>JAVHKY010000042.1:1785000-2385000 GCA_035079385.1 Aspidiotus rigidus | reverse complement strand
ACGTCACAGGCACGGACTTAGGAGCTGCATAGTGTATAATAGGAGAGGAATTTGGAAAGAATGATCTATGCCGTCATCAAACTGTGACGTCACAGGCTCCGTCCCCAGGCTATATATGATAGAAGGGAGAGTTAGAAGAAAAAATTGATTTACGACGTCATCAGATTGTGACATCACAGGTCCCGCACCCCGAGCTACATATGATAGGAGGGGACACAGAAAAATTTAGACCTCCGAGATATATGTGATGGGGAGGGGGGGGCTTTGAAAAATTTTCGAGCTCCGAGGTTTGCCGGCCAGATGACGAACGTTTTTCCAACAAACCCCCCGGATAAAACAGGTTCCCTGTTAAAATTCCGACCATAAGCTATATCGTTCCACTGGAGTAAAGTTTCCTTTCTTTCCTTCAGACGATTTTGATTTCGTTGTCTATCCCTGCCACTCCTACGCTCTAACCTGTTCTATAGGAATAAATGCCTTGTTGAGATTTCTTATTGACTGCTTCTACTTCTAGAGCAATAGAAAGAACTTTTTCCAGAGGTTTTGGACCTGGCATCACCACCCAGTTAAGGATCCCATCTATGAAGGCCTGGAGAAGACTCCGGGCCCGGATGAGATCCCGAGTCCATTCAGTTGACCCGGCATTGCTTGTTGATACATTTAATGTGGCAGTTTCTGAGGGATTATTCCCTGTGCGGTGGAAGAAATCAAGGCCAGCGTCGATCGAGAAGGAGGATAAACCCCCAATCCTTGCATCCTCTTATCGACCTCTTTGCCTGTTTGGCAATGTAAGCAAACTTCTAGAGAGAGTGATAGCCAATCGACTCGAGAGCTATCTGAAGGACACGACGCAGGATTAAGCGGCCATAGCTGCGTTCGCACTACAATCAAGAGCGGGACGATGAACCACAACACACCTTATTTGAGTGTGAGGCGTGAGCAGGGCAAGTTTGGTCGGTCCCTTCAAGACATTGGAGTCGATGGAACGCTTGGTAGCCACGTAGGTTCCGAACATGCATAGAACTAGGTGTCTGCATTTGCAGGCACAGGCATAAAGAAGAAGATGGATATGGAATGGAATAGGCAAATACAGAATCACGTTATGGCCTACTTAACACCTGCATACTATCCACATATAAACGACACTCTGTAGGAAGAAAGGAGAAGAGGGACTCCGACAGTGGGTTGTGTCTGGTGTAAGTGCTAAAGTTTGCATACCCGAGGGTACTGCAGCTTGGTGGTGACCAAGAAGATGGGGCTTCGCCGAGGAGTTTCTTCCAACACTGAAATTATACCCGAAATGGTCGATATCGATGTTGAAAGAAAGAAAATTAACACTTACGCAACCCGCACCCACTCCACTGTGGAGAACGGGCGGCTGCTTATGCGACACAAGCAGCCTATTTTACAGTTTCCACTGTGGCTTCTAGCTGGGACAGACTTCGAGCTTCCTCCTCTGGCTCTTCGCCAATAGAGCATCTTTTTTTCCCCGAAATTGTTGCTGCATACCTTCCACAAATGTATCATAGTTTTCCCTATCTGATTGAAGAGTAGGACACAAGAGGTATAGAAGCCTGAAGTGCAGCCTATTTTACAGTTTGAACTGTAGTTTCTAGCTGGGACAGACCTTCGAGCTTCCTCCTGTGGCTCTTCGTCAATAGAGCATCTTTTTTTTTTCGAAATTGTTGCTGCATACCTTCCGCAAATTTATCATAGTTTTCCCTATCCGATTGAAGAGTAGTTGAAACACTAATCCTCGGCATTCTTTTCATTTGTCCATTGGTAAAATTTTGCAGCAGCAGCTTCAAAATTAACTTTTGTAGAATTCTCATGAGGTATCTCCATTACATGACAGAACTCGTATCTTGTGGACTGAAGGTTTTTTCACAGCTTCATGAATTTTCAGTGGTTGATTTTCGGCGGTAATTGAAGCAGCCTGGATTTGCTCCTGTAGACCATCCGACCGCCCTGTTGCATCTCATGCCACAAAGGTTGTACTCACATGACCTAACAGCGCTCAATCGCCTTTCAGAAAGTTAGCCTCACTAACAGCATAATACCTATGATAGACTAATCGAGACGGTACCAAACTTATTTTTTGGCAATCCCTGGTCGTCTAAACTTCTTTTCACTAAATTCATTGAGAGAAGGTTGAAATTTCGCGAGTCTAACGTAAAATCAATTGAAACGATTACAGCTCCTGTAGAGAAATGTATTTTTGGGTTGTGTTCCATGAAAATTTGCCAAAATAGAAACCAATGCAAGAACATGAACTTTACGTTTACATTCACTCGAGATCTCTTGGAGAGAAATAGAGTGAAATATCGAGGATGTACTCTTACTATAAAACAAGATAATTTCACATAGTTGGCGACTTCTCGTTTGATCAGAAAGTAGCAATTTTCGTCGTCGACTCAATTTTACTTTTTTAGAGCTTGACCAATTGATGTGTACACGCCGCTCATTTGGAGATGCCGCACCCTTTCCTCGTCTCACTCACGTATTCGAGCAACACGTGCGATACAATCGTATTACTTATTTTACTCTCAACAATTGAATTAACACAATATTCAAACATTCACGTTATTTTTCTCTTTTCGAAATAATTCACGTAGTTTTTGTCATGCGCCATTAATGAATACATTGTACTGGTACGTGCGTATTTATAACTTCTCATTTTAATTGCTAATCATGCGATTAGCCGAATGGCTTCAAACGTTACTACACGCATATGTATACATATACCTATTCAAACTTCGTGTACAATTTAGAATTAAGTGATGACGTATCCAGGAGTGCCTATATCGAGAGAACTGTTTCTCATACTCGTTCATCAACAATGTGAAGCATCTCAAGTCATATACTTATTCCAAATATGGCAAGATGTGAATAAATGAGGATGGAAGAGGAAATATGACAAAAAAATCTCATGGCCCGAGCTTTCGTCATAATTCCTCTTCTAGCCTCATCTAATGATTCTGGTACCATCTTCCTTTTACGAAGGTAGAATTATTCACAGATTTGAAATTTTAGAATTTTAAATGTTGAAGGAGTGCCCCAAGGGAGTGTAATCGAATCACACTGCTGACTTGTCGAACCTAAGAGATGTAGGTACCACAATGGCAACATTTGCAGATCACACTGCGTCAGTATCAGCTGATAATACGCAGGAAGAAGCGACAGAAAACCTGAAACGCGGCCTAAACCGAGTCATAGCGTGGACAAAACGGTGAAAAATTTGACTTAATGAGCGGAAATCCGTGCACGTCACGTTCACATTCAGGAAATCTGATTCCCAGCACCGAATCTACATAAAACGGCAACAGGTACCTCAGTCTGACTCAGCGAGGTATCTGGATTTGCTAAACTGAAGGTATCATGTCAGGCGAAAAGCAACTTAGATAAGACTAAAGATCAGATAGCTGAATTGACTAATAAGTCAAAACTCAAGCTTATAGACAATCTAGTAAAGGACAATATGGACGTATGGCTACAACTTTGGGACCGTGCAAAGAAGTCCAACCGCTTAAACGTTTTCAGAATAGAATACTACGAGCGATAACTAACGCATAGTGGTATCAAAGGAATGAGAATATCCACGCCGATCATGAGATAAAATTGATCGACGGAGATACCCGTGAAGCTGCTGAAAAACATCTTTGTGAGCACCTACCAAAAATGACGGCTTCCTTAACGAAGTTAAACGAGGAACGCAGGTAACCTGGTCTATAGGTCGAATTGGTTTTGGTACTGAGAATTAAAATTAAAATCTTTAAGTGTTATAAAAAAGGGTTGTACTCAAGAGAGTAGCGTTTTACGTCTTAAATGTTTCCGATTCCCTTTCATCACGGTGTACGTATATCGCTTAAAAGTAATAATTTTTTCCAAGTTCCTTTCCTATCATTTAATCCTCCTCCTATCATATATCCCAGCTCGCGAGTTTAAATTTTCTAGTTCAAATTCTTCCAAGTTTCTTTCCTATCATAGAGTCAGAATGTTTTCGAGTTCCCCTTCTATCATAGACTATGACTGGAAAATCGAAATTTTTCTGAGACCAAATTCTTTATTAGGGTAGGTCAGTTTTCGCCGAACACCATACGGCGTACGGCTAATTTTTCAAAAAAAAAAAAAAACCTTAGAACAGGTTCCCTGTTGAAATCTGTTTTTTCTTCAAGCGGGGACGTGTGTGTGCTCGACCGTTATAGAGCCCAGAGATGATTTCCATAGAGTCGGAAAAGTTGTCGGTCTCAAGACGCAGATGTATGTACACCACACTTCCTCTGGTTTTCCTCGTCTTTAATTTCGGTATGGGTGGCTCTGCAGATCATTTTTTAGGTAAACCGGTTTTATGAATGGTTATCTGTAGGAAATAAGTCCACCCTTTCTGCCAAATTAAGATTTTGAAGTGGCAGTGATATTTGCGAAAATGTGTTCGCAAAAATACTCCGGAACCTTCTGACCAACTTTAGGTAGAGAGAAACTGTGGAGGGGTCGGAAAAAATATCCGTCGTCCGGCCGCCCGGTAACCTCAAGGTCGTTTGGAGGTCGACTTCCCATCATATACATATATGTACATAAGGGTGGAAATTTTTTCAAGTCCCCTCTTATCACATGTAGCTCTAAAGTCCGGATCTGCGACATCACAATTTAATGACGTCATAGGTCAGCCTTGTGACGTCACAATCTGATGACGTCATACATCACCCATAAAACAGGTTCCTTGCCACCCCTTGTTCAGCTCCGTCAAAGAACCCGTGAGTCCTAACTAGGAACCTACTCTATGTTTTTTTTTTTTTGAAAAATTTGCCGTCCGACGTCTGATGTCCAGCCGGCCGAAATAGATTTACAAAAATTTTGTTTTTTTTATTTAATTAATTCATTTATCTATTTGTGACCCTGAAAATGATAAGGGACCTAAGGTCGGAAAAATTTTTTTCTGTTTTTTTACACAATATTATTGGGGACAACCTACCGAGCATTTTGAGACCCCTATCGCAAAATTTTTTTCCGACTTTAGGTTCCTTATCGTTGTCAGGGTCACATTTAGTTTCTTTCTTTCTTTGTATAAGAGGAGTCCCCTATCATATATATCTCGGAGGTCAAAATTTCAACAGGAAACCAGTTCTATGGTTTTCTTTTTGAAAAATTAGCCGTCTGTCGTCCTCCGAGGCATTATATAATATGTAAGAACGCTTTACCGTTCTCACAAATTTTCATGTAGGTAGCGTTGCATCAATACTCGCAGCCAGGTTTGGTAGTTGCATTTAAGATAGAAAATAGTAGTACAGTAAATATTTGTCAATTGATTTCACGTTTTGTACGTGGGTCAAGATACCGGGAAAATGGAATGCCGGAAAGACTTGGAGCACTGGTAAATGATCAGCCGATATTCTTACATATATATGATAGGATAGACTTGAAACAAATTTGTTCTCCAAGTCATGCATATTAAGGAAGGGACTTGAAAAATTTTGAATTCTTATCAGCATATAGGAGATTTTGGAAAATCGGTGTTTTCACAGTTCAGTTCCACATTACTGTAGAGGTCGAATTGATAGGGCGTTTTTTAAAAGTGGAGTTTGGTTAGGTAAGCCAGAGTGTCAGGACGTATGCACCGCATTCAAATGTTGAAGTGAATGTGAATACCTAAGGTGCGAATTATTAAGATAAGCATATAATAGTGCGTAGCATGTTTTTTCGTGCAGCAATCGTGATTGCTATAGTGCGATATTAGACTTACATCAGATAATCGGTAACTACACTTACAAGCACTGCAAAGAAGAAAGAAGATTAACGAACAAATGAAGCAAGATATGAAGAAAATAATTGCGGATGAACTCAAGAAACAAGTAATAGAAGAGCTGAAAGGTGTGAAGAAAAGCATAACGGAAGTGAAAAAAGAGATTAAAGAAGAAATATCAACCTTACGACAAGAAATATGTGAAAACAAAGAGGAGATTGAACAACTGAGAAGTGAAATCGAAGATCTGAAAATAGAGAATGTCGAATTGAAAACAAAAATGAAGGAGACGGACCAATACCATAGGAAACAAGACATAATCATCAGCGGAATAGAAGAGAAGGAGGAAGAAAGCGAAGAAGATTTACTAGAATCAATACAGGAAGTAGCAAAAAGCTTGGGCGTCCCCCTCGAAGAGTATGATCTCAATACGTACCACAGATTAGCGCCCAACAAGCTTGAAAAAAGAGCCGTTATTGTCCGCCTGAATAATAGGTTGAAAACATCGAAACTAGTAAAAGCATCTCGACCAGTCAAGCTGAAGGGTATTTATGTAAATAGCCACTTGACTAAGAACACCGTAAGTCTGCTTGCTGAAGCGAGAATGCTCAGAGATCAAGGAGTAATAAAATACGTTTGGGAAAAGGATTGTCAAGTTTTTGTTAGAGTTAAGGAAGACACCCCTGCAATTAGAGTCAAGAATTACGAAGACCTGAAAAATGTCGCCGAGAAGAACGCTGGAATGAGCACGAGGAACGTCAGCCGCTCAGCTCCTCCGAAGAAAACAAAATAGAACGAATGTAAGCCAAACTCGCTGTACCCAGTCATGCCTGGTCCGCAAGAGTACGTCAGACCACTCCCCTCGAACCACAAATAAAAGCAATAGAAGAACAGGTACAGAAATAAATTTAGATTTAGATTTAAAAATAGATATAGGGTTTGAAACAAGAATGAACCCTGGGAATGGAAATTGTAGAAACAAACGTGAAAAAGAAAATTTACTGCCTAATGAAAAAGCCCTACAAAGAACAAAAAATGATAAAAGCTATAAGAGTTTGCAAGAGGAAGTAAGACATTTAGCAAGAAGAGATAGTAAAAAAGAGAAAGCAATAAAAATAGCCTCGATGAACGTGAGAACTTGAAAAAATAATGATGATCCAACAGAATTAGAGAAAGAAATGAAAGAAAGAAAAATAGATATTCTAGGAGTATCCGAAGTCAGAAGGGAAGGAGAAAAAATTATTGAAACAAAGAACGGGAACCTATTCTGCTACATAGGAATTGATAAAGGCCAAAAAGGGGTGGGATTTATAATTGGGAAAGAATGGAAAGAAAAACTATCAATATTCAAAGGTATAAACGATAGACTAGCAACAATAAAAGTTGATCTAGGAATAGACAATATAATTACAATAATTCAAGTTTATGCACCCACATCTTCAGCAGAAGAATGTATAAGTGATGAATTCTATGAAAAACTGAGCGAGGTAATAAAAGAGCAAAAAGTAAACAAAAATAGTAAACTACTGATCATGGGGGACTTTAATAGTCAAGTGGGAAAAAGAAGGGAAGGTGAAGAAAGTACGATGGGAAAATATAATTATGGAGAAAGAAATAAAAGAGGGGGGAAATTGATTACATTTTGTCAAGAACACGAACTTCAAGTTATTAACACACTATTTAAGAAGAGAAAAGGAAAGATGTGGACTTGGATCTCTCCAAATCGTGAGTATAAAACTCAAATTGATTATATGTTAGCACCGATTCAGGCAAATGAGATAGAAGATTTTGATGTGGTAGGTGGAATTAATCACCAATCTGATCATAGAATGATAAAGTGTAAAATAACTCTCAATAGATGGCGATATGCAACAAGCAATAAGAACCAGCAAAGATTAGAAAAAAAGGACGAGCAATTATACATTAAAAAGCTGAGTGAGGAATCAGAAAAGGAACAAGAAATAGAACTAACAATAGAAAATATGAATTCAACAATAAATAAATGGATGAAAAGAGCGTCAGAAAAAGCAATCAAGGAAAGAGATAGTAATGATAAAGGAAAAGAAGGTCTGCCAAAAGAAATAACAGAGTTAATTAGGAAAAGAGAAGAGATAAAAAGGAAAAACACAACAACTAAGAAAGAGAAAATAGAGCTACAACCAATTCTGTATCAATTTTTTATATTTTTACCATAAATTTATATTACTCATGAGAGCTATAATCTAACTCTCCTAAAATATGAGAAATGTACGAATTTTCCTTCTGGCGCAGTCAAGCGCAGAGACTAATTTCTGTCAACTTCTGTCATTTTTCATTCAATTTTAAAAATCCTAGAAATCGTCAAATTTTTCAACTGTATAATTAGCTGTTTTTAAACTAAATATGAATCAATTCACCCTATTTTTCTTCCAAGCTAGTTCGAAAATTTCAGACTTTTTGTATCAATTCTGTATCAATTTTCTATATTTTTACCATAAAATAAATCTCTCGTGAGAGCTACTTTCCAACTCTCCTAAAATACGAGAAATCTAAGAATTTTCCTTCTGGCGCACTTCCTCATTTCTCTAACACAGAGCAAAATTTACCCATTTTTCAACCTCCTCAAAAAATCCAAGAAATCGTTCAATTTTTATAACAAATATATCGTTGTTTTTAAGCTAAATATGAATCAATTCACCCTATTTTTTCTTCCTACTCAGTTTGAAAAATTTTCAACTTTTTGTATCATTTCTATATCAATTTTCTATCATTTTACTAAAAATAAATCTCTCTCGTGAGAGCTACTTTCCAATACTCATAAAAATGTAAGAAATTCAAATTTTTTATTCTAGCATACATTTTATATCAATTTGTATACAATTTGTATCAATTCTAACAGAAATTCAAGGAGTCGAGAATTTTGATTGATTTATTTATATCAATTTGCATACAATTTGTATCAATTTTAGAAGAAATCTAAGAAGTCAAGAATCTTGATTGATTTTATATCAATTTTTATACAATTTGTATCAGTTCTGAAAGAAATTTAGAGGTTTAAAAATTTTCATACATTTTATATCAATTTGTATAGGTACAATATTCTTATCATTTTCTAAGGAAATTTAAGAAGTTAAGAAGTCTCATACATTTTATATCAATTTGTATACAATTTGGATCAGTTCTGAAAGAAAAATCAGAGGCTTAAAAATTTTCATACATTTTATATCATTTTGTATACAATTTGTATCAATTTTAGAAGAAATTTAAGAATTTTCATACATTTTTGTATCAATATTTGTATCAATTCTAACAGAAATTTAAGGAGTTAAGAATTTTGATTAATTTTATATCAATTTTCATACAATTTGTATCAGTTTGGAAAAAAAATCAGAGGCTTAAAAATTTTCATATATTTTATATCAATTTGTATCATTTATAAAAAATTTAGTAGAGTAAAAATTTCCATTCATTTTATATCAATTTGCATACAATTTATGTCAATTTTAGAATAAATTTAAGAAGTTAAGAATTTTCATACATTTTTATGTCATTTTGTATAATTTAATAAATGATGTAAAAATATTACTTTATTACGTGTCCACATATTGTACACCAAAGAAGTGTTCCAAATTTACTCCTAGAATGTTGAGTTTCTGCTTTACATTTGTAACAATTAAATTTAAGTTTCTCATCATGCTCACTACAATCCACAAATCTAATAAGAGTGGTTTCACATTGAGGACATGTACTCATTTCTTTTTTTAAATAAGGTCTAACTTTTATTGTCTCAATTGATTGATTAGTTGATTTTAAACAAAGTTTACAATATCTTGTCAAAGTATACATCTTGTTTACTAGATGAATCATATTAATAGTTCTTATTATTATTTCAATATTTTCATTTAGAAAATTTATTCTATCTAAATGGAGGTCTACAAAGATTCTTTAGTTGATGAAGATGAATTTGATTTTGAGAATGTTATACCATATTTTAAAGAACCTATTGCTAGAACAAGATCAAATTATGAAACTTTAATGGATCCACTTTCTGATAAAATTCAACATTTATCTGAAGATAAAAGAACAAAATATACTAAATTTATGGTAAATATTATTGCTCATTTGAGTGCTTTATCAAGAATTATTTAAAGAGAAATAAAAGATCTAAATATTCCCATTAATGATTATCGATCTGATGTTGAAATTAATTATGTACGTAACTAATCACTTTCTACTCCCTCATCAGCTTCAATTTCTGAGTTGATATTTGATTCATCCATATCAAATTCATTTCCAGATTCATATCCAAGATCTGGTTCAGTTTCAAATTCATCAAAAATAGCTTCAAAATTTCTTATGCTTTGTCTTATAATTTCTCTATATATACTACCATAAAAATTTATTTCTTGAACGTTCTCCATTTTTTATAAATTTAATCTTTAATATTTTAAACAGAAACCTATGGAGTATTTACTTACATTTTTTATACTTAATTTTCAATATTATTAAGAGTTTTCAAATGTTGAATAAATTTATCTCTCGGTATTGTATTATGATAGCCCCAAGGTAATGTATCAGTTTGTCCATTAATTAAACATCTTTTATCATCAAATGCACTTAATCCTCTTTTATTCTGTTCAATAGTATAAATATCGTGTCTTGTACTCCTTATGATCTTTTGTTTAATAGTCTTAGTTATTTTCTTTTCTAAACACATCTTATAATCATTATGAGTTATCTGATTTTTAATAATATTTTTCTTTACTCCTTTAGCTTTTTTCATTACATCATCATTTGATGCAAACGTTTTATTAGAATATAATTTAGAAGCAAGTCCTATAAATTCCTCTAAAATTTTCCCATTCATCTCATCTTTAAATTTCCCTAATACCTTTTTATTCACTTGTGGTAAACCATAAATATTATCTTTCTTATAGTCTGATGTATCAAATTCATCAATCATACCTTTCATATCTTCATAGAAGTCTTCTGTTTTTATAGAAATAATTAATGAATGTGTATCTGTATATAATAATTTTATTCTATCTCCATATCTCTCTTTTAACCTATAATAGAAATCATACATTAATGTTTTTGAAATATCTAAAATAGCTACTCCTACATAAATTGGTTGGTTGAATTTAATCATTGTTCTTTTCATTTGAACAGCTGCAAGATTTTCTCCAAAAAATGTTGATTTCTCAAAATTAGGTTTTGAAACATACTTAGTATATTTTTTACCTTCTGAAATTAATTTTATATCCACATGCTTCCTAACATTCATCATTGTTCTACCAAAAACAGAATTATTCATTAGTTTGAAGAAATCTTTTTCAAAATCATTTTTAGCTTCTTTTCTTAATTTTGTATTCTTTTCTATATATTGTTTCATCCAATCAGATTGATCAAATTTTATAACTCTATGTATTTTCTCTAATTTTAATCCAGCTTTAAGAGCTTGTTTAAGATTTAAGTAATGAAGAATATACCACTTCTTTTTATCATATAATGTTGTAAATAATTTTGGAAGTTGTTTATCATCAATTACATTTTCAGGACAATAGGGTAAATCAGAATATTTATCATGTAACTCTTCAGGATATTTCAAATCCACTTCAAAAAGATATCCAAGCTTCTGATCGTCTTTCATTTTTAGAATTCTTTCTTCATTAAAATATTCTGGATTTCTCCATTCAAATCCTCCATAAGGTAAATATTTACACACAGCCCATCTGTATAAATTATTTGCATCTAAATATTGAATGAATATAGAATCCTTAGTTTTATCAAACTTCTTTCCCATATATTTATTATTAGCCTTTGCATATCTATTTGAACATTGTGAAATTCCTCCTCGTTTAGCCTTTTCAAACATTAATAACATATCTACATCAGTCAATAATTCTAACTTTTGTTTAGTTGTTTTCAACATACAATCCCAAGCAAATCCAGGAGTTGTATAATACCAAACTGGATCTAATTTATAAATTTTAATCGATGTTTCTCTAAAATTTTCCATGATATCAGTCAATAAGAGAACATCTATAGTATTGTATAACATGGTAAATTCTTTCATATTTTTTATAGGTATCAAAATACTTCCAAATTTCTTGTGCATAATGATATTCTCCATCATCAACATGTTCATCATTTAATAGATTGTAAAAGTTTTCTTTTAAGGGTAATTTTGTTTCACTATACTTTTCTAAAGAATTCATATAATCATATGGATAAGCTAATTTTTTACTTAATAATTTAAATAAATACTTCCTTTCCATTTCAGTTAAGTTTTTAGATACTTTTTCATTAAACCATTTCTTTAAATTTTTGAAGTGGCATCTTTTTAAATTTTTAGCTAATTCAGATAATGAACTTGATAGAAATTTATATGAATCTAAAAATCTCAACTCAATATTATAATGAACTGATTCACCTTTTGAATTTTTAAAACCAGAATCATATTTTAGAAAATGATATATATTTTTCTTCATTATTTGGTATTAATTTAATATTGTCATAATCCTCTCCAAATTCTCTAACAAATAAATGTGCATCATATCCAGAGAAATTATGAAAATAAACAGGAATAAATCTAGGAACTTTGTAATTCAAATTACAATTACTATGAGCTGCTCCTCTATATTCACCAGTTAAGTGATCGTGATCTCGAACTTTCATTTTATTTAAAATCTCACTCGCTTGTGCAGTATCAACCAACTGTTTTAATTTTGAAAGTTCATCATTGAGTTCTTTTTTTCTATCTTTATCTTCAATCTTCACTAATATACTATAAATAATATCAATTTTTTTATTCCATACTCGAATTTCTTTTTCCACAAGAGGTGGAGTATCTTCAAGTTTTCTTTCACAGATGCGACATTTTTTAGCATATTTATATTCCATTTTTTGTGTCTCAGATAATTCTTTCATTTTTATTTTCTTATCCAAATATTCTCTTGCAATGAAAATTGCATCTTCTTTCAGTTTCTCATACAATTTCTTTGGAGCATCTAAACCAAAATATTTAAATAGATTTTCTTGAATTTCTCCATTAGCGTACTTAATATAGTAGACAAAACTAATTGGAAAATGTCTCTGAAGCTTTATTGTATAAGATTCATACTTCTGAACTTCTTCTTTAGTCTTATTTAATTTTTTACTTAGTTTTTCTATCTTTTCATTCAATTGTTTCATTTTATTAAGCTTTCTTATAAGACTTTCAAAATCGGCATATATAGCAAATGGAGCTTTCATCGAATGATTGTAATTTTTAAATTCAACAATATTATCAGCTTTATCAGGTAAAATTACTTTTGCAGGTTTATTTAATCCGCAATAATTTTTATGATCTGATAATACTTTTTCACAAGGAAAGCTATTCAAACACATTTTACAAAGATATCTCTTCTTATGATCTTTTGTCAATTGATGTCTTCCAACTAGTTTCCACAAATCTTTAATCAAGCAGTAATGAGTCTTTCCTTTATCATCTTTTAAAAATAATAAATCAATATGATTTTCTTTTTCATCTTTAGTTATTGATAATGGATAGATTTTATGACTGCTATTATGATGATATACATTAATTGATAATCCTCCTTCAACTATATTATATTTATTTACTCTATTAACAAATTTTTTAATATCATCAACTTTAACTGGAAATTCTATCCCTTTTAGAGCTTTATCAAACATATGTTCATATCGTTTATAATTACCAACTCTTTGTGGATTTTTTTCAACTGGATATAAATAGGCTAAAATAGACCATAAATAACATTTATCATCATTCTCATTTTTAACATTTATGATAGCTTTCTTACTTGCTAGAATTTTAGGAAGTTCAATATATGAACTAGCTATCATTGGATCGTATCTGTTTATATTAATTCTGAAAATATCAATTGATACTAAAGTCCATTGACTATTCTCTAAACTATCCTCTATATTTTCATGTCTTTCAATTATATAATCACTAATATTATCATACATTTCATTCATGTTAGTTTCACAAAGAAATATATAATTTTCAGTTTGTAAATGCATTTGAGCAGTCTCAAGAACTTCTGTATTACCTCTTCTTTCATAAGTTGCTGTAACACAGAAATTAGCTCTAATTCCATTATGTAAATTTATCCATTTTCTAAGAAGTCCAAAAGTAGGTTTTTTCATAATATCTAAGAACTCTTCTAAATCTTGTATACCCCATTCATTCTGAATTTCAAATTGAGTATGTCTGCTTCCAAAATGTTCAACTACAAATCTAGGTATAATTTTTAAATTCTTCTTCTTATTTGGTCCAAATATATCTTCATCAAACTTGAATGGAATTCCAGTAAGCCATGTATTTATTTCTTCTTTTGTCAATGTAAAAGTAATTTGCATTCTATTTGACTGAGGTAATCTGGATTGAGTTAATTTTTGTAATAAAATCAAATATAATTCATTAAATTTTTCTACTACTTCTCTTCCTCTAAAAGCTATATAAATTCTATACTTTCTTAAATAGTGTTCTATTTGTCTTGTAGTTTTATTTGCACAGAAATTATGCACTTTAAAAAACTGAATCCATTGACTAATTTTTGAATCCTGTTCTCCAGTTTCATTTCTGATAACAGTTATAGTGATCTGATTTCTTGTATTCATTTTTCTTATTATATTTAATAGGAAAAAATTTTATAAAGATTTTTATTTTTTTCCAATGAGATGATATTTTGATTTTAAATGTGTTTTACAGGATATAGAATATATAACTGCACCACAAGTACATGTCATTAGATGTTTTCTTTTTTCATAATCATTTTTCATAATTTCTTTCATTTTTTCTTTATTTCTTTTATAATATTCCTTAGATGAGGTATTCTTACATTCTTTACACCAGTTTGGTGTTCTACCAAATTCATGTATATTCTTCATTTTTTTACATCTAGTACAATATTTACCATTTTCATATAAATTCATTATAGATGTTAATTCTATTAGAAATTCATCAACACTATATTCTTTAAAAGTTGACCCTATCATCTCTGAATCTACAAAAGTTGTCTTACAAGTATCATATAAAGCATGATCAGTATCCATGTTATCTACTTGCAAGATTTACACAAAGTTGTTAGTACAAGAAGCTTGTGTTGAATAATTATTTAAAGAGAAATAAATTTCTAATAAGAATTTAATATGAAAAAAATAGACAAAAAACCTCCCAAGACATAAAATAGGCATACCAAGACATAAAATAGATATAAAACCTTCTCAAAATAGACATAAAACCTTCACAAAACCTTCATAAAACCTTCTCAAAATAGACTGAAACCTTTCAAGATATAAAATAGACATAAAACCTTCTAAGACATAAAAAATAGATATAAAACCTTCTAAGACATAAAAATAGATATAAAAATAGAATCAACTTAGGTAATTATTTTTTATTTTTAATAATTATTTCATCATTATCCTTAATTCCTCTTGGTGCATCTCTTCCATTCAAACCAAATTCTTTTTTCTTTTCATTAATATACTTTCCATTTACTATTATTTGTGAATTATCAACATTAATATATCCATCTTCAATTTTAAAATCAGAAGAGCAAACTCCTAAATTTTCAGTAAATTCTGCAATACTATTAGCCTTTGTCTTACCAAAATTCATAGGAGTCACAACAATTTGATTTTTCAAGTCAATCATTTTTTTATTTTTTAGCTGCATAGATTCTTGTTTTTTACCTTTTTCACTCAATTCCTTCTTCATTTCTTCTAATTCTTTATTTAATTGTTTCATTCTTTTATTATTTTCTTCAATTATATCATCTTTTTGTTTCATTACTTGATTATTAGCTTGGGATAATCGCTTTAATTGACCTCCTGCTTTATTAACTGCAGCCATTAATACCCTAAAACAGAAAAATAAATTTGTAACTTTTAAAATACATAATATTTTCTCATTTTCAAATTCCGTCAAATCAAGATTATTTTTCTTATAAACTTCATGTAATTGATTAATTATAGTTTGACTCGATGATTTAATTGTGGTTATCTTTTAATTCCTTTATTTCTGGATACTTCGAAACTAATAAATTAACATAATCCATTTCTTCTTTTGAAATTGAGTAGTTATTAATTACTGAGAGAATCATTTTTATTTATTATAAAAAAATTGTATTTTTTTGAGACCATGTACCAGACTGTATACCAAACTATGTACCAGACCGCATACTGTACTATATACAATATACCAAACCATAAACCATGTACTATATACAGTATACCATATACATTTTTTTTTCATTAATAAATAATGGAATTGGAAAAAATAAAAGAGTTGATGATCAGTTTTGATTTTATAAAAAATCCAGTATCTGAATTTATAAGAAAATATAATGTGTCAGATTCTTTTGTACGAAAAAAATTAAAATTATGGAATATTCCTCATGCAACAAAAAAGAAAAATGTTCTTAAGTTACTCCTAGAAATAGGTTAGGTCAATTTTGTTTATCAAATAAAGTTAATCAGACAGCTAGCACAGCTCATATAAAATGTAGAGTTCAATAAATAATTCAAAAAATAAAAAATTTCCAGAAACTGCCCCAGATATAAGTGACGAATGGGAAACAATTAATCTAAATGATTCAGATAAAAAAAATTAACGGAAATAAAAAATCGAATAATTACAAATGACTGGTTTAATATTAGAAGAGAAGACAATGTGGCAATGATTTTCACACTCGAGTTTAATATTTTGTAGATTAGTTGCCGTTTAGCAAAAAATCGAACTCAGCTCAGAGTTTAGTGATTAGACTTTTGAAGATAACGAAAATTCGATAGACATTCGTGCGTTTGATTGTGCCTGGTCTTTATCTTCTTCTGAAGATAACTACTACCCATTTTCACTGATTATCAATTATTATTCAGATGCTCAATTTTTGATTTTTCAATTTTTCATCTAGCATGGTTACGTTTATAACCGAATATCGCTTGGAGTAGGTACAAATTAAGATAACTAGACCGTACGATACTAGTTGATTAGATTTCTCTTGCCACGTACTTCATACTACCTTCTTTCCGCAAGCAGGCAAATAGACTCAAATAGACTCGGTCGAGTACCTAATGATTTTTTTTCAGATGTTTGAAAATTCGATTGAAAAGCTTTCAATATGTTGACCAGCCCAGCAGTCCTCACCGTCATGATGGTGACATTGTGGATACTCGTACACGGCGACGTTGCTTCTGGTGAGTACCTATAGGTATTTGTATAATACTCAATTGAACTTGCTTTTCCCAGTTGCACAAGAATAGGTGAATAGACATAAAAAATATTACAAATAATTTGAATTACAGACCCTTATGACCAGTCTTATGACGACGTATCACTATCAAACGAGACGAGTCATGTTCTCATGCAGATTGCTGATGATCGTATTCGACGTAATCTTACGTTAAAAGTGAAGCGGGGCAAACATCATTATAAACAGTTAAATTGCATTAGGCCTTCCTACGTACGTGCAAAATGAAGTACCTAGATCATATTATAGGTTCATTATGTGTAACACTCACAGGAAAGATTTATTTGCAGGGCTATTTCTCGGTCCGTTGTGGTTTCGACGAAATGAAACGTGAAGCGTTTACAATCTTGCCTTCGTTCTGTAAAAAAACGCGTTTGTTTGAATTCAACTCTGGTATTGAGAAAGAGTTTGAAATTCCGTCTGATGTCAAGATCTCTATTCAACTTTTTAAACATATAGAAGAAAAGTATAAATTTGAAAATATGCATCGCGCTTCCAGTAAAATACCATTCTACTTCTATTCAATGTGTGCTTTTTTCAAAAGATCGATTCTCCGTCGTTACCAACGTTTGCTTACGCCGGAGCAAGAGAAAAATGCCCATAATCTTCGAACGGAATTATTTCTGTATCACGACGTCAAGGACATCCCTTCCATCCCCTATGATTTGGAGATTAACATAATCACACAGCTGGCTTCATCGTACGCGCGAACTCGGCATGCCTCTGAATTGTTCCATCAGGTCTTGGTAGCTTTCATTCACGACAGAACTCGATTGATGGAATCCTCATTAGGACGACAGGTGCACCTCGCTGAAGTGCTGCTTTCGATGGGTTTCCTAGAAGCGTGGAATTTTTCAGAAACAGATCTGGATTATGCAAACATAATCAGGCGCGCTTTGTGTCATATCGCGGATAATCCTCTCTTCGAGGCAGTACCCTTCGAGATCCCGCTGGGACTGAATAAGACATTCAAAGGAATTCTGCCTTATATTAAGGCAAAAGTTTGTCCGTCGGTATTCTGAGTATAGTCTATCAACCACTCGCAATGTTACTTGTATTCGGGTTGAGCAAGTTGATAATTATTAATCCTAAATATAGGCTTATCGTGAGTTTCAAGACTCTCTTTTCAGCAATACGACATATTGTACAAATTACAGCTACGAATGAGCCACTTTCCTGTACCCTATATCGCACAAATTAATAATGATTTTTTAATAATTTATTTTCAACCCTCTCGATAAAGTCACTTTGCCAAGTTTAGTATTCCGGCCTGATAAACTTACTAGAGACGGTCGTGACAAAACGCTTGATAGTACAGTAAACAGTACGTCGTAATCTTCTTCTCTCAGAGCCAAATCTGAAATAACTCAAATTCATTCAATAATACCTATAGCACTTCGATACCGAACACGCCACCATCATGAAGGACGACTCCGAATCCGTCAATCTTCTTTTTATCTTCATCGAATTTTTTCTGGAGTATACAGGGTGCGGCAAAAGGGAAACGGAAACTCGTACTTTTTTGTTCGTCCAAGGAGGTTCGGGAAGAGTACGTTTTTACGGACGTTGGAAAGGATTTTTGAAGGTAATCGCAGTAGACATATTTTCGAAGGCACTGACATTACAACAACTAAATCTCCAAACACGATTCCGAGCATAGTACTCTCATCTGAAGGATAGAACGTTAGGTATTCGTTATCAAGATTGTATGAAGTATGCTCTCTATTGCGTGCATTATTTTCCTGTTGTGTAATTATAGACTCTCATATCTATCTTTCTTTTTTTCAACCAATTAGAATCCTCATTTGTATAGAATATTGAAAAAACTCTAAAAATATAGGGGGGAGGGGGGAATCGTTCTGCCACTAAATTCGAATAGTTGTGCAATTGTGAAAATTGAAATTAATTGAGTGTTGAAAAACATTGAGAGTATCCTTTGAATTCTCATGATGGAAAAATGATACAAATTGTCATAAAAATTGATACAAAAAGTTTGAAAACTTTTAACCTCAGAATTTTAGTAAATTTGTATACAAATTGATACAGAATATATACAAATATTAGAAAAATTTTAAACCTCTGAATTTCTATTAAAACTGATACAAATTGTATACAAATTGATACAAAAAATATGAAATTCACTGTAGATTTTTTTCGTCAGATTCATGAAAGTGGTAAAATGAGAAATCTATGACTACGCTAGGAATTTATGAGTGCGTCAGTAGAGAAATCTCATCTGTATAGAAAATTGAAAAAGCTCTAAAATATAGGGGATTTAGGAATTTGGATTGATGAGAATTTTCCAAACTTGTCCTGACGAAAAATTACGAGAAGTACCATTTTTATATTGAAAATAGGTAAGTAAATATTCTATGATCATACTGAGAATTTTGAGTGATGAGAAGTTTGAAAAAGTTTTGTCTTGGGTATGATCAAATTTTTCAGAAAATGAACTATTCGATAATTTGAGAATATTCTAAGCGTCTATGTTCCGCCATTGAATTTTAATACTGGTAGTTGTTCACTTGTGAAAATTATTTTATAATCAGAAAAGTGTTGAATTAATTTAGCGTGAAATTCATACAAATTGTTATAAAATTGATATAAAAGTTTTGAAATTTCAATTTTTTGGATTCTAATGATAAAAATTTTTAACCTAAGAATTGTGATAAATTTGTATACAAATTGATATAATTGTAGTGAGAGAGAGAAAAAATAGTGCGAAATGATTAATATTTGTATTAAAAATGACTAATATTAGGAGTTGAAAATTATGGAATTTTTGGACTTTTTGGAGAGTTGAAAAATGAGCCTGTCGCATAGGAAAAACGTCGTGGCAAATGGGTAGTGAGAGTTGAAAAATGGGGCTGGGGTACGATGGCGCTGAAGCTTGGCGTACAGAAAAATTGGCTTGGCGCATAGGAAAAACGTCATGGCATAGCGATTGAAAATTGATACAAAAGTGAGAATCCTTTGAATTGCTATTAAATTGTATACAAATGTTTGAAAATTTTTGGTCTCTCTCATTTTCTATGAAATAGTATACAAATTGATACAAAATGTATGAAAATCGTTGAACCTCTGAATTTCTTTCAGAATTGATACAAATTGCATACAAATTGATACAAAATGTATTAAAAATTTTGAACCTCTATTTCATTTAGAATTGATACAAATTGTATACAAAATGATATAAAATGTATGAAAATTTTTAAGCCTCTGATTTTTCTTTCAGAACTGATCCAAATTGTATACAAATTGATATAAAATGTATGAGACTTCTTAACTTCTTAAATTTCCTTAGAAAATGATAAGAATATTGTACCTATACAAATTGATATAAAATGTATGAAAATTTTTAAACCTCTAAATTTCTTTCAGAACTGATACAAATTGTATAAAAATTGATATAAAATCAATCAAGATTCTTGACTTCTTAGATTTCTTCTAAAATTGATACAAATTGTACTTATGCAAATTGATATAAATAAATCAATCAAATTCTCGACTCCTTGAATTTCTGTTAGAATTGATACAAATTGTATACAAATTGATATAAAATATATGCTAGAATAAAAAATTTGAATTTCTTACATTTTTATGAGTATTGGAAAGTAGCTCTCACGAGAGAGATTTATTTTTAGTAAAATGATAGAAAATTGATATAGAAATGATACAAAAAGTTGAAAATTTTTCAAACTGAGTAGGAAGAAAAAATAGGGTGAATTGATTCATATTTAGCTTAAAAACAACGATATATTTGTTATAAAAGTCGAACGATTTCTTGGATTTTTTGAGGAGGTTGAAAAATGGGTTAATTTTGCTCTGTGTTAGAGAAATGAGGAAGTGCGCCAGAAGGAAAATTCTTAGATTTCTCGTATTTTAGGAGAGTTGGAAAGTAGCTCTCACGAGAGATTTATTTTATGGTAAAAATATAGAAAATTGATACAGAATTGATACAAAAAGTCTGAAATTTTCGAACTAGCTTGGAAGAAAAATAGGGTGAATTGATTCATATTTAGTTTAAAAACAGTTAATTATACAGTTGAAAAATTTGACGATTTCTAGGATTTTTAAAATTGAATGAAAAATGACAGAAATTGACAGAAATTAGTCTCTGCGCTTGACTGCGCCAGAAGGAAAATTCGTACATTTCTCATATTTTAGGAGAGTTACATTATAGCTCTCATGAGTGATATAAATTTATGGTAAAAATATAAAAAATTGATACAGAATTGATACAAAAACTCTGAAATTTTCGAACTAGCTTGGAAGAAAAATAGGGTGAATTGATTCATATTTAGCTTAAAAACAATCAAATATTCACAATGAAAATTGAGGAGATTTCTAGGATTTTTAGAGAGGTTAAAAAATGAGTAAATTGTGCTCTGTTTTAGAGAAATGAGGAAGTGTGCCAGAAGGAATATATCTTATCTACTGCTTACGACAGGCATGAGTGGTACAGGCTGAGGGAGGCCTATGCCCGGCACACGGGCCAAAAAAATGTTATGTTTGTAATTTTTTTTTTGGTTGTATAATTATAATAAAGGCTAATTATTTGATTATTATTTTTTTTTTAAAGTGGTTTCCCCAATAGGCCTATAAACCTCACTACTAAAACAACGGGTTCCGCAGCTGCGTTCTTCGTTCAACATCGTTGAGGAAGCCGCAATTTCCAAGTTCCTCTCCTATCACAGCGCTCGAGAGTCGACGTTTTTCCAAGTGTCCCTCCTGTCATGTACACCTGGAGAGTCGACATTTTTTCAAATCCCCCTTCTATCATAATTATAAGAGTTGTCTCAAAAGTAAGTTCCCTATCCTAGAAAAGAACAAAAGGGTCGACGAAAAAGTATGAAAAAATTAGGGTCATAATTTTTCGAGATTTTCTAACACTAAAAATTTCATGGGGATTGGATTACACTGACGCGAGTAAACGAAAAATGGAGTTGCCATTGCGTGTGTACTGCAAAGCAATTTTACGCTGCAAAAAACAGTCCACCAAATCACCCAACAAATTTCAACTATGCGGTACACACACGATGGCAACTCCATTTTTCGTTTGACTGTCACTCGCGTCAGTGTAATCCAATCGCCATGAAATTTTCACAGTGTTATCAAAAACTCGAAAAATTATTGCCATAATTTTTTCAGATTTTTTGGTGGTTTTTGCGGCGTAAAATCAAATTAACAAACAAACTTCAACTTTGCAGTACGTACACAATGACAACTCCATTTTTCGTTTGACTGTTACTCGCGTCAGTGTAATCCAATCGCCAAGAATTTTTAACAGTATCATCAAAAACTCAAAAAATTGATGCCATAATTTTTTCAGATTTTTTCGTGTTTTTTGTAGCGTCGCAATGGCAACTCAATTTTTTCTTCAACTGTTACTTGCGTCAGTGTAATCCAATCGCCATGAAATTTTCACAGTGTTATCAAAATCTCAAAAAATTAATTCCCTAATTTTTTCAGATTTTTTTCTGTTTTTTGCAGAGTAAAATCAAATGACCAAATAAACTTCAACTTTGCAGTATGTACACAATGGCAACTCCATTTTTTGTTTGACTGTTACTCACGTCAGTGTAATCCAATTGCCATGAAATTTTTACAGCGTTACAAAAATCTTAAAAAATTAATGCCCTAATTTTTTCAGATTTTTTCACATTTTTTCCAGCGTAAAATTGAATTCCGTAATCCAATCGCCATGAAATTTTCACAGTGTTATCAAAATCTCAAAAAATGAATGGTCTAATTTTTTCAGATTTTTTTGTGGTTTTTTGTGGCGTAAAATCAAATCAACAAACAAACTTCAACTTTGCAGTATGTACACAATGACAACTCCATTTTTCGTTCGACCGTTACTCGCGTCAGTGTAATCCGATTGCCATAAAATTTTTACAGTGTTACCAAAATCTCAAAAAAATTATGCCCTAATTTTTTCAGATTTTTTCGTGTTTTTTGCAGGGTAAAATTGATTACCGAGGACAAACTTCAACTATGCAATACATACGCAATGGCAACTCCATTTTTTGTTTGACTGTTACTCGCGTCATGGTAATCCAATCGCCATGAAATTTTCACAGTGTCATTAAAATCTCAAAAAAGTAATGCTCTAATGTTTTCAGATCTTTTTGTGGTTTTTGCAGCGTAAAATCAAATCATCAAACAAACTTCAACTTTGTGGTACATACAAAAACGCAACTCCATTTTTCGTTCGACTGTTACTCGCGTCAGGGTAATCCAATCGCCATGAAAGTTTTACAGTGTTACCAAAATCTCAAAAGATTGATGGCCCAATTTTTTCAAATTTTTTCGTCGACTTTTTGGTTATTTTCTGTAGGATAGGGGAACTTACTTTTGAGTCGACCCTCGTATATAGCTCGAGAGTCAAAATTTTCCAAGTTTTTCGCCGGACAGCGCACGGTGCATGCCGAAGCTCTCAGAGAACCCCCCATAGAACAGGTTCCTTGTTAAAACGAAGCCTTGCAGCTCCTTGACATTGGAGAGGACCTGAGCGGCCTCAAGAAAGACAAACCCAGAATGAGAACTCAAACTGTTAATACTCGAAAGAGGTAATTCGAAGAATCTTCCTACTTTCAAGATATACAAGTACAGAGAAGGGCGGTAAAAGCATTTAATCTTCGGAAATTTTTCCTTTTGTTCTAAGTCGTTAACTAATGCTGTATCCGTGAATGACTTTTTTACGAATAGTTTCCGATATTCATATGAATATATTTTGTAAGAATCGTGCACCTGTTATACAAGTACACACAAGTTTCTCTAATGACGCGATAGGGCCAGCCCAATTTAAAGAGTTGTTCGTGTTTCTTTTTTTTTTTTACGGACATTATGCGGAGAAGTTTATGCAAATTATTGGATTTATTGCCTTCGAATATTGAGCGACAAAGTAACCTAATCTTCGGAGGAAAACATACCACGTGCTGTAAAGATGATCGATCAATTCATGTTGCTTATAGAATGACCTTCAAAACGTAGTTAATTCGAAGAAAATTTTTATAGAAATTATTGGCGAAATTTGTCCAAGTTCGTGTTTTCAATTGTCCATGGTTGAGGACATTCGGTCGAACGTCTAACTTGCAGTGAAGTACTATCGGTTCTGACTGTAGAATTTGTGGTGTTTCATCGTGAGCTAATCGCTATTTTAGTCATTACCTTACAAACGTGCAATTCTCATCAGTATTAATTATAACTTCAACTAAGTCTTTGAGTCTTCTTCTACCTTGAATAGTACCTATTCTATTTTTATACGCGCAGAAAAGATGCTCATAAGGAATTAAGCACGGCGTTTGTTCACCGGAAAATATTTTCGCAAACTTCGTACACAAGACTTGCTCAGTCGATAATAAAATCATCATTGTACAAAGTAGAGAAGCAATTTTGATAACACGTACCAAACATCACGAGTCGAAAATTTTTCCTCGTAATTATCTTTAAGAAACCGTGCTAGAAAAAAAAAAAAAAAATGAAAAACAATAAAACGGTCAACAAAACAAACATAAAAAAACCTATAAATGATAGGCTATAGGTTACACCTACCCCCTTCCCGCATACCGGAATATCCAGGTGCGGCTATAAACGATTGGTATGATTTCCTCCGGCTAATATTATAACCACTTTTGATTAATTAAAAGATTCCGAGCTCTATTTCGATAATAATTTAAAATAATCATGACGTTGAAAAATTAGTCTCTACAGCTATTTGTTAACAATGTTTTAACTTGCGAAAAAAAAAAAAAAAAAAAAAATAGGAATCTGAATAGTGAGTGCTTCTTGGGTGAAATATATACGCAGAAATACGTATTCGAACACTCCCTCTCAAACCTTTCTACCATCATCATAATTGCTTTTCTGAATAATGGACTTCGTTTCATACGCAACTTCCAGCATGGAAAGATGAAGGTGTCGAATGAAGCGGGACAAAATATGAAACAATGGACCCCTAGTGCTCAACAGCATAATATCAAAAGAAAAAAAAGTAAGTTATAGCAATGGGTATTTGTAAATTTCAAGTTCTGACACAGGGCGGCATTTAAAACCAGTTCCCTGTGAAATTGAGCTGATCTAGCAATTTCATCGAAAAAATTACCCGTCATTGTATTGAATGTAATGATAAAGCAATGAAGACATGATATCTAGTATTTTCAGTCCAACGGCTTAGCTAACTCCTCCTTTTGTTCTTGAGTCGAGATTCTTCAAGTCTTCTACTTCGCGATCGAAATACATTCAAGTTACTCAAATAGGTTAGCTATCTCCCACCACCCCCTCACCTCCTTTATCAAAAGCCTCTTATTACGTCAAGCCTTGGGACTTCACATTTCTCTGTGTAGACATTTTTTCATACTTAAATTACAGGCTCAAGAGGATAGCCGAGTCGTCAACAACTACGCGTCCGTTTTTCGAAGCCGTCAGCCTCGACATAAGTAAAGCGTTCAACTCGATTCCATGGGAGAGGATATTTGAAGCCCTCATGGATGCAGAAGCCACCTTAGCTGTTTAGAAATCCAAGCAGAGACGTCTCCTGGCACAGTAGAGCGCCAGATTACTTTTGGGGTACCGTTTGGCCGGTTCTTAGGTCGCTTTTGTGATGCGTTGCATTAACTGAAATTTCAACGTGAAGCTACCTCAAGGTGTCTAAGTCAAGACCATATTGTGACCAAGTATTTAAGCATGCAGGCGTCATTTCCTGATAATAACGGAAAAGGCATTCAAAAAGGTGATGAAAAACTTGGAAGGGAAGCACCGCATGGTCGACTCTCCTATACGGTGCTGAGGTATGAGCCGACTCAATGAAGACAGAGATGGAAAAGATCCAACGAAAGACTTGCACTGAGGTGTGTTAGTGCCCACCACACTGTCTCGACGGAAGCTCTTTGCGTATGAGCAAATTTCTATATCAATCGAGTTCCTTGCTGAAAAGAGAGCGATGATGTTCAAACCGAAGAAGACAACGATTGACCAGAAGGCTTTACGAGTCAAGTAGGAGGCCAGACGCTCTTTCCTTGAGAAATGGAAAGCGAGAATCGCTAACAATCAGCGAAGTCAATGGACAACCCGTGTTTTAGTAAGCGACCTTGATTAAAGGATGAACTGAGACCATGGCCAACTTTCTGTTTGTGCTGGGTGGTGGGCAGAGGACCTTCAGGACTCATTTCGGACGCTCGCTCCGAGTAGCCTGGTAGCCACCATGCTAGGTTCCGAACAAGCATGGAACCAGGTGTCTACATTTGCAGCCACAGTCATAAAGAAGAAGGTGGATATGGAATGGAATACGCAAATAAATACAGAATCACGCCCTGGCCTGCTCACCATCTGTGTACCAACCACATACAGATGACACTCTGCAAGGAGAAAAGGAAGCAAACAAACTTGAAGACAGAAGACGAAGAAAGGACTTGGACAGCGACATAGTTCTATGTTGTATCTGATGAGTGTGTGCTAAAGTTTGTATACCTGGGAGCACTACAGCTTGGAGGTTTCCAAGAAGAGCGAGTTTTGCCGAGGAGATTCTTCCAACATTGAAGTTATACCCGAAAGAGTCGATTCTGGTGTTGTAAGAAACGCAACGGAAGACGGGTGGCTGCACATGCGACACAAGCGAGATACCCTAATTCTGGTAATAGATTCTTCCTGACCAATTCAACTGTCGAGTTACATTTCGGGGAGGAAAACTTGGAGAAAGACAAGTCTTAGAATTATGTCTAGAGGAGGTTCAAGTTCCTCAAACAGAAATTCTTTCGCCTCGTCATTACTACAGTCCTGATATGTAACCAATCAATTGCATTAATATTTCCTAATATCGCTCGTTAATCATCGATCCTCTCATTTCCTGCGAGAGTTACTCGATTTTCAGTTTTGTATCTACTCGCAAACGTCATCCATAATGATCTACTACCGCACGAGAATAATGCAACACTTCATTTTACGAAACTAGTTTGCCCTATTTCGCCAAGCTTAGCTGCTAAAACAGTTATGGATGTTCATAAACTGGTATTCACTATTCCGAGCTGGTACTAGCGACACATTATCGTCAAATCAACGAGATCATTCTTCGAACTCTTGCATTTCCGTCATCGCGCTCGCACACGATAAAATGTACACAAGGGAGAAACACTACCCGCGCATTTTAGGGGCAGGATTTCAAACATTAGCCATAGATACTAAGTCCAAAACGAAATATCAAACGTTTATTGTATGGTTTGCACGACTACAACAAGAATTTTGTGTAATTCCTAAAAAATTAAGAATAAATCTCACGTTCTCGGTTGCCTCTTCGTGATTGATTCACTTCTTATGTACTTGAATTTGTCAAATTAGAAACCCTAAAATTCGACAAATAGTCCGACTTTGAATCGATTTAGTTCCACAAAAAGACTGGAAGTTGAATCAGAATTGACCGCTCGTTCGTCAACGTCGAAATTGAGTCAACTTCTAGTATCGGGTTTCAATGCCGACTAAAAATCAACTTCAATTTGGTGTCTATGCCGCACTGGTCAAGCATAGTTGAGGATTTTCGATAGCACCGAAATCGACTGAAGATCGACCTTTTTTTAACCAGTGGGGTACAAATCCAGAAACAGCTCTTGTTGACATTTCTCATGTCCTACTCAAGCTCAACTCACGCATGGGATTTGTCATTCGTTTCTAATAGCCTGGCCTTCATTTCTGAATATCTCATCGAAACCCGACACTTACGAGGTATGTCAAAAAAGTTCCCGGACGATTATTTGTACGCGCCAATTGGCAACACTGGCAAGGAAACCTAATTGAACCTTGTTTTGTTGTACTATCGACTATCGAAATTCAAAAGTTCACGTTGATTCAGGAAAGGTTTCGCAATAAATTAATTTTTTGGGGATGTCCGTAAGGACCTGTGACAATTCCGTCCTGATGCCCTCTGTAGGCCTCAAATGCTCCCATCCCATGGCATCTCATAGTCGGTCAGTTAGAAAGAAGTCTCTACAAGACATATCAGGCGAATACAGGGGATGGTCAAGCACTGGTGTTTGATTTTGGACAAAAAAACCTTTGATAACAAAGGCCGAACCATAGTCGTACACGCCAAAGAACCTTCATGGTTAAACTAATGCATCAAAAATCACAATTACATAGTCAAACGCTTTTGTGACTGGCGCTGATACTACTAGCAACATCTCTCGACGATTTCCGGTGAGTTTCCGCTTCATACTGTTGAAGACAGATAGCGCGCACGCATAAACCGGTTTACCAGCATACGCAACAACTGTTACCGACTCTTGCCCCACCCCGAAACGACTGGACACGTTGTACGACGCTGCATGCTTCTTGATAGACTCTCCAAACACAGCACATAACATATTTTTTAATGGACTGTGTTATTTGTGATAACAAAAATATCGACTGATATCGATTTGTTTGGCAAGAGTACTCATTCTGCATAAAATTTATCCAACGAGAAATTTGCTCCCATAAGAAATACACGGGGAGCAAAGATCAGTATGAAATTAATCAAAAATTAAAACGGATTTTGCGGAAAAAAGTTTATATTTATAGTGTGTGAGTAATCGACTTCTGAAAATGAACTTTTTTTCCCTCAATTCTTTCTCATTTTTGATTAATACCATATGATCGATTTGCTTCCCATGTTTTCTTATGGGGAGCAAATTTGCGATTGGATAAATTGGCTGCAAAATGAGTACTCTTGCCAAATGAATGACGTCACAATAACACAGTCCATTTGGCATTTCCTTTTCCTGGGTTTACAAGGAGTTTGATGACAATTTATTGCTCAACCTCTTTTTTAAACATTGACCTGAAATCAGCACGGACCCTCAAGGACATTCCTCCAAAAAATTAATTTATGACAAACTATGCCATGAATCAACGTGAAATTTTGAATATTGATGGTCGATAGTACAACAAAACAAGATTCAATCAAGTTTCCTTGCCAGTGTTGCCAATTGGCGCATACAAATAATCGTCCGGGAACTTTTTTGACATGCCTCGTACGGCTATGATTATGTCCTTAGCTTTACCTTAATTTCGAACATTTCCTTCCTCCGTCTATTCTTCAAACTGAGTCTAACCACGATTTAACTCGGACAAAAACAAAATTGCGAAATTCAAAAAAAATGTGGGAGAGAACCTATTTCATGGGGCTGAAAAATGTCGCTGACGTACGACGCCATCAAATTGTAACATCACAGGCCCGGACTTTGGAGCTACAGGTATGTATAATAGAAGGAGAACTTAGAAAAGAAGTGATCTATGACGTCATCAGATTGTGACGTCACAAGTCTGACTTATGACGTCACAGGCCCCGCTCCCAAGGGGACTTGGAAAATTTTCGAGCTCCGAGCCGGCGGACAGCAAACGTCTTTTCCACAAAAAAAAAAACAACAACAACAAAACAGGTTCCCGGTTAATATTTTTTTTTGATAATTACCATTTCAGTCACGTTATGGCCTCACACATGAACGTGTACCACCTCCCCATGCTACTACTGCTGCTGCTGCTGTCACTAACATCAGGTCAACATCAGCACAACCAAACACAGGGCGCTCAGAAGGGAGTGTCAATAAAAGGGAAGGAAAAAAATGAAGAGGAGGAAGAAATTCCCGCCTGAGAAACCTGAGTCGCGAGGGACTACTGTTGAGCTCCCAGTGATGGCTGTAAGCTCTGGTCGAGAAGAAGATACGCGCGCGTCCATTGTATAGGACTATTTGCATTCCAGGTTGAGTGCTGAGCGCTCCTTCGGTCAGTGGGGTGGCTCCCTGTAGTGGCCTCATTGACGGACATTCGAGGAGAAAATGGAGCCAAGCTACTCTCAATTCGAGGCCTCCGGACTACCGTCGCAATGCCCTAAAGGCTGGATACCGGTGCCGAAGCTGTGGGCGCACGTACACGCTCATACGACCCCATTCAAAAGGCGATTTCTTCTGATGAATATGAGCCTCTTTTAAATTTATCCCTTCTGTACAATTTTATAAACAATTTTCCTCTCGAAATCGGCTATGAAAAACTGGGAGTGAATTTTTGAGAAGGGGTCAACCGAAAAATCTAAAATAATTGAGACTACTTCCGAGACAAAAAATCATCAATTTGAGTAGCGGTGTCATAGCCCCTAAATTACAGTGGTTCCCAACCGGGGTGCCGCGGCACCCGAGGGCGCCGTGGACCATTCTCAGGGGTGCCGCGAGATTTACAAATAAATCAGCAAAATAGCAATATTAAAGCACTAAACTAAAGACTAAAACAGTAAATGTATGTGAATTGAAAGTAGGTATATACTAATATATTATGTACTACAATTGAGAGATAAGATTTCAAAGCAAGCAGGAACAGGTAATTTCTGCCTTTCGTAGATCTGGGTGTAGGTATCTGTTATAGGCTGTGTAAGTAGTGATTTCATCGTGACCGTTCACTTTTTCTCGTTAGCACATGCAGTGTGTGGTTAGATTTCTTTGTGATTGGATTGTAACTTGTAGCAATAATTAATTAAGTTCGATGGATAAATTTTTGGTAAAAAAACGAAAGGTGGATGATGATTCTGACGATGACATCGGAGGAAATGAAAAGGTTCCCCTCCCATCAGCTGAAACACTGACTCCTTCTCACTCGAAGAAAAAAAGTAAAATTCGGCAATATTGTGAAGCGTCCGATAAAATATCAGCGTTTCGAGATAAGTTGTCCATGTGGAGTACTCGATTGAAAGACGGCCACTGTGAAATGTTTCCACTATTCAAGGGGGAAGAGAACGAAAATCCAGCGGTTGTGGAGAAAATGTTGGACCATTTACACACCTTGCAGGCTTCCTTAGCAAACTACTTCCCACATTTAAATTCACCAGAGTATGACTGGGTACGAAACCCGTTCGCATCTACTGTATTACCCGCGAACTATGAGGCGGCGAAAGAAATCATCGAACTAAAACACGATAGAACTCTTGAACTGAAGTTTAACACCGTACCCCTCACCTCCTTTTGGTTGAACCTCGAAAACGAATATCCAGTATTGTACGAGCACGCTTTGAAAATTTTAATTCAATTCTCAACGTCGTGGCTGTGCGAGCATGGGTTCTCTACCCTACTAAATGTGAAAACGAAGAAAAGGCAAACTATCACTGAGGATGCCCTTGAAGGAGATATGCGGGTGTGCTTATCTAATATTCCCCCGCGAATATCGGACCTTTGTAAGAAAGACCAGGGTCAAATTGCGCATTAAAGTACTTATTTTGTAGCCTAGCATATTTCGAAATTGTACATATTCGTAGAATATAAATACAAAAGTTTTTTTCTGTTTTTAATGGGGTGCCGCTGGATCGGGCACTTCTGAAGAAGGGTGCCGCAGATCAAAAAAGGTTGGGAACCACTGCCCTAAAACGATCACAAGTTTGGATGAAAAAAAAAAAGTTCCAGATTCTAAACTTCTTGGTGCAGCACGTGAAAATCATAATTTATGAATTGCTCCTTTCCGCGTAGTTAAATTGTCATAAATAGGTAAATAAATGCAACGGAAATTTCTATGATATTTTCCCTTCGTACCTCACCGCAAAAATTAAAAAAATATACTTTCGTAACTTCACGCTTGATTATTATGAAGCAATAACTATCAAGAACTCTTCCCTGGTTAATGTACTCAACAACTGGTGAATTGATTTAATCAAAACTATAACTTACATATTTTGGGATTTTCTAAAGCGGTATGCGAGTGTAAATATCTTCTTCTTTTTTTCTCCACTATAAACTTTCACTAAGACGCATGAGTTATAGGGCTAGGAAAAATTCCGAACTCCGCGCCATGTACCAAGTTTTATACACACGCAAGCCATACGAATCATTAGATTTTGAGCCTGCTGAGTACTCGAACTTAAATCCCGAAGATGTAGATTATATCAACATTCTTGCTCGGTATTGATTAAAATCAAATGAATTCGCACGGTCTCGTCTAGCAGTCCACACTACTTATTTAATGATTCTGGCGCCTGCTTGTATTTTAAGCGGTAGAAAAATATAAGCTCACGTAGATTCTTATTCGTACCGCAATGAAAGATAAAAAACGACGAGATTAATCGACTTTGTGCTTTTTAATTTCACTTTCTTTGCAGAATGTTGCTTTCAAATTTCAGGAAAGAATCGTTTTACTCGTGTTGCTCCTCGTAGTCCCGGATAACCTAAAAAAACAACTAATTAATTTCTGTCCCCTGTACTACACTTAGGCGCCAGACGACTCTCTCATTTGAGTAGGCGACAGGAATCCTTTTATATATGTGTGTACATTAACGACTTAGTTTTATTTGCTCATTGATTGTAAGAAATTGGCGAATTTATACTCATTTGTCCGTTGCATTTCGATTAAACCTTGCGCGAGACAATCAAACAAACAATTTTTCAACGAAAATTGTACGAGTAAATAGAATTGGATATAATTTTTATACTCTAAAATATATTATCTGCACTAAAGATTTATTTAATTTTATGCGATGGCATTACTTACGAAATGAAAAAATGACGATGACTAATAAACCATTTCGTCAAACGAGGTGTGAGTAACGTAAGAAAGTACGTGTTTTTTTTTTTTCCTTTCTTTCTTTTCGTTCTCATTTCACTCATTTGCCACTATAATACTCGTATATTTGTATTATGAATATTAATATGCTACAGTCGACGGTTGGAGTACAAAAAAGAGGTAAATTCGCTCTCGGCCTCATTTACAGATTCATAATGCTGTTAGCGCAACCGTAGAAGTTGTTTGTATCGACTTCTTCGACACTTACAAGATGCTGTCGTCAAAGTATACTGGGAAGGAAAGTACTTTATCGAGAGGAGATTGAGATGAATGGGAACGGAAATTATTTCCCAAATTGTAATTTTATTTATTGGACACTACCGTCATGCAACTATCACTTTCAATTCCCATACCATGGGGACGTTATAAAAAGAGCAAAAATGTATGAGAAAGAATTAAACAAGTTTCAAGCTTTTGCGCCGTTTTTTTTTTTTTTTTTTTTTTTCAACGGGGAACCAGTTTTATGGGAGGATAATTTGAAGTGAAATGACGGGCGCCGGACGCCAGGAGACAAAAAGTGGGACTTGGAAAATTTCTACCTCAGGCTACGTATGATACGAGGGGGGCTTGAAACAATTTCTTCCTCCAAGCTATCCTATATAATAAAGCACACTTTGTAAACATTGCGTATACGTCGGTCGGTCGGTCGGTCGGTGTAATCAGTAAACTGTAACGTAGGAACATCAAGGGTGCTATCAGTCGGCCATCGCCGTAGTTGATGCTTTATTCTTATTGGTCTAGAAAAGTTTTATTATCATCATCATTCTGTCATTATTATCACTCGGCTGTTTTAGTTCGAAATCGGAAGTTGGAAGAGAACACGCGACTGAACTGAAAAACCAAACGATGAGATTTATTTCAAAAATAATATTATTATTCAGAAATAGGTAATAACGAAACAAAATTCCAAATTGTCTGATAATATCGGACGACGTAGATATTTTAGTGCGTATTATTTATTCATGATCGCATCTAGCTTCGGCCTTTCGTGAATCATGAAATTCGGAACAAAGTAGAACTAGCCAAGAGTTCAACTCAAGATTTCCTGAGAATGGGTATTGTCCTGGTTTTCTGTTTTGTTTTGTGAGGAAAGTCGATCGGAGAAATAGAAAGTAGTTCGGTGTGTTTTTGATCGATTGCATAAATAGAATCGTGGTTCGAATTATGAATACAGAACGTGATCTATTGTATCATCATCCTCTGTTTCGTATTATCACTCTGCTGTTTCAGTGCGATACTGTTCGAAATTGAAAGAGAACTGAATTAAGAAACGATGAGATTTATTTCAGAAGTAGTTAATAACGAAACGCAACTGAAAATTGTTCCATAATATCGGAAGATGTAGATATTTTATTGGGTATTATTGATTCGCTTGATGGCATCTACCTTCGGTTTTTCGTGAATTATGAAATTCGGAACGAAGTAGAATTAGGCCTAGGTAGCCAAAAGTTGAACTCGAGATTTCATGAGAATACCAATCCAAAATATTTCCCTGGTTTTCTGTTTTCTTCTGTGAGTGAAGTCGATTGGATGAAAAGACTGACAAGCGCGAGTGGACCATTACTCATTATAATGGGAGAAAGAGTTTAAAAAGAGGTAGCGAGTAGTTCGATGTGTTTTTGACCCATTGCATACAAATAGAATTGTGGTTCGAATTATAAATACAGAACGTGATCTTCGATCGCATGAAATGATATCTGATCTAATTTATTTATCAATTCGAATTATGCAATACTGATACCTAGATGAAAAATAAAATAGCATCAATTCTCGACTTCACTGGATTCAAGATTTCAAGGAACACCCATGGCAAATATACGCAGTTAGATAGAATTGTAGTTTAAATTATGAATACAGAACCGCTTGAATTGATATCTGCTCTATTCTAGGTATTCATCAATCAAATTATTTGATACCGGTAGATATCTAATGAAGAAAATTTCATTGGTATTAAAATATGGCCATAATGAGATTTGGTGGGGTCTTGGAGAATTTCTGAAAAAGAATAATTATATTATTGTTATTGAATAGGAGAAACCCAAGTCTTGCTGTTGACAGATTAAGGACTGAGACAGATGTAGGAGTAGGACAGAATGATATGCCAGCGCCTGGCGCTGTGATGGCTTAGTTCTGAACTGTGTGTGTGTATTGTGTATACGACGTGAAAACTATGAAAAGTGGGAATGAAAGTTCGCTCTGTTATGTAGACCGTCGTCCCAAATCAGCGAGCGCAAAGCGCCAGTCTGTTACCACAAATTGGCGAGCGCGAAGCGCGAGCCCATCACTACAAAACCGCGAGCGCATAGAGCGAGGCTGTCAAGCGCCGTAAGTTTAGAATAACGAGCGCGAAGCGCGAGCCCGTCACCACGAGCGCGTAGCGCGAGTCAGCTCGCGCGAAGCGCGAGGCTGTCGGGCGCCGTAGGCCTAGCCGCAAGCGGCTAGTATATGATAAAAGGTGGACTTAAAAAAAACGACGGCTTCCTTAACAAAGTTAAACGAGGAACGCAGGGAACCTGTTTTATGAGTCAAATGGGATTTGGTATTGAAAATTCAAGGAAGCCTAGACTTAGATAAAGCTAGTATAAAAATGACGGCTTCCTTAACGAAGTTAAACGAGGAACGCAGGGAACCTGTTTTATGATTCCAATGAGATTTGGTATTGAAAATTCAAGGAAGCCTAGATTTGGAGAAAGGTAGTAAAAAGAAGGCCTAGGCCAACTATCATATATAGCTCAAGAGTCGAAATTTTAATTTCTAAGTCCCTCTCCTATCATATATGGCACGAGGGTCGAAATTTTTCCAAGTCCCCCTCCTATCATATATAGCTCGAGAGTCGAAATTTTTCTAAGTCCCCCTTCTATCATATATAGCTCGAGAGTCGAAATTTTTCTGAGTCCCCCTTCTATCATATATAGCTCGAGAGTCGAAATTTTTCAAAGTCCCTCTCCTATCATATATGGCTCGAGGGTCGAAATTTTTCCAAGTTTTTCGCTGGACGGCGGACGGCGCAGGGCGCACGGCAGATTTCTCAAATAGCCCCCCATAAAACAGGTTCCCTGTTAAAATTGCTACTTCTGAGCTGAGCTATATATCATGAAAAGTAGGGGGACTTGGAAAAATTTCAACTTTCGAGCTACACATATAAAATGATAATGTACTATACAAGATAGAGAAGGAATTGAAACATTTCTAACTTTCGATCAGACCTGATGCGTCTACTCGGAAGACTAGCTGTTTCTCACGGAACTGCGAAGCTTGCGGGTTCCCCGCTGCCATTGCAGAGTTTGCACTGGCATCTAAATTTTCTTCATAGAGGCTTGGAGGTGAGGCGAACAAGCAGAGTGAGTGAGCCCGTCAGCGTCAGTATAAGGCATTCGATTTCATAAAATAGGTTACAATACTAACTAGCCTAATTTAATAGCAGGCTAAATAAGTCTAACTTTTCGAGGGAGGCACACAGAGTAAACACAACAATTTTTTACAAAAACCGCCGAAAGAACAACATGTACACGAGCGCTTTGGTTAGAGACAAGAAAGCAACGAACCCAACGACAAAATGCAAAAGAAGAACATATCCGGCAAAAACTGCTCTTGGAAAAACGGTCAATGTTTTTGACGGTGTTTTGACTAGGACTAGTCCTAGGAAAATCGTGACAAAAAACTGCGCCAATTAACTCTTGATGACTTCATCACTCACCATGACCTACTTTAAGGACTATAAATCCTTTGTCTTTGTCATACTAAGTCTAATAGGCTATCCTATGCCTGACATATAATATACTAGAGGCTTTATATACTGTATGATAGACCAAATAGCTCATCTTCCTCCTACAATAGGTTTCTACTATACTAGGCCCAACATAATGCAGTATACCAAGTTTTGATTGGGACTAATCCTGGGAAAACCGTCACGGATTCTGTCATGCTTGATGACGTCATCAGTCCATGACATTGACCTACTTAAAATTTGGACCTTGCCAATTTGGGTCCTGTGTCCTTCGCCTTCATTACCTCAGATTAACATACAGTTTACCAGGCTACACTAAGCGTGACATACAATAATACCACTATAAGTTGCTAATAAGCTCATCCTGCTCCATGAACGAGGCTTTCTCTATACAAGAGCTAACATGCAGCATACAAAACTTTACTTTTGGGATTTGGAAGGATTTCGACTTCTGCTACTCACACCAGACTAAATTAGACTCAGTTAACACAACATACTTTTAATAAGTAAAAAACTAAGGCTAGATGGGCGTAATATGACGTCATAGACCTATACTAGACTATAGTAGGTTGTTGAGGCGAACGAGTGACATGAATGGGCTAGTCAGCCTAACATACAGTATATTAAATTTATATTAGGCTAAGAATGGGGTCAACGAGTGAAGTGAGAAAGCCCGTCAAGAAGTTAGCCTGTAACACACAAAATAAGGTAAGAAATACTAATGGTGGCGGTTGTAACTATATGACAGGTCTGCTCAGCCTGCTGTCCGCGAAGCACTCTTGTGCGGCCCGCGAAAGAATTTCAGAAAACCCAAAAAGTAGTAGAAACCTTACGATTTCATGACACGATTTGATCTCATAATACAAGTGGGATACAAAGATTTTTTTTTAATGCATGCAAACATATGAAAAAAAAAATAGAAAAAAAATAATGTTGAAAAAATAGGAAAGTAATCCAATCAATGTGATGGCTGTCTTTGTTTTTCAGCTGCGAGTTCAGGAATATTTCCCCTTTAATTATCGTTCTACATTACAATAAAATCGTTATTAAATATAGGTAAACGATTTGTGGCCCGCGGAAATTTCGGGAGACTCAGATGCGGCTCGCGAGTCGTAAAAGGTTGAGCAGGCCTGCTATATGACGTCATTATGACTGAGATAGATGCATTAGAAGTCGATATAATAGTTAGAATTTATTCAATATTGTGATTGATTACGTCGATGTGTAGGGAGCAAGCATATAAAATGTTACACTACACGTCTCTGGAGATGTGCTGTGTCACGGGTTTTTCTAGGGGGGGGGGGGGGAGAGTGAGAAATATCGATTTTTAGGACACAGACGGCCAGGACAGGAAAACCCTAAGCACCGCTCCTGTGAGATCATCGAGGTACACCAAAAAGAATATGATCAAACTTATCCTCTTTCTCCTCGAGGTGTAGTCTTCTCGAGATCATGATCGATAAACGAGAAGACAACGAGGAAGAGAATTGAAGCGCTGCGTAGAAAAGGGGCCTCCGTTCCATAAGAAATACATTAGAAGGCGGCCCCTTTTCCATGCAGCGCTTCAATTGATAAAACTAGTTGGGAGGACACCTCTCTTCTTCGTCATGAGAGTCTTCTCCAAATCATAGATCAATATACTAGTAGGTTACATTTTGACTGAAGAAGAAGACACCGAGAAAGGCAACTGGTCAAACAAGCCTCTCTCTCTTCCCCTTCCAATTCCCACAAGGTTATTTAGTCACTGCTTTTCCAAGTCTTACCCAGACATCCATACACAGATCCAGATAATAGAGTACATCAATCAAATTGTGAACTCAACCTAAAAACATGAAACATGTAAAAGTTTTGACCTCTCAGTTGCAGACGAGACGAGGAGGGATAGTTGCAAATATAATCGACCCTTTGAGCTATATGTATGAATCAAGAAAGGAATTTGGAAAATTTTCAACCTTCGAGCGATATAAATCGAAAGTTGAACTTGAAGAAATTTCACCTTTGGTGAGCGAGGAAACACCAAGGTACAAGGGCCAGACATCCTCCAAACAAAACCTATTTCAACAGTGAGTTGCCCAAGAAGGGGAAAATAGGAGAAATTTTCGGGCAATTACGTTCAACGCGTATGTATAAAGAAAAGAGAGAAGATCCGAAAAATTTTCAGCTTCCAATTTACACGCATCAGTAAGACTCACTTCCATATGCAATACTTTAAGAAATTCCAAGGTATGAAGAACTTTCCTCTCGATCAATACTAATAATCCAGAGTGTCGATGAGTACGATAGAGAACAAGTTATCAGTCTACCATTTTGCTCCTTATTCCGAAGTCTAAATGCATAATAATAGAATTACTACTTCTCAGAAAATTCGGAAGGTTTTCCAAACAAATCCCTTAACACTCTCCACATTTAATTGGTGAGATCTCTTCCGTCAGCCTATGAAACCTCTTCGCCCCTTTTTTCCTAAAAATATTTTGAATTCTTGAATTCTTCTTCTTTTCTGCGTAGCAACAATAAGCTTACTTTCAATCCATTATGATTGTAGAATTCAGTTTTTATAATCGCGAAAAAATTCTGATAATTTAAAAATTAGACGCAGAGGAAAACTAACGAATAATTTGAATAAGAAGAACTGATTTTCGTTAGTTTGACATAGGTACTCGTAAGTTCTTGAATAAAGTTGGCTAAAAAGGGAAAAAAAAACTGGTCCTCGTGGTACAGGTGAACACAAATTTCCGCTAATTAAAGAATCCATAAATAAGTCAACGCTCTAAACAGACCTGATTACCATTTGGGTTGTTCTCACTCGCGAGAAAAACGCATATTCAGTACAATTTTTTCGACTCATAATAATTGTCCACTAGAAAGAGAGAAGTGAAAACAAACATATTTTCGTCAACAATGAACCAGTCGACAGAGAATTGAGAACTTTCCCCTCCTCGTTCGACAAAAAAGAAGATACTTGTATTCATCTTGAAGAAAAAAACAAAATATGGTAGAACGCGCGTGGAAAATCTTTGGGGTATCATCAAATTACTTAAGAAACTCTTTCTTCGACGCTTTTTAATTTTATTTTTTAATTCTGCTGATAAGCGCACAAAATTCTTTGTCGGCGGTAGCCCATAAAGGAACACGTACCATACATTATACCTTCATACCTTCAACATAACTCGAATGACTCCATAAATTATATCAGCTTGCAGCTTGTAGGGCTACTGGTACATAAACAACTAAATTAAATACGAATTCCTTTCCTCACTCATGAGTACCACATTGAATCGATGTTGTACTTCGAGATCGGCCATAAAATAGTCGTATCGAATTTCTATTTGTTTCTTTTTCTTCACACCTGTACCCTGCGCTACGTCAAACTCAACATGTTGGATAACCACACCGGATATTTGATCCCAACGAGATACGCGCGTACAGCATGAGCGATCAAAGAGAATGCGAATACTATCGTAAAAAAGAGTTAGGTAGTGAAATCATGTATGTATCAATCGTGTTTGAAACAGTTCGAGTAATTCGCCAAGAAAATGTGATCGATCACGTTACATACGGCGACCAGGCATGAGGTTCGTAATTGGAGGTTCGAAAATAATTTATCTGGGCTAAAAATTCGGGGGGAGTAAGTCAACACAGAAAACTACGGATGAAATTGTACTCACTTGCGCAATATACTCCAAAAGCAACCAAAACTGCTACCATTAGCTACTAGACGAGAATAACTCACGGTCATATTACACCGGTAAACCTAATATCACAGATCATTTACAATGGACGCGAAAAGCTCGCATTTTTAATATTTAGGGGTGCAGAACTCGCCGAACACGATCACTGCGAACTACGAAATACCGACGACACTTGACACTGAGAAATCATTTTAAAACGAACCATAATATCATAAAATTTTTTCACTCAAAAATCGCGCACTAAACTTTTCTCTCGAAAATTATTTTGATAAAATTAAAAAAAAAAAAAAAATTGAAAAAGGAGAGCAAAAACTTACAAATTTTTAATGCGTACGCGTGTGACTTATCAACCAGCAACTATGATGATTGCAATTCTAAATCGCAACGGAACTTGACTCGGTATTTGGTTGTCAAATAGAATGGAATGTGGCAATTCTTGCCCTCGGAGTATCTTTCATATTCGAAGTCAATTCCAGCTCGAAGCGAACACGTAGCGAACGCGTCAGTGTGCAATGATACCTACAGCATGCTATAGTGGGACAAGACATTACGAACCTGGTTTCTCACATTAGACTTAGTCGCAAAACGAGCGATATCTAGCGGATATCGTCGTAAGTCGGTCTTCGTGGAAAAAAGTTAGCTCTCATTGTCGCAAAGACTTAATGCATCAATAAAATGAACTTTGAAAAACGCGCCGCGCCGAATTCAAACGACAGCCAATGAGAATTTGATGCACGGACTACTGCAAAGTGCACTCGTTGCAGTGAATGCATTGCGCACACGAACCCGTAGCCTGTTCGTACAAGTATTGGCATAGTTCACGACATTCTATCAGCTGACAGCATTGATAGAACGCTTATTCGTAATTCCTAAAATGTTACTGTATAGTATAGACTACTAGGTAGTAGGTAAACCAGAATTTGACCACTTACATCCAAACTCACAGCTCGCGGACATCAAAAAACTCTGAAAAATTATGCTCTGAACAATGGCGTAAAGACCGGTAGAATAACTCCCTTTTACTCAATTTTTCGTTGGAATAATTTCGTAACTTCAAATATACCAAAAAAACTCACTGTTCCTGAAGTTTATTTCTTTAATTTCATCAATTACGTTGATCGAGGCGAACTACGTAATTGCCGTTAATTGCGATACAGAAGAACTCGAGAGTATAGTAGTTAGGTACTAACATAAAACTTCAACATCTTCACCTTAATATTCGCACGAATACATATTATATTTGAGTTTTGTACTCACTTTATCTGATATTCCAGGAGTAGGTAGTCAATAGTTCTTGCTCTGCTGATAACGTAAGAATTGTACTGCTTAAGGGCACGACATAGGTAGGTACATCATGTTAAACGTTCGGAAACTAATCGAGCAAGCAAGAAAACAAATCTGTTTCACGTAAAATAATAGCTAGGTATATAATAATTTTGATAAGGAAGGGTAGGCACCACTGAATAAATTCGTGACAGTGACTAAGACTCTTTTGAAGAAAACAAGTCTCCCACAACAAATTAAAGAAGAACGAGAAAGATACTTTTTTTAGCGAAAATATAGGTCTATGTACCAGTGTTTACTTACCCATTCGTTTGAGACAAAACAAAACAGTAGTGCAATTATTTATTGGTACAGTGATTCAAGTTTGTATAACAGAACCGCATAAAGTACTCTCAGTTGGATCATATGGACGGTCGAGTATCGGGAATACAAAACCGTAAGGTATGGTTTTAGCTCCAATAAATATATTGTTGCTATCGTCATCATCGTACACGTAATCTGCGCGGAGTAAATTGTTAGCATTAGATGTACAACTGAACGGTGATCTGCAGCTAGTTCATTGAAAAATATTGAGAAAAAAACAAAATTAGAACAAGAATGTATAAATTTGATTAACTTTAGGCCATTTCTATAAATTGCTCTCTTCCAGAATAAATTTGAGCATGAAGTATTTTTTGTAGGATAAAATGAAAATCACCCTAGCCTTTCTGCAAATCGAATGATTTTTACAATTTATTCCGCTTTCACCGCGACTGATATGATGGTTGAACTGGGATGAGGGTACGCGAACCACAAATTTCAAGACGGATAAATTAGAAATTAGAAGAAGATTATAGGATTCTAACATCTCTCTCCTCTTGAGCGAGACGGTTGTCGGCTCATCTCATCTCAAACCTACCTGGTTCATTGGTATGATACAATTAAAAGCTGAAGATAGTTGGGAATAGTTTTGATGCGCAAATAGATCAATATAAAATTCTTTTTCACATTCATGCAGTGCAACGCTAGAATCAGCTTACCGTAGGTACTCAGATAGTATTTTTCATCCTTCAATATCTTGATTACAAGCGCTCTTACACAAATACAACAACCGTATTTGGTCCCACCCTGAATATTTCTTAACATAGCTAGAGAAGAAAGCAAAACGCTGCCTCCTATAGTGATATTGATTTTGCTGAAAAAATCATTGATGTATAACTGATGATCGTGCATCTGGAAACATGACAAATTGTACAGTTTTTGGTTCAATACTTACAGAACTGTTGGTAGGGGAAGTCCGCCATATTTGTTTGCATAAAAATATAAAGATAATCCATCTTGATGGTTATGGAAATGATTCTGTAAAATAATAAAACTTCTAGAAAGTATTACCCATTTGAAGTAACTATGTAACTAGTAAAAGTCTCTAGTAAGAGGTATTTTCGCCATTTTGTTAGCTAGTGGCAGGCTATCGATTTCTCACTATCGATTCTAAATTAATCGATGGAATTGTTTTCATTGCACATTATTTGACGTGACCTGCGATGAGAAAAGGATGCTCATTGTCCATTGGCGCAAGAACACCTTTTCTCTCTGATTGGATCTCTAATAAGAGAGAAATGGTGTTCCTGTCGGTGGGCAATGAGCATGTTTTTCTCGTCGCAGGTCACATTTTTGGTTTTTGCACAGGCTCTATTATGGATAACGTGAAGGAACACTATGTGTCTAGGTCCGTATGTGTCAACAAGTGATAAGAATACAACCATTACAGTAAGGCGCTAGAGGTATTCTCAAGAATGTAAACAAACACGTGATGTGGTGGTAAATTTTAGTGAAGCGGTGCGACTTAATGTGATTTCGCATTAAGTTGCACCGCTTCACTAAAATTTACCACCACATCACGTGTTTGTTTACATTCTTGAGAATACCTCTAGCGCCTTAATTACAGTGTTGATAAAGTCAGGATAAAGTTAAACGAAAAGGAGGAACAATCTAGGTATGTAAGACACTTTTTTTCCCAAAAAAATTAAATTTTGCGTAATATTTTCAATAAGTGACAGCTTCAGAGGAAAGGTAATTCTTTGTTTTGCAGGTTTCTTCAAATCTTAAAAACAAGTTTTGCTCTGAATGGCAAACTCACTGATTCAAGGATCAAGGTCAATGCAAAACTGGCACGACAGAAGCTATACTAACATACTACCGGTTGGAACATACAAGATTACAAGTGAATTGAGTTCACTGAACTATACCCTCCAGCAGCTGGGTATGCGCAAGCGATGAGAATGGGGTCGTCACCACGTTGATAAAAGCAAAGGAAAAGAAATCTGAGTAGTATCCTAAGAGAATTTTAAACATCAAAGTAAGTTACAAGAGTCCTGACAACATTTTTTGTTCAGCAATTGCTGAAATACCAGATTGCCAACTTTTGTTCATTGCTGCCGTACAAAAAAACAAAATTGACGTATGCAAGCTCTGTTTTCAAGGACGACGATCCAGAGAAAAGATTTGACGCGTGTCCAATTTAAGGCGCCTTATTCAATTCAGTGATAATAATTGGTAATTGTGAAGTTCTGAAGACACAGAGAAGAAAAAGGTGTAAGAAGTGAATATCTTTTTTGGAACGCCACCATGACTGTTTTCTTGTTTGAAAATCGAAATCCACGGTCATATAACCGTTCGGAGATTTTTTCAAGGGTTCGTTCAGAGTAGTCTTACTGCTCGTTAGGGTTTGGGGGTTATTAGGGAGATAGAGAAATCATTCGCAATGAGTCGTTTGGTAACAGGGAAGCTGACACTGCCGTAGAGTTGAAGAAGGAATTTGTGCAATTGATTCGGTTCTCTAAAATATGACCAGAAACATCTAACGACGACATACTCCACGGTTAAAACGTACGGAGTAATTTGAATAAAGCCACAGAAATCGTTTCTGTGACTTTATTCAAATTACTCCGTACGTTTTAACCGTGGAAAATGTCGTCGTTAGAGGAATTTGTGGTTACAGCCAGTACGGAGATGTGTCAGTTATTCAGAATTTTAATTTGAATTCTAGGCTATGAATTTATTGTCCGATGCGGAAATAGAAAGTTTTTGGAACAGTGAAGTCGTAAAACAATTTTGTTCCGTGAACTTTTTTACATTAAAAAAAAAAACACTATCCAGAGTGGGATTCAAGAACTTGTATTTAGTTGTGAGGACAGTGAGGAATAAAGAGGGCAATTCTGAGAAAACACACGTTGTAAAGCGTATGATACTTGATTGTCCCATCGGCCTTCATTTCAGCTCATCAATTTTCTCTTCCACTTACGAAAAGTACTTATTGAAACACACGTCCCCAGACCCCCCCCCCCCCCCCCCGATAATACGAGCTGAAACTGGCACGTTAATCACCAGGACAGACCTCATAAGTAAGTAATTATGAAGAGGAAAATTTCAGGCGCGTAAAATACGACTGGTTTCGAAATGCCAGGACTTTATTTTCAGGTTCGAAATAGACCTACAGCACGTTGTATTTGCAGAATGCATGTAGTAAATACAAATACTTGGTATTTCATAATACTTAGCCCCTAAATTCTCCAAATGGTTTCTCAATGAAAAATATGAGGTTAATCACCAAAACATTGCGAATTGTATTTTCGTGTGACGAGCTTGTCAGTCTACACGAGGTATCACCTTATCTAACACCCGTAGGCTGTACAATACTTTCACCGCCGCCACCATCAGAAAGTCACCCCCGCTTCATCTTCGTCGTTGGAGATTTTTCCCGTCGAAAGTTGTCTGAATACTCGTGTATAAGTCTGCTAATATTACCTAACTAGAGACCGTTTAATGGCGTCTCTATTTCCCAGAAATTGACCGATCCTTCTTGTCAAAGGTGGTCTATGTGGTGGTCTGTCAGCATCGCTTGAATATAGACTACGACAGATTATTTTATACCGTTTACCCAGAAATCAACGTATCATTTTCCCTGGTCTGTTGACACTGATTGAATATTGATTACAAGTGACCATTTTATCTCATCAAGTTTCCCCAGAAATCGACTGTTTTTTTGGTCAGAAATGGTCGAAATACAGTCAATAGCTGCAGACTGAGGATACACCATTTTATCGTACCAACATCACCTACGAATCGAGTTATTTTTTCAGTCAAAATTTTGTTCAAGTTGGTCTAAATCTGATCTAAATATGGCAGGGAAGATTGGAAATAAATCGACTAAAAACTTAGTCTATTATTGCATGGTTAGGTACTCATCAGAGCGATCGCTCAGTATATTTTTGGTCGATCGCTACTTAAAATTGACTACGATATTCGGCCGATCTGGTTCATAGCGTAGGTGTACAAATTCACGTCCATACCCGCACACAAGGTTCGAAAGTAGCTCTTCTTGACATCAGTTACCTTTCGCATATCCTGGAAGAATTATAAGAAGAAACGTGATATTGGAAGACCTGAATATGTGTCATGAGTAGGTACCAGATAAGATGGAGACGAGTAACTGGCAATGAGTGAAGAACAAATACCTAAACAATTAGAAAAATCAAAGATTCAATGATGGAGTAGATTGAGGGGAGCAGGGAACCTGTTTCCTGAGATTCATATTTAAAAAAAGATGAAGGATGGCGCGACGTCATTGTATATATTCAGAATCACCTGCTGTTAGAGTATGAAAAATGATCTTCTTTTAAAATTTTTTATGAAATCCTCTCGAAGGCCTAAATATAGTTTTTGAAATACACGTCTGTATACTTCCCGTTGAAGTCACTAAATCTTCTGAGAAAAGTATCTAACTCGTAGATAGTACATACGCTGTTTTTGTTCTTCATACATCGACTGATAATTAGTGAAATAGATCACAATGAGAAAAATGAAAGAGATTGCAGTAGGGATACGATGTTTGAAAACTTTTTTCTTTCGGGATAAAAATATCATGTGGTATGCATCATAAAATCACATGGAATTTTTGGAAGAAGAATTTCTGTCTTCAATTATTTCAGGTAAGAAGCTCTACTTTCCTTCTTTATCCTCGCTATATTTTCGAGGTCTTGTGCTGGTGATTTTTCAGGTATAATCTAGATGAAATAGATACATGTACATTCAATTAGGTACACCAAATTGATCGCAACTTCTTTTATTTGTACTACAGTTTACTTACTTATCATATGACTGCGATGAAGGCCTATTTATTCTATATCAGTGAGCAAGTTCAAACATTCCACCACACCTACCACCTATAATTGCCGACAGCCGACGTCTGATGATACAATATTATTTCGTTCATCACAACAACCTCATTTTTTCTTCTATTGTTGGAATGTCTTCTGTGTATTAGTACCCCTAATTGATGATAAACCATTTGATTCATCGTTGTTTCGGAGATACTTTCAATATTTTGACTTTCTGTACGGAAACATTTAAATCTTCCTGTTTGACGTGCTGAGAAGAAAATCGTTAATAGTGAGGTGACATCATATAAAGGTGACTGGATAATACAAAACCGATTGTAGAGCATTGGTATTGTAACGCAGGCCCTGACAGTTTGCGCTTCATTCGAAATTTGAAGCAAATTAAGAGGAGAAACTGAAGAATATTCGAACGACTGGTTTGAAGTAATTGAATATGGAGAGTTTGTCAGTTGGTGTAGATATTATTTGCAGAAGCAAGTGAGTATCCTTGTGCATCTTCGGTGATCCGTATGATTTTTGAGGACTTCAAGTTGTGGCTGCTTGAAAATTTTTTACTGAATCATTAATATACTTACCACTTTTTTTTTTTTAGTGTTGTTCGACCAGATCACAAATTACTTCCTAGGTACCAATTGTGAACCGATACAAAGCTCGTCATGTAATATCTTCTCCTCTCTGCGATAATTCTGCTTCTTGAATTTTTGCCAGCTGTCGTTAGAAACTCGTTTCTTCAGTCCATATACATTGTGCGGCACAACTACTTTTGCTTTGTTCAATTAGGGAAATACCGAGTTATATGGTGGAAATGACGGCGGAAACTTCGAATATTTCCAATCCCGGCGAAGGACAATCATGCATAATCCAGCAGAACAATTTAACAGGAAGTTGCCAAAACGAATCGAGTATTGTTGAAAATCATCCGGGGGAGAGTACCTCGTTTCGTGAAGAGGAGAAGCCGTCTAATGAGGATGGTTACGACGACGGTATTTCGCCTAACTGTAGTGACGATAACTCTAATCTTAATAATCCATTATTGGAGACTAGAGATACCACTCTACCAATAGCTAAATCCCACAATTTGGCGAGTGTACAAGAAACGAGTATAGATTCGGGTGACGTTGCAAAAAAGACTAAAATAGGCTCCAGAAGTAAGTGGTTTTAAAAGTTGAGTTTATTCGATTTTGTCATTCACGGTTGATACACATTGCTTTCCTTTTGTGCTCGGATAGTGAAATTGTTGAATCGAAAACGCTCGCGGTTTTTATACTCGTAGCAATTATGACGTCTAGTATACATATCTCAAGCTAACTAGTTCTCGGGGGCTCACTCGCTCCTTCTTGGTCTGGTATAATCAAGTTAAGGATTTCCCGCCAATTTTCCGGGGGGGGGGTGAGGAGATGGTAAGTAGACGATATTTTATGCGCGTGGACCGGTCCAGTGGAACTCCTGAGTGAGTTTATTGCATAATTACTTGAATAGCCAATACCCTTCCATAGAATTCACTATGGAAGTTGGTTGCGCATTAATAAACTTCTTTCATGTTTGATAGAGATGGCATCCATGAATTTTTGGCATGTATAGGAAAGAAACTTCGACCGACATTGATTCCACGGATCGTCCATTCGTCCTGCTGCACAAAAGATCGCTACTTTCAATAGTTTCATTCATCGATTGACTGGATGCTTTCCAGAAAGAACTTGAGCACCCGGACAGAGTGAATAATCGACTGAATGGTCCGGAAGATGCTTACTAGGATATTCCTCGATTCCACCATCTTCCTCCCCAGCGACTCACACCGTGATAGCAGAAAACGTTGGGCTAGACTTCTTTTATTGGACAGCTCTTCTTTGCATTTGGGCCAGGGCCTCTGTCCATTTGGGTTCCGGACGGCCTTTCATGACACCAATTCTGTAAAAAGTTTATTTAGTAGATTGAAGGACCCTATTCCTCAGGCGAGAAGAGTGGTGTATACAGTGTAGCCTGCAACGATTACCCTGGAGTTTATGTAGGGATGACTGGCCGTCAGCTCCAAATAAGAATCACCCCAAAATCTAATTTTCTTGAAAGCAAACATCGCTAGTCTACATTCATAGAGGCCAGGAAGCTTATGTATTTTAATTTTTGGATAAACTTCTGCAGCTGTGCAATACTTTTACAGGCTCCAAATGTGGGAACGCCTTCCAATATAATTCCATATGATAACACAGACTCGTATGAATAAATGAGAATTGGTACGTTTTACATTGTTTTGTAATCCTTTCCTCCTCTTGTTTTCAGTAATTTGTCCTTCTGGTGCAATGCATGAATCTAACTTTCCATACCAAGAAAAGCCATTAGACTTAACCACATCGAACAGTAAGAACCCAAACTCCGATGCTGGCCAAGACGTAGTACGTAGGAAATAATTTATTTTACATTTCCAGTTGAATTTTATACAGCGGTCGTTCAAGTTATTCTAGTTATAAAGCCTTATTTATCGGTTATATGTATGTTACTACTAAAAAACAAAATTGCTCACTCATCTTCTTTTCGTGTGAAATTGCTGTACCTATCAAATCGTTACCATGGAACAGAACTATCTTACGTTGCATTTATAAATCGATACCGTAGAACGAATGTACCTCGTAAGCCACAAAAAATTAACTTTTTTTTTTCGTCATTTTTGGATTGCGGAGTATGAGAAACGCGTGTAAAATAACAGTTATCTCGATTTTTTTTTTTTTTTGTGGCTTACGAGGTATTCGTTCTACGGTATCGAAATTACATTCGACTTAAGATAGCTCTGTGCTAGGGTGACGAAATTCTTTCATTGAATCATATTAAAAATTTATGATGTAAGGGTTTGGTGTCGTTGATCACCAACAAACAAAAACATGAAAATGAGTCCACAGAAAGATTTCGTCTTGATGCGACCTACAAAGCAATACGTGAATGACATCTATATCTACTCTAGAGAAGCGGAAAACTTGCCAGCAGGACCATTGGCCTCTACTTTTCTCAGAAGCTCTCGACCGTTATTGGGCCAAAATTATTCATGTCTTTCTGTCATTGGTCGCCAAAAAAGGATAAGAGGTTAAGATCAAAAGAAGTCTATATATTATTTCCATTTGCGGAGATATTATTTGTATTTTGGAGCTTGACAAGCGAAAACAAAAAAAACAAATCTCTCAGATTCCAAATCTAAGTGGAAAAAGGATGCGGAAGTTTCACTATCTCGAATGCTGTTCACAATAATATATTCCGTTTTATGCAGGATATAATGGCGCGCAACGGGCTGAAAATATTCCATTATATTCTCATGTTCTGCAGTTTTCCGGCTTATGCACACGAAAAAACTTTCAGAACTACGATTTTTTTCCCCATATCAACAGGTTTATCGATAGGTATATAGCCATAATGGATACATCAAAATTTATATTTCAACGACTTATAATAATTCAATTCTATGTTTTCCAAGAGGAGGAAATATTTTTCCACCTCCTTAGTTCACGATAATTATTTACATATCTTTCTTCGTTATTTTCAGGTCAATGCGTCTGGAAGAGACCGAATACTCTTCAAGTATGATCAACTTAAGATCTTAAGAGCCCATTTTGATGATACCGATTCGCCAGGGGAAAAACAAATGAAAGAAATCGCTGAGAAAATTAATCTGTCAATAGAGCAGACTAGACGATGGTTCAAAAATCAACGGTATCGCGAGAAGAAACGTGCAGCTCAACGAGAACAAATACAAGTAAAAAACTTGAAAACCCACCATCATTTGAAAACCTTACAAGAACATTTTGATCGAAATAAATTTCTGTCGCCAAAGGAAATCATGCTGTCGAATGTGGCCTATCATCAAGGGTGTTCAACAACTGGTTTAAGTTGACTCGGAATAATAGGAAACAATCTTCTATAAATTGTATAAGAAACAGAAAGCAAGAATCAGCTGAAGATCAAAGGAATGGTTTTGATATGGACCCTTTTATATTTTAATTAAGACGCCTATCCGAGGAAATAGGAAATTCACGGACGTATGCAACCTGCAGACACTTTTAAAAATCGTACGAAATTTTTGGTGTAAACTGCACACTGTGCATTTCGCACACGCGGAAATTAAAACGAGTAAACTGCACACAGGGTAATTTGCATACATCGAAGAGAGCATTGTTAGAAAAAACTTACTAAAACGTCCCATGTAGATGTGTTCCTTGAATCAACGCTGTTGAAATAATGGGGGGAAAGGGGGTTTTGAAGGTCCGAAGGATGAATACAGATCACTCGTATCGTATTTAACATACGATCATCCCGACGCGACGTAATACGAAACACACGACTCATAGAAACTAACATTTGCGGACTACTGATTTTTATTGCCTTTTGAACCTCGCTCCTTAACTAAACATATGGTCTTACGAATACCTTCTTCACGTCTACATGAAAAACTTATTTTAGTTTACCATTCAACAACCGCCTCATCGAATTTGAAAAATTCCAATTTTTTTCATGAAAATGTCATCCAGATAAGCTTTCATAGAATAGGTTCTCTGTTAACGTTTCTATGGGAGAAGGACTTGAAAAAATTTCACTTAAATTCCTGTGGTCTTCAGGGACGAAGTTCAATCTTTATTAAGAAGTATACACAAAAAGTCCCCCATAAAACATGTTTCCTGTTTGCCTCAACTAACACGTTTATAAAAAGGCACCCCTTAGTAGCTAACGAAGTAGGCTATAAGAGTTTTTTTTTTTTGTTTTTCATCTTACTTGAACCATTTTGCTACAATTTTGTTTCTATTTTTTGAACAGTTGGCAGTATGTAATTTAACGCAGACTATATCGAAGTTATGTACATTCGAGTACATAATTATGTTTAAGTCTGTTTTGATATGTGCAAATTACTCATCCGAGAGTGTGTGTGTGCAGTTACTCAATGAGTGTGAGCGAATTACCAACTCCCGTTGAGTCTTGGTACGGGGGAATACTTTACCAATTATCCTTTCGACTTATATTAAGCTATATTTTGAATGTATACTAATATCAAATAGTTTTCTTTCAATGACGGCAGATTGTTTAATTGTCAGAAAAGTTTCACTAGATCTCGTATGCTGTTTACAATATTTTCCGTTTTATGGAGGATATTATAATGGCGCTGAACGGACTGAAAATAATTCCATTGCTCTGCTCTGAGTTTTCCGGCTTATGCAGGGTATTTCCCGCGGAGAAAATATCGCGACTACGATTTTTTTCATGTCAACACGTCTTCACGATAATCAGTCGATATATTGCCATAATCGATACATTGAAATTTATATTTTGACGACTAATAATTTAATTCTACGTTTTCCGAGAAAAGGAAATATTTTTCCACCTTTTAGTTCACGATTTATTTGTACGTTTCTTCCTTCATTGTTTTCAGGTCAATGCGTCTGGAAGAAAACGAATTCCCTTCCGGTATGATCAACTTAAGGTCTTAAGAGCCCATTTTGATGATAACAATCGGCCGCGGGATGAACAAATAGAAGAAATCGCTGAGAAAATTAACCGATCAATAGAGCAGACTAGACGATGGTTCGTGAATGAGAGGTTTTGTCGGGCGAAGAAACGTGCAGCTCAAGGAGAACTAATACAAGTAAAAAACTTGATAACCTACCATCAGTTGAAAACCTTACAAGAACATCATGATGGAAATAAATTTCTCCCGCCACCAAGCAATATATGATAGAAGTGGGACGTAAAAATTTCAAATATTGCGTTCGACTCCGGAGCTCTAGGAGATAGGAGTGGGATTTGGGAAAATTTCGACTAAGTATTAAATTATGTATGATGGGAGAGAGACTTGAAAAGTTTCGAGTATTGAGCTGTATCTGACAAGGTGGGGAGACTTGGAGAAATATAGACTTCGAGTTCAAACTCTTAAGGAGAGAAATGAAGTTTAACCTGTAGGCCTATTTAGAAAAAGTATACACAAAGAAACCCCCATAAAACAGGTTCACTGCTGGCCTCGATTAACACAGTTAATGAAGGCAATATCCTGAGCAGTTAATGAAATAAGATGCGAGTCATCAGTTATCGTCGTCAGGGTGTGAAACGACCTAAAAAAAGGTACTAGGTTTGAGAAAGAATTGTGAAAATTACACCTGGTTTCTCATATAGGAAACGACTGAGTACATCTCATGCCTCTATACAGACTGATGTGATGCTTCAGGGGAATGGCAGGCTTCTTACCTACTAGGCTATCCATCCATTTCCTTAATCATTGCGACTGGTAAAATATTGATGAATTGGTCCGTTTTGTGCTGAAATACAGCCTTTATCTGTCAACGAAGGTGAAAAAATAAATTATTCAAAAAGAACAAATTTATTAATTCGAATGAATTTACAAACCGCATGAACATTAAATAATACAGGCTGAGCCAGCTTTCGGCTAAAAAGCCATTATCAAAGCAATACGAAGCACAGACTTTTTAGCCGAAAGCTGGCTCAGCCTGTATTATTTAATGTTCATGCGGTTTGTAAATTCATTCGAATTAATAAATTTGTTCTTTTTGAATAATTTATTTTTTCACCTTCGTTATCAGTATGTGCCGTAATTTAGAAGGAAGGATTAATTTTATCTGTCAAGTTAGCTCCAAATATTTACAAAAAACTGATATCTACTCAACACACAGCTGGCGGCCAGGCGCGCCGGAGGCGTGCCGCCAGCCGCTAGTCAAGCTATATTTTGAATGTATACTGATAACAAATATAGAGTTTTCTTTCATTGTCGGCAGATTGTGTAATTGTCAGAAAAGTTTCACTAGATCTCGAATGCTGTTCACAATAGCCTATTTGAACTGTCGGGACTTCGATTTTTTTCCTCATGTCAATAGGTCTCCGCGATAATCAGTCGACACCTCGCCATAATCGATACATCGAAATTTATATTTCCAAGACTTCCAATTTAACTCGATGTTTTCCGAAAAAAGGAAATATTTTTCCATCTTTTAGTTTATATTTTACTCAATGTTTTCCCAATAAAGGAAATATTTTTCCATCTTTTAGTTTATGATATCGACGTTTATTTTTTTATTGTTTTTAGGTCAATGCATCTCAAGGATCACGAAAACGCTTTCCCATAGAGGAACGTAAGATCTTACTAGCCTATTATCGTGATAACGATTTTCCAAGGCTAAAACAAGTGATAGAAATCGCTGAGAAAATTAATCGACCAATAGAGCAGATTAGACGATGGTTCAAACGTCAACGGTATTGCGAGAAGAAACGTGCAGCTACAGAAGAACAAATACAAGTAAAAAACATGAAAACCTACCATCATTTGAAAACCTTACAAGAACATTTTGATCGAAATAACTTTCTGTCGCCAAAGGAAATCGAGGAGATTGCTATCGAAAGTGGCCTATCATCGAGGGTGGTCAACAACTGGTTCAAGTTGACTCGGCATACTAGGAGACATCATTATCATCATCATGTCAGTTTATAACGTTCTACGCCGTCTTCCGATTTCCAGCCTCCATTCTCCTCGGTTGTTTCATAGATTGTGAGGTATACCGCATCTCTCCATTTCCCCTTCGACTCCTTCGATCCAACTTTTCCGCGGTCTTCCCCTTCTTCGTCGTCCCGTACGGGTCCATTTGAATATTCATTTCGGCAACCGGTCGTCCTCCATTCTCTGCAGGTGGCCATACCAAACCATCTGTTGGGTCTGTATATCGTCCACAAGCGTATGTTCGACCTTCATATTTTTTTATTCCGGATCCTGCGGCTTCTCTCCAGAAATCCATTTCCGTTGCTGTAATGAGTTTTTCTGCTTTCTTTGTCAAGGGCCAGATTTCGCTACCGTATGTTACTATGCACTTTAGTATTGCGTTGTATATGTGGTTTTTTTTTTTCTTTTACGATATTCTGGTCCTATAAGATGCCGTTCATCAGCCTAATTGCCTTTCTCCCTTGTACATTACGTTCCCTGATGGTTCTATCCAGTGACCCATTGTCGGTCATTGGGATTCCTAGGTATTTGTATTCTCGACAGCTTTGGATCTCTTCTTCGTCCTCCAATTGCATGCTCTGTGGTTCATCTCCTACGCATATATTTTCTATTTTTGTTATATAATAGGAAACAAACTTCTGTATTGTAAAAGAAACAGAAAGCAATAATACGCTGAAGATCATAGGAATGATTTTGATATGGGCCCTTTTATATTTTAATTAAGACGCCTATCCGTGGAAAAAGAAAAATTCACGGACGTATGTAACCTACACACACTTTTAAAAATCTTACGAAATTTTTGGTGTAAACTACACACCGTGCATTTCGCACACACGGAAATTAAAACGAGTAAACTGCACACAGGGTAGTTCGCACCCATCGAAGAAGCATTATTGGAAAAAACATACTAAACCGTTCCATCTAGAAGTGTTCAATGAATCACCGCCTCATGATATCATTGACGAGTTACTGCATAATATGTAAGAATTCCGATTTCTTCTTCTGAAAATATCATCGAGATAGGCCCCAATAGAAGAGGTTCCTAATAAAGTTTTTATGAGAGAAGGATTTGAAAAAATTTCACCCAAACTCCTTAGGTCTTGAGGAACGAAGTTCAATCATTATTCAGAAAAACGTCGGCTTCCTTAACGAAGTTAAACAAGGAACGCACGGAACCTGTTCTCTGAGTCAAATTGGTTGTGGTATTTAGAATTCAAGCAAGCCTAGATCTACTATACAGCTAGCATGAAAAAGGCTTAGACTTAGGTACTATAAACCTAGTATAAAATAGGATGTCATTATTAACCCGGGCCTATTTTAGGGACTTCGAAATATATACTTAGGTCGAGTGTCGAAATTTTTTCAAGTCCCTTCCCTACCATATATGTGTAGCTCGAGAGTTGATATTCTTTGAATTTCGTTGCCGCACGGCGCGCCGCAAATTTCACAAAAAATTCCCCATACAACAGGTTCCCTGTTAAACGTATAGACAAAGAGTCCTTCATAACACATGCTTCCTGTTTGCCTCAATAAAAACGGTTAGTAAAGGCAACCCGTAGCAGCTAACGAAGTAGGCTATAAGGGTTTTTTTTCATATTACTTGAACAATTTTGCTGCAATTTTGTTTCTCTTTTTGAACATTTGGGCATATGTAATTTAACACGGACAATGTCGAAGTTCTGTACATTTACGTAAACTGTACATAATTATGCCCAAATCTGTTTTGATGTGTGCAAATTACTCATTCCAGAGTGTGTGTGCGTTGTTTTGTGTGAAGTTTATTCAATGAGTGTGTGTGGATTACCAAATCCCGTTGAGTCTTGGTATGTAGGGATAACTGACTTAAGCTTTCGACTTCTATCAAACTATATTTTGGACGAATACTGATATGATAACGCACATGAACAAAGTTCAACCGTTTGGAATGAATATGAACTATAGAAAGTAGTTCTCAAAGTATTTTCGAGCTGGGTACCATGCCATTTACCGTTTTACGATATTACCTGCCATTATTGTTCACGTCCATTCCAAAAGTTTGAAATTTGGTCATGTGTGTATAACAAATGGAGTTTTTCCTCAATGGCGGCAGATTGTTGTAATTGTAAGGAAAGTGTCACTATCTCGGGTGTTGTTCACAATATTTATTTTATGGAGGATATGGTGGCGTGTAACGGACCGAAAATAATTCCATTCTCCTGTTCTGCAAATTTTCCGGCTTATCCAGGGTGTTTCACATGGAGAAACTGTTGGGAATACGACTTTTTTCCTCATGTCAACAGGTCTCCGCGATAATCAGTCGATAGGTATATCGCCATAATCGATACATCAAAATTCATATTTCGAAGACTTCTAATTTAACTCAATGTTTTCCGAGAAAAGGAAATATTTTTCCAATTTTTAGTTTATGATGTATCTACGTTTCTTTCTTTATTGTTTTCAGATCAGTGCATCTGTAAGTGGACAAACTTCCTTAAGCGATGATAAATTTCAGATCTAAAGAGCCCATTTTGATGATAACGATTCGCCGGGGCAAAAACTAATGAAAGAAATCGCTGAGAAAATTAATCTCTCAATACAGGAGACTATAGCAAATTGTTCTGCAATTGACGGTATATAAAGAAGAAACGTGCAGCTCAAGGAGAACCAGAAGAAGTAAAAAACTAAAAAACCGCATCAGTGGAAAATCTTAAAAGAACATTATGATCGAAATGAATTTCAGTCCGCGAAGGAAATTCTGTCAAAAGTAGCCAATCATCAAGAGTGGTCAGCATCTGGTTTAGGCGCACTCGTTGAAAAAGGTGACATACTTGTCTAATTTTAAAAGAAAAGCAAAGCAATAATTAGCTGAAGATCATGGGAATGCGTTTTATAATTCAAATAAAACACCTATTCCTACAAAAAGAAAATTGACAAGTGATTGCTGTTAAAGTTGGTCCACGGTCAATGGAGGGGATCCCAGCTTTTCAGTGCAAGACAGTGCGACATGAATTTCCTCCTTGACTTCATGAATCCTTTATGGACCACTCAGAATCGCCGAGACCATGATGAACCTTGCGAAGCTAAAGTTATGCTTCATAGTTATAATTTTTCCGCTATGAATAATTTGATCATTCAATACCCAGATGAAAAGTGCCATTATGAATAACGACGACGATATCAATAGATATGATCAAATCCGTTTTGTGAATGAAACAAGTTTGTAGTCCCGCTTAAAAACGTATTAGATCATGTGGAATCGGTCTTGAATATACCTACTTTTATTGTATTCCTATTTTTTGTAATTATTGTGAATTTATGCTATCTATCTTTTGAATTTTTTCGTAATAAGAGAGTATATAGACTACCTAGTGAGAACGACCAGGATTGATTTTAATTATACGCTTAGTAATTGTACCCATTTTCTCGGTGTTTTTTCGTTTCCTTTTTTTTCTTTGCTTAATGTGATTTTCAATTCCTGAATAACTTCAATATATAAGATAGTGAATCGCAATTGAGTCATCGGTCTATTTTAGTTTTAGGGAAGTAGCCTAGCGTACTTCATGTTAGGCTAACTTATAACTACGTTGTGTTCTGTCTTGAAACATATATCTACGTCAAAACTTGAATATATACGGGGCGAACTTATGTGCTAAAGGAAGGAGTATGAAATCATACCTAATCTTTTTTTTTCTTCCTCTTTTATATTTATTTATTTGATTTTCCATTCCGAACTTCCTCGGTGGGGCAAATTTATTGTCTATCACCCACTAATGAGTGTACAATGGCAGTGCTCAGTAGCCCGTCGAGAGGGAGTAGCTAGTTAATTAATCTCAAGTTAATTAGTTGATGAGTGTTAAATATTTCTCGTCATTGTTACTTTAGTCTTCTAGTAATGGTTGATTTGTTCTACGCCATCCCGATTTGTTGGAAGGCTCTAGGCGGAATTGGCTATGATTAACTGGGGGAGCGTTTTTCCATCATCTGATTCCTCCTCTTTCACTTTGTCCTCTGCAGGAGGTTGTTGGATTCATGTTGATTCTGATTTCGGCGTCAGAAATTTGGATTTTCTTCCTCCCACAGTTTTATAAATGTGGACTTTCAGGAGTGTACAAGTCCATTTTAAAATGAGTAATCTGTTTAGGTATCTTCACTTTTCATGTTCTCTCTTGGTACATTCCGTTTGTAATTCCTGATGATATCGCGTGAGCGACGAAACGTCAATTTTTATTTAGAATAAATTTATTAAAATAGGTAGTGGTAGGTATAATGTTTCTTGGATCGGTAAAAAGATAATCATTACCTATGATTCGAATTTACATTGAAGACATGAAAAACGTCCTAGAACTTTGAACAAACCATACAAATAATAAACAAAAGAAAGAAGGATCTTTGAAAATATTGTGATAACGCTGTGATTCATACTCGACGAATAATAATCCTATATGAGGTAGGTACCATCTTATCTTCATGATTCATGTTATTTTTAGAATTCATTTCTCCCTACCGGTACATAATATACAACAATTATCATTGAAATTAAACGATTTAAAAATCAAAATCTGAGCGCGTTATTGCTTGTTAATGCATCATCTTTGCTATATTACAGTATGTGTTGGACAGAGGTCCGCGTCCGTTCGCCTTTCTACATAATATATCTGTCCTTGTCTAACACACTCGCGCGCCAGTATGAGAATGATTCAGTTGTCTCTTCTAAACTGATGATAGCTAGCCCGCTGTATCATAGAGTAGAATGAGGCCTGTTTAGGACTTGAAAAATATTCGTGCCTAAATAATTTGTCGTAAAAGTCCATTCATACAACACAGTTTAGTTACCTATATTCACAACAGACGGAAGCTTCGAGGTGAGCAGGTGCTCCAAAACGTAAAGGTACTGTAAAATCTGTTCCACAAACTGATATTGTCCGGTATGTATTCATTCTGTCTGAATATTTTGTTCCTATTGAATGTCATCGAGCTTACCCTTCTGTTTGGTGATTTGTTTGCAGATTTGTAGAAAATTAGTTTGTGATAACCATCAGAGTTCCAGAAAACAGCGTTTCTCCTTACCATTGAAAAAGAGGAGAGGAAGGGAACGTGATGGAATGCGGGTCACCGAGCGATATTACAGGAATGAGCTCAGAAGCATCCTCTTTCATTGCTGATTGCGACAGCAAACAGCCCTTTGTGAACACATATCTCACGGACAGCAATTTCATGTACAATCAGCCGATTCCAACAGTGCAGAGCCAATCAATCGGAAGTTGTCCAGAAGGATCAAGTATTGAAAAGAATGATTTCAATGGGCACGCTTCATCCACATTTGATGAAGAATATGGGGTAACGGGTGAACAACTGGAAAGTATAGATAACCATGACGAAGTGCCATATAACTTTGCTCCTTACAATGAGTACCATCATGATGATGATCTTTCAGTTTCTGATCTAGAAAGCATCGGAGATCAAAATTTGGACAGTAGCATAGATTGGCTTGATCCCAAAAGTTCTAATTTCCATGTTCCTGAACAGCCTGGTACGACAATGGCTCGAAGCGAAACATATACCGGTGGATATGCGCCGATTATTAATATGCAAAATGTGCAGACCTTCACCCAAAACCAGTTACAAACGTCAACGTTACAGCATAGTACACAACCTGTAACTCCACCACACACCTTCTCTCAATTTACAGGTAGGTCTAGTCTTAAGTCAATAAGAGGAAGAAAAATACAGAAATGAATTGATGGAAACTAATTGTAATATTTTCGGTTCACATGAATAAAAATGCGTTCCTCGGATGCTTCGCTGTAGGACGCGATGACGCGTTTTGTTCTCTAGAATTAAGTTGCGAGCATGAACGCATTTTGTACGCGATGAAAATCGTTGAGGTGGGACGTTATAGGATCCATGTGAACCGAAAAATAGCGTACGCCACACTTGAAGGCAGGATAGCGATCACCCCGTGCTGCATGACGGCCCCTCGCCACGGTTCCGTTCCTAAAGTGCTAGTACACCATATTGCTCTCCTCCGTCCCTTATAGCCTTATATACTACTAATGGCACGTAACTTATACTGTGCATGAGTATTGCTTCGAGGAGAGATACGTACCTCTATAACCGATACTTCACCAAGTATTCAAGTATCGCATTCAGCGATAAAAGATTTAGTCTGGTTTTCTTAAATTCCACTGATTTATAAGTTCACAGTAATGCTAACCAAATGATGGGAAGGATTATGAAACATCAAACCACGAACAATTTTAAATTTGTATTTAGCGTAAGACGGTTGAATACAACAAAATCTCTCATAAATGTGTGCACTTACCCAATGTTTGAGAATGGTTTTGATGACAGCCTTGTACGCAAGAGGTGGTCCTGCAAGGTTCACATACCTATGAAAAAGAGTAAATATTTTTGCGTTCAACGTGGTTTACCAATCATATCCTCCCCCAGTATTCAGTTATTTATTCTTATGGAACATCAAATACCGATATCTAACTGTTATATTTATTTCTTGTGGGCTACTCATTTGCAGATCACAAATCAAATTTTCTAGAGCAACAAAGTAGTTCTAATATGCTACAAATCGTGAACGAATTGACGGAGAAGTACCTAAACTTTAATCTAGGCCAAGACACAAGATACGGAAATGAGGGTAACAAAATAAGTCGTGATAGGCAATGTGATCATGCGCTTCAAACAATGGAACAATCACAGCTACACTCGCGATACCATCAGGTTGTACATTCCAAAAATATTCCGATACTCATGGCGCAAGAAACAACCCGCATGCCAACTACAGTCGACGAGATGCCCACCAGGCAGGCAGAACAGCCTTCAATGGTAAATATAGACCGTTCCTGTACAGAATTGCCCCCCATTCCAAATAGGAACAAATTGTTTGCTAAGAATCATTAGAGTCTTTTAATTCCTATGACGAAGTCTCCAGTTCTTTACATGAGGCTTGTATTGGGTCAAGTTAAATGCTGGTGGAGGAGGAAGGGGAAGCGAGTGAGCTCCTCAAAGAGCTAGTGGTAGGGACGTATATTTTCAGCTCTTCTTTTGAAATATAGGTAATATTCGGTGTTCAAGCTAAATAAATATGTGTAAGACTCCGCCTATGACGGAACTCGTATGGAATGTTATTTTTATTTTTTTTTGAGTAGTTTTCCGCATTACCCAGGTTTAATAAGGTCGAATTATAGAAACAAAATTGAACCTTCTTGCTACAATTTTGTTTCTATTTTTTGAACAGTTGGGAGTATGTAATTTAACGCAGACTATATCGAAGTTATGTACATTCGAGTACATAATTATATTTAAATCTGTTTTGATATGTGCAAATTACGCATCCGAGAGTGTGTGTGTGCAGTTACTCAATGAGTGTGAGCGAATTACCAACTCCCGTTGAGTCTTGGTATGGAGGAATAGTTTTCCAAGAAGAGGAAATATTTTTCCACTTTTTAGTTCACGATTTATTTGTACGTTTCTTCCTTCATTGTTTTCAGGTCAATGCATCTGGAAGAAAACGAATTCCCTTCACCTATAATCAACTTGAGATCTTAAGAGCCCATTTTGATAATAACAATCGGCCTCGGGATGAACAAATAGAAGAAATCGCTGCGAAAATTAATCGACCAATAGAGCAGACTAGACGATGGTTCGTGAATGAGAGGTTTTGTCGGGCGAAGAAACGTGCAGCTCAAGGAGAACTAATACAAGTAAAAAACTTGAAAACCTACCATCAGTTGAAAACCTTACAAGAACATTATGATCAAAATAAATTTGTGTCGCCAGCAAGCGATTATGATAGAAGTGGGACGTAAAAATTCCAAGTATTGAGTTGGACCACGGAGCTCAAGGAGATAGGAGTGGGATTTGGGAAAATTTCGACTAAGTATTAAATTATATATGATGGGAGAGAGACTTGAAAAATTTCGAGTATTGAGCTGTATCTGACAGGGGGGGGGGAGACTTGGAGAAATATAGACTTTCGAGTTCAAACTCCTAAGTAAGAAATAAAGTTTAATCTTTATTTAGAAAAAGTATAAACAAAGAAACCCCCATAAAAAAGTTCACTGCTGGCTTTGATTAACACAGTTAAGGAAGGCAATATTGCGAACAGTTAATGAAATAAGATGCGAGTCATCAGTTATCGTCGTCAGAGTTTGAAACTACCTAAAAAAAGTCACTGGGTTTGCGAAAGAATTGTGAAAATTACACCTGGTTTCTCATATTATAGGAAACAACTGAGTATGTCTCATGCCTCTATACAGACTGATGTGATGCTTCAGAGGTATGGCAGGCTTCTTATCTACTATCCATCCATTTCGCTAATCATTGCAACTGGTAAAATATTGATGAATTGGTCCGTCTTTGCTGAAATACAGCCTTCACCTGTCAAGTTAGCTCCAATTATTTACAAAAAACTGATATCTACTCAACACACAGCTGGCGGCCAGGCGCGCCGGAGGCGTGCCGCCAACCGCTAGTCAAGCTATATTTTGAATGTACGGGTATACTGATAACAAATAGAGTTTTCTTTCATTGTCGGCAGATTGTGTAATTGTCAGAAAAGTTTCACTAGATCTCAAATGCTCTTCACAATATTTAAACTGTCGTGAATATGATTTTTTTCCTCATGTCAACAGGTCTGCGCGATGATCAGTCGATACCCCGCCATAATCGATACATCGAAATTTATATTTCGAGCAATGTTTTCCGAGAAAAGGAAATATTTTTCCACTTTTTAGTTCACGATTTATTTGTACGTTTCTTCCTTCATTGTTTTCAGGTCAATGCATCTGGAAGAAAACGAATTCCCTTCACCTATAATCAACTTGAGATTTTAAGAGCCCATTTTGATAATAACAATCGGCCTCGGGATGAACAAATAGAAGAAATCGCTGCGAAAATTAATCGACCAATAGAGCAGACTAGACGATGGTTCGTGAATGAGAGGTTTTGTCGGGCGAAGAAACGTGCAGCTCAAGGAGAACTAATACAAGTAAAAAACTTGAAAACCTACCATCAGTTGAAAACCTTACAAGAACATTATGATCAAAATAAATTTGTGTCGCCAGCAAGCGATTATGATAGAAGTGGGACGTAAAAATTCCAAGTATTGAGTTGGACCACGGAGCTCTAGGAGATAGGAGTGGGATTTGGGAAAATTTCGACTAAGTATTAAATTATATATGATGGGAGAGAGACTTGAAAAATTTCGAGTATTGAGCTGTATCTGACAGGGTGGGGAGACTTGGAGAAATATAGACTTTCGAGTTCAAACTCCTAAGTAAGAAATAAAGTTTAATCTTTATTTAGAAAAAGTATAAACAAAGAAACCCCCATAAAAAAGTTCACTGCTGGCTTTGATTAACACAGTTAAGGAAGGCAATATTGCGAACAGTTAATGAAATAAGATGCGAGTCATCAGTTATCGTCGTCAGAGTTTGAAACTACCTAAAAAAAGTCACTGGGTTTGCGAAAGAATTGTGAAAATTACACCTGGTTTCTCATATTATAGGAAACAACTGAGTATGTCTCATGCCTCTATACAGACTGATGTGATGCTTCAGAGGTATGGCAGGCTTCTTATCTACTATCCATCCATTTCGCTAATCATTGCAACTGGTAAAATATTGATGAATTGGTCCGTCTTTGCTGAAATACAGCCTTCACCTGTCAAGTTAGCTCCAATTATTTACAAAAAACTGATATCTACTCAACACACAGCTGGCGGCCAGGCGCGCCGGAGGCGTGCCGCCAACCGCTAGTCAAGCTATATTTTGAATGTACGGGTATACTGATAACAAATAGAGTTTTCTTTCATTGTCGGCAGATTGTGTAATTGTCAGAAAAGTTTCACTAGATCTCAAATGCTCTTCACAATATTTAAACTGTCGTGAATATGATTTTTTTCCTCATGTCAGCAGGTCTCCGCGATGATCAGTCGATACCCCGCCATAATCGATACATCGAAATTTATATTTCGAGCAATGTTTTCCGAGAAAAGGAAATATTTTTCCACTTTTTAGTTCACGATTTATTTGTACGTTTCTTCCTTCATTGTTTTCAGGTCAATGCATCTGGAAGAAAACGAATTCCCTTCACCTATAATCAACTTAAGATTTTAAGCGCCCATTTTGATGATAACCATTTGCCAGGGCAAAAACAAATGAAAGAAATCGCTGAGAAAATTAATCGACCAATAAAGCAGACTAGACGATGGTTCAAATATCAACGGTATTGCGAGAAGAAACGTGCAGCTCAAGGAGAACAAAGACAAGTAAAAAACTTGAAAACCTACCATCAGTTGAAAACCTTACAAGAACATTATGATCGAAATAAATTTCTGTCGCCACCAAGCAATATATGATAGAAGTGGGACGTAAAAATTTGAAATATTGAGTTCGACCCCGGAGCTCTAGGAGATAGGAATGGGATTTGGGAAAATTTCGAGTATTGAGCTGTATCTGACAGGGTGGGGAGACTTGGAGAAATATAGACTTTCGAGTTCAAATTCCTAAGGTGTGAAATGAAGTTCAATCTTTATTTAGAAAAAGTATAAACAAAGAAACCCCCATAAAACAGGTTCACTGCTGGCCTTGATTAACACAGTTAAGGAAGGCAATATCGCGAACAGTTAATGAAATAAGATGCGAGTCATCAGTTATCGTCGTCAGAGTTTTAAACTAGGTACCTAAAAAAAGTCACTGGGTTTGCGAAAGAATTGTGAAAATTACACCTGGTTTCTCATATTATAGGAAACAACTGAGTACGTCTCATGTCTCTATACAGACTGATGTGATGCTTCAGAGATATGGCAGGCTTCTTACCTACTATCCATCCATTTCCTTAATCATTGGAACTGGTAAAATATTGATGAATTGGTCCGTTTTTTGCTGAAATACACCCTTTACCTGTCAAGTTAGCTCCAAGTATAGTATAGAAATCACTTACCACGGGAACTTTTTAGAGCGAACTGGCGCTTACAACGAACAAAACGCGGATCGTACTTGAAAAAGACCCTAGTTTGGTCGAAACGTTGTATAAAAATTGTGCGGGCAAAGCCTTAGTTTTTTCTTCGGTTGCATAGATCTATCCTTGCACGTATAGAAAAACCCTTTATACTCAATTAATACGGTTAATAAAGGCAATTCTTAGCAGCTAACGAAGTAGGCTATAACCTTTTTTTTTCATATATTACTTGAACAATTTAGCTACAATTTTGTTTCTATTTTTTGAACATTTGGGCGTATGTAATTTAACACGGAGAATGTCGAAGTTCTGTACATTTAAGAACATAAAATTATGTTCAAATTCGTTTTGATGAGTGCAAATTACTCATCCGAGAAGGTGTGTGTGCAAGTATTTGTGTGTGTAGTTTACAAGATTAGTGTGTGCGAATTACCAACTCCCGTTGAGTCTTTGTATGTAGGGATAATTTACAAATTATTATTCGACTTCTATCAAGCTATAGATATTTATAACACATATGAATAAATTTCAACATTTTGGAATGAATGTGAACTATAGAAAGTATTTCTCAAAGTATTTTCGAGCTGAGAACCAGGCCATTTACAGTTTTTCGATACCTATTACCTCTCATTATTGTGCAATACTCACTCTCAATTCTCGCGCTTTGTCGCAACAGGCAAGTCTACCTTCTCGCGCATTGAAATTTTGTGGCTCGATAAGATATGTTACGCGTCGCAACAATCCGCGGTAACTAAACATAAGTAACTTATTGCTCAATAATGAGAGGAAATATCGAAAAACGGTAAATGACGTGGTACTCAGCGACGAAAATACTTCCAGAAATACCTTCTATAGATTAGATCATGTTCATTCCAAAGGTTTGAAATTTGTTCATGTGTGTAAAAACTAAAAAGGAGAAATTTTCTTAAATGACGGCAGATTGTTGTAATTGTAAGAAAAGTTTCACTATCTCGAATGCTGTTCACGTTATTTTCCATTTTATGGAGGTTATAATGGCGTGCAACGGGCTAAAAATAATTCCTGTTCTGCAGTTTTCCGGCTTATCCAGGGTGCTTCACATGGAGAAACTATCGGGACTACGATACCCGTTGAACATTCCACGACCAAAATCCGCATTTTCAGAGCGGAGTCACGACAGCGTGAGGTGGCCGCGCTACGCCTACACAACAGTAAAGTGAATACGGTTTCACGACCAAATCACGCAATACGAGAGCACACGGACCCATTCTACCGTCAGATCACGATGGCGTGAACGCGCTCAACACACTGCATGGATACCGCAACGAAAAAAAAGAAGACGGACACCCATCCAAGTGGTGACCACGACTGAATTTGCTGATCATTGAGCGTAGCGCGTTAGGTCTAATAGTTATATAGCTAGGGTACTTACAGTGGTAGATTCGAAAGAAGGGCTATATTACCGAATCATAGATCAGTGCACCGCAACACACCACCAACACACCACAGCGTTACAATAGGGTGTAATGTGGTATACACCTCAAGGTGTACACGCTACTATCACCGCCACCTCACGCCTTGAGCAATGTTCAACGGGTTTCTTTCCTCATTTATATCAACGCAGGTTTCCACGATATTCAGTCGATATATCGTCATAATCGATACATCGAAATTTATATTTCCATCGAAATTTGTATTTCGAAGACTTACCTATTGTAATTTAATTCAATATTCTCCAAGAAGAAGAAATATTTTTCCATCTTTTAGTTCAAGATATCGACGTTTCTTTTTTTATTGTTTTTAGGTCAATGCATCTCGCAGATCACGAAAACATTTAAACATGGAGCAACGTATGATCTTACTAGAGTATTTTGATGATAACGATTCGCCAGGGCAAAAACAAATGGAAGAAATCGCAAAGAAAATTAATCAATCAATATGGGAGACTAGACAGTGGTTCATTTCTCGACGGAGGTATATAAAGAAGAAACGTGCAGCTCAAGGAAAACCAGAAAAAGTAAAAAACTAAAAAACCGCATCAGTGGAAAATCTTAAAAGAACATTATGAACGAAATAAATTTCAGTCCGCAAAGGAATAGCTGTCAAAAGTAGCCATTCATCAAGGGTGGTCAGTATCTGGTTTAGGCGCACTGGTAACATACTTGTATAAATTTTAAAAGAAAAGAAAAACAATAATTAGCTGAAGATCATGGGAATGCATTTTATAATTCAAATAAAACGCCTATTCTAAGGTACTATAGTAAGTACGATAGGTATGATGGACTGATAACACGGAGACGACTTTTAGGCTATAAGGTAGGAATACGGCTCGTGTAACGTCACGCGACAGCGAATGTAACCAATGGGTACCGACGACACTCGTCAGTTCCGCGACGTTACGTGAAACGTGTTTGTACCTTATAACCTAAACGTCGTCTCCGTGTTATCAGTCCAGCATACCTATCGTACTATAGTGCCTTACCTATTCGTACAAAAAGAATATTGACAAGTGATTGCTGTTAAATTTGGTCCACGATCAATGGAGGGTATCCCAGCTTCTCAGAGCAAGACGGTGCGACATGAATTTCCTCCTTGACTTTATGAATCCTCTATATGGACCACTGAGAATCACCAAGACCATGATGAACCTTGCGAAGCAAAAGTTATGCTTTATAGTTATAATTTTTCCGCTATGAATAAGTTGATAATTCAATACTTTTACCCAGGTGAAAAGTCCAGTCATAAATAAAGACGACAACATCAAAAGAAACGCTCAAATCCGTTTTGTGAATGAGACAAGTTTGTAGTCCAGCTTAAAAATGTATTTGATTAGGTGGAATCGGTCTTGAATATACTTTTATTGTATTCCTATTTGTTGTAACTATTGTGAATTTATACTATCCTGTGAATTCTGTCGTAATAAGAGAGTATAGCCAAGTTAGAAACATCAGGATTGATTTTAATTACGCTTAGTAATCGTATCTGTTTTTCGTTTTGTTCCGTCTCTTTGCCTAATTTGATGATCAATTCCTTTGATATAGTTTTAACTTGAATAACTTTAATATATATTAAAGTGAGCCACAATTGAGTCACTGGTTTATTTTAGGTTTAAGGAAGTAGCTTAGAATACTACATATTAGGCTAACTTATGATAGGCTACTTCGTGTACTGTCTTGAGACATACGTCAAAAGGTGGAATATTCGGGGTTAACTCGTGCGCTAAAGGAAGGAGTTTGAAATCAGAATTCTGTGACGATCTAACCTAACCAAGCAAATTTCAGATATCCATCTCAACATTGCAATCTTCGAGTTCTCCATTCATGAGGAGGAAGACTTCAAAAAATTTTAACCGATCAGCCCAGGAGGAGAATATGAAACAGTAGTAATAGGATTTGCGATCACTAGAGAGGGAAGGGGAGGGATTCGTTATGGAAGAGAAATGCAAAGACTGCCGCGGCGAGGTCCACTGCTTAATGATCAATCAAATTGATGGAGAGTGATGTCAGGGATAGGGTTCACTTTAGGAGAAGAGGAAAAAAAAAAATAGGAAGTGAACGCTATAAGATTGAGATGAGGGGATTGAAGCGACAGAAGTGGTGAATTACGTAACTCGAGTGCATTCAAAAGGACGGGAAGGTTTGGGTTTTGGCTTGTTATAGGCCTGTAAGATAGCAGAGAGTGAAAGAGTATATATGGTAACGCGGTGGAGGGATAACTGCCTCAGTGCATAGGTAGAGTGAAGAGCTGGTGCATAGTACGGCATGGGAACCCCGAAAGAATGAAATGAGTTCAGCAACTGTAAGTTTTCAAAGAGGATGTGGTTTTTGTATATTGCTACTCTTTTGAGTACATTACCCCCTTTAAATATGTGGAACTATAAATTTTAAGAACGTTTTGTTGGAAGAGGTGCAGATTGGAGAATCGTAATCAAGTTGGTGAACGGATTATATCATCTAGAGTTAGAGAATAAATTTGTGGATACAGCCCATACATGAGCGTTATAGGTATTCGAGAACGTTCAAGGAATTCAGACTTTTTGCTCTCAAGGTTTTGATATGTGAGGTCCAAGACAGAAGGATTTAGGCAGACGATTAATATTATTATTGTGATCACACAGAAATAATCTTATCGGTATTAGACCCTTTTCACAGGATAGTTATCAGAAAAATTTTGCCGACGTACGTCAATTTTTTGCACGGCAGATTGTAAGAGACCCCTCAAGTTTGCTAGACGCAGCGGATGAGATATGGTACACCGTCCATGTACATGAAAATACCCAGACAATGTGCGTACACAAGCAACAGCCTTATATCCTGTCACTCCATATCATATGGAAAAAATAATCAGGAACTGAGTTGAGTTGATGTTGACGAGTCATAGGTAGGTACCTACTCTTTTAAATCAACTTCTGTGCGAGAAATGCCAGATAAAATCTTGACAAGTCACTTTTTTTCTGTTGTGTATTCGAGCAAATGCCCACCGTTGCCGTTTTCCTTCAGAAATGAGTAGATATATGGGTATACAAGTTTATTGGAAAAATTTTACCATAATTTTCAACTTCCTAATCGATCCTTGTGTACTCGAATTATCAAAATCGTAAAACCATCCCATAAAACAGATTCCCTGCGCTCAGGCTCGCCTCAATTAAATGCCTCAATGTAGAGAAGTTGATGAACGAACAGCAAACGATTTAAACGTGAGTTCTTTTACTTGTTGTCTGTCGAAAGATATCTTTCCTCAAATAAAGGCTTGAACCTCGATTTATTTTTCTCTCTTTCGTTTCGCCTCAATTGTGATAAGTAGGTAGGTATTTTTCTGGAAGACGGATATAAATAACAGTAAACAAATAAGTAGCGTTTAGACCACTCGTAAAGAAGAAGCTCGACATGCAACCTATGAGTAATTTTTCGGGTTTAGGAAACTAATCAGCGAAACAAATTTCTCAATAAATTGTAAATCAACGAAAGGTCTCGTTTGAAATGAAATTTTATCTGTCGAAGGTGTAATACCTACTATTATTTTACATTTACTTGTTGAAGTTGAATTAGAATTCATGAATATTGATGGATATGGAAGCGTTCTGTCATTTACTCTGTTCTGATGATTAACCATCGTTAATGTAATGAGCATTATAAGCGATCGACCCAAATGAATGTAAACGCCCAGCATGTGTATTTATTCAAAATGTGAATGTTCGGATACGTTTCACGGATGTAAACAATTACGTTTGTTTACCTTGAAATTCAATATCAACCATACAGATTTTTTTTTCTCTACGCTTCAATAAGTCTTGTATCACGGTAATACATATATAGAAAATTTCACTCTAAAATGCTGAACGCATCGTCATGTTGTTTTGATTTTTCTGAAATTCAATAACTGACCGGAGTTTGCTGATAGAAAATGGAGACAGATCTAGAGACTCGATTTACAGGAGGTTATGGGTAGAAAAGGAGAAAAGATGGTTAAGGAATAGGATTGTGCTATTTTGTATTTGCTTGCGTAATGACCAGTTTTTGTAGAATATAAATAATGCCTCAAGTAATGAAATTGCATCGCTTTTTCTATTTTTTCACAAGAAAAAACCGGTTTTATGGAGAGTTTTCGAAATAGAAATCCGTCGTTCATCACCAGTAGTCTGGAATTTTTTATCCCCTCCCTTCTGTTTTTAAAAATTTGTTTGAAAATTTCGACTCAAGAGCTTCAGACCCGAGATTTGAAAAAATTCTTCGTAAGACCAGATGTTTTAAATTCCTCGTACGTTGCTACAGTACTTCATACATGTCAATATCTCGCGTAATTTTTTGTTCTCTTTAAAATTCTACGTCTTTATTCACAACCATCCTCTTTCTAAATGGGTAGGTAGAACTTCTCCGAATTTATTTAAGAAATTAATTCATATTAGGTTTCCTGCATAGAATCAGGGATTCAGTCCTCTGTAAGTACAGAAATACCACGAAAGCTTAACTTTAGTTGCGAAGATAGGCAACCTTTTCAACATGAAGCTATTACGAAGAAGACAATGTTATAAATGAGGCAAAATGAAAAAAATATAGAGAAATTTCATTTTAAGAATTCAGCCCAAAAGTCCTAAACTATCATCTAGGCCTATTGTCTCAATATTTTCCTTCCTTTTCAATTATTAATTTCCAATAAGAAACAACGTCTGTAGTCAGCAACCAATTTCAAAGATACCGGTACCTACTTTTTATCAGAGAAAGTACTAGTCAAGGAAAATGTGCATATTGAGGAATATCATTTAGTTATTCCATAATATTCGCATTTCAGTATGGGAATTGAAATGGTGGGGAAATCTCGACCGTTTTGAATTTTTTTAAGTATCGCGTCTCATACGCTGTATTTTGTGGATGAGGAACTTCGATTTCCTAAATATAATTTTGTGTGGTTTTAAAAAGATCCGTAAACACGTGTTTGAGGAGAAAAATTTATAATAATGTCTAAAATTTTCAGGGAAGTGAACTTTTAAGATTATTCTATTCATACTGTGAAGGAAAAGAGTTGTAATGATGAACTATGAGTAGAATCATAGGTATCTACCGCAGGGCGCACACCATAAAAAGTATGTTAGAAAATGAAAAACGTCGATACAACATGCGACTGTTGATCTTTCGTTCCCTCAAAGAAGAAAATAAATGGGAAAAAAAAAGGAAGAGAGGAGAAATAAACGTTTAATAATGATAATGAGGACATTAAAAATACCTACAGGACGTAAGTACTTTTAACGGAATTGATCTTGGCTGTAAACCAATTTTCTGCAATCCCAAGAAAAATTTCTACTCTTGATCGCGAAATTAATTTTTTTTTTCTTCCAAGCAATAAGACAGACATTCACAGAGAATAAATAAAATATTCTTGGCTGTCAATCTTGTCTATAGACGTATCAGTTGTAAACAAACAATTAGCAGTAAAATTTTTTATTTCTCCGATGTGATTAATTACTGTTTTCGAATCGACTGAGGATTATTTAAATTTGAATACAACGCCAATACTTTAAAAGTTCAACATGAATAATCCTGACGACGACGATGAGTGTGATCCTCGGTGAGTAATGACGCGAAATGAAAAATATTTTACCTATGCTAATTACATTTCGCAATCGATGATATTTCAGAAACTTGGTAATCGATTTAGAATTAGAATATTTAAAGTAGACTGTACATACATAGGTTATTTAGTTTCTTTCGCTTTTTACTAGAATTTTCCAATTTTCCTCCAATCTCAAAGGGTTATTTCTTCGGCAAGTCATCCATCAATCAGTATATGAAAATACGATTCATAAATTTAACTAGTGGAAATTTGTTTGATATAAGTACGTATGATACGAGAATTTTGAAGGAAGGGGATTTACCTATCATCTCATCTTGACCTGTAATGAATGAAGGCACCCGAATTAAAACTGACAAATGAGACGGGAGACAAGTCAGAGAATTTTGAAGTGATCAGAGAATTCATCAAAGCTCTATAATGTTACCGTCAATATTGATAATATCAGCTTAAGGAACTGCAGGTATGCGCATCTTTCGATGTAAACAAACGAAATCAGCCGAGGGCATAAGGGAGTGATGCTGCTTCCGGCTGATTTCGTAAAGATGCGCATACCTGCAGTTCCTTAATCAGCTGATGGGGAGCAAGGATTCAGCAGAGACATAAAACATTTCAATTACCGATACCGTATCGAAATCGACTCATAGCGCCTGCATATGAACCGAGTTCTGTAACAACCGGTCAAGCGACATGACAACAATCTATAAAATAAGGTCTGTCGTACGAATACAAGAAATATCTTCCTCCAAAATGTTGTCATGTCGCTTGACCAGCGTTTCCAGAACTCAGTTCATAGTATTTTTCTCGTCGACCAACAGATTTTAATCGAGGGAGGTGGTTTAGCAGTGTCTGCTCACAGGTTCAGTCTAGGGCGAAACGGATCCAGAGGCTATCTCTATACGGGATATACCTACCTAATTGTTGATAAAATAAAAAATATTTCTCTCGTTCAAGTTTATTCTGGAGCTTCGTTATCTAATTTGGAATGAATAGGGTTTCACGTACAATAATTAGACTAGGAGTCCTTTGAAACAACCTTGTGGGATTTTATAGTCTGTTCACGTGAAGAAAGGATAGCGTTCCGTTCTCGAGGTATGAACTTCTATCCTTCCTTAACGTGAATGGAGTATAGGTATTTTAGGTTACTTTTAGACGAAATACATTCAGCTCGAAAGATTTTAATTCTTCGATGTAGGGTCATCGGTCAATAATCGTCAGCCAAAAAACTTGATAATCTTGCAGAAAGCTTTCTTCTTTTTTTTTTTCTCAACATTTGCCATCAATCAAGATCATTTGCACCCTTTCCTGTCTTTACTTAACTAAAAGTATAAGCATTCTTCTTGTATGAGATGCGGACTACTATAACTTTATAAAGCTCGATGTATTTTTCTGAGTGTGAATGAATCAGCGAACTCTGTTGATCGACGATACGATTAAGTGATGTTAGCGCATGCCGTTTGAAGCATTGCACTATGCTTCAAGCCTCCTACGGTTCGTGCTCTCATAAGTACCGCGAGCAATTAAAAGTGTGGTCGTGAAATTAAACGACTTGTTGCGTTATACTACTGACACGCTCCAGTGCCATCGAAAAGTTATTTTTGCGAAAATAGGGTGTACGAATAGCTTATCGATCCGAATTCAGTAAGTAAACAAAATCTTATTTCAGCATAAGTCACATGTACTAAGTTACTTATTGTAATTAATTTGAGTGAATATCCAAAAATGAGGAAAGTGTATAGTGAAAAATTTCCAATTTTACGAGGCTTGTTTTTCGATTATTTTCTTCAACTTCAAGAAACAGTTTCAAATATAGCTCCTTAGGCAACATTATTAACAGTTTTATCACACTCGTAACAGATTGAAAGTCAATGGTGGAACACAGGGTGTAATTTTGAAAACGAAATTTTGAATTTTACAAGGAGTCAAAATATAGAAATTTAAATAAAGATCAAAATTCACAAAATTAAAATTAATATACACAAAATTAAAAATAATATTTCAAGTCCACAATTGACCCTTTATTTTAACGCGACCGGTTTCGTACAAGTAGCCGTACATCATCAGGCGTAACTGAGCAACATTGCGGAGAATAACCTACGAGTGGTACGTAAGAGAATGAAACAAAGGAAAAAAAAAGAAAAAAGAAAAACGAAATGAGAAAATTTCATGTACGAACAGGTGACTCATCTAGCATATAACGTATAAAAGGATTGAAAAAAACGTCTGAGTCATTTGGAACATTATTACAGTGTCGATTTATAGAGTTTAAAGTATAATACTCTTCTAATCGGTTCATCTTAGCTCCTTTCTCACAATATTGGAGGGGGGAGGCAACGACTCCATCGAAGCTGTGGTTTTCTTGGTTACAATGTCTAGCCATGGCTGAGGGAGAATCTGGTGACTTTTTTGAGGAATTTTGAAGATTTTTGAAATCACGTAGATGTTCATTGAACCTAATCTTTATAGATCGACCAGATTGCCCGATATAAACATCGCCACACATACATTTCAGTTGATAGATTCCAGACTTCTCCAATTTCGGGATTGGATCTTTGAGGCAAGATAGGTTTTTTACCTGATTTAAAGGGTAAAATACAACCTTATAACCATATCTTTGGAGCTCTCGAGCCACAGAATGAGAACCCTTTCCCAAATAGGGAAATCGAATCCAGGATTTTACTGAAGTGGAGGAGGGCGGCAAGATAGAGGAATTACTCATAGGATTCAATGAAAGTTTAAACCATTGGTTGATAAAATTGGAAAATTCGATCGATGAAGCAGATGAAGACAACATTAGGCGGAGACTTTTTCGTTTGATTAATTTCCGAACATCAACCTTTAATTCATTTTTCTCGGCGATTTGTTCGATAAAGCACGTTTCTTTCTCCTTGGCCTCCTGGCTAAGAGGAAGTCGCAGCATTCTGTTGATGGACGAGTGAACCACAGATAGTTTTTGAGATATAGGGTGAAGAGATCGATTATGAATGGATACACCAGTGTAGTGAGGTTTCCGATATACCGAAAAATTAGGTGTCAATAAGTTGTCATTAATCTCGTCAGTTTCTAATGATATGGTTAAGTCCAGATAATTTGCGAGGTGGTTCGAATGTGTGATATCGAATTTTAATTTTGAGTCATAACTTTGAAGATCTTCAGAAAACAGGTCAAGCTCACTGTCAGTGCCAGACCAGATACAAAACACGTCATCTACAAACCTATACCATAATATAACACGGGAAGCGCACCGTCCAAATTTTAAAACCCATCGTTCCAGCCGATCCATGAATATATTCGCCATTAATGCAGATAGCGGTCCGCCCATCGGTAAACCATCGGGGAACGAATAGGTTGTTCCATTGACTTGGCACTGATTCCGTTGTATGCAGGTTAGCAACAGTTTCCCAAACTCATCAGCGTACTCATAAGACATATCCGCTTTTATAAGATGCTCGTACACGATGTCGATGGTTTTTAATACTGGAATGTTTGTATACATTGATTTGGCGTCAATTAACAGTATTTTACAGTTTTTAGGAAACCGAAGTTTGTTTACTTTTTCCGCTAGCTCAACAGAGTTTTGAATGCAATGAGGGGGAGAAAATTGGGTAACTGCAAGGAACTGGACAACTGGTCTAATTGGCTGGCCAGTTTTGTGAATTTTTAGTTGGCCATAAAGACGTGGGATTGAGTACGCCATTTGATAAAGAAGCTGCTTCTTTTTAGCAGGGATGACATGAATCGAGTTTTTTATGGCACTGCGAACTTCCATGTTAAAATTCTCAACAGTAAATTTTTTCCCCCGTTTCTTTAGAAACGTACACTCAGGGAACCAATGCTTATGGGCACGAGTCGGATCATCTGTAGCAATCCAATTTTTGAGAATACCGCCACAATGAAAGCAAAAGGTACGATCACCAAACTTTGAGAAAACAAAACCAGCCTGCGCTAAAGCCTCAGCAGGAACAGCTCCTGTCCAATTTACGAAAGAATTCATACGTTCATCGAGGGTCGCAAATTGAGGGTAACAGTGCACAGTGTTTGGTAGAAAACCAAGGTGATCATCTATAGGTACGGCTCCAGAATCCTGGAGAAACTTTCCAACACGTTCCTGGTAGGATAGATTTGTCATGAGGACGAGAGAATTACCTTTATCGGTTTTAACTATGACTAAATTTTCATCTTTTAATCGCTTTCGGAGTTTTTGAAAACCGCTAACATCAGGATTATGGCCAGGTTGGGGTTTGACAAGATCATTTAGAAGGTTTTGGATTTTTTTCGAATTAAGCCGGGTATCAGTTTTTAGACCTACAGCCAGATCAGTTACGATGGTGGCCTTGAGTGTGTCTAACTTGACCATCCTTTTATACGTTATATGCTAGATGAGTCACCTGTTCGTACATGAAATTTTCTCATTTCGTTTTCCTTTTTTCTTTTTTTTTCCTTTGTTTCATTCTCTTACGTACCACTCGTAGGTTATTCTCCGCAATGTTGCTCAGTTACGCCTGATGATGTACGGCTACTTGTACGAAACCGGTCGCGTTAAAATAAAGGGTCAATTGTGGACTTGAAATATTATTTTTAATTTTGTGTATATTAATTTTAATTTTGTGAATTTTAAATTTCTATATTTTGACTCCTTGTAAAATTCAAAATTTCGTTTTCAAAATTACACCCCGTGTTCCACCATTGACTTTCAATCTGTTACGAGTGTGATAAAACTGTTAATAATGTTCTCGAATACTCGTACTCACGAGGAAAATGTCACTTTCATAGCTCCTTAGGCAATTTAGTGGACAAAAAGATCATATCGTATTGCTACGAGTATTTCGTCATGGTTCTGTACCTGAGAGGGTAAGAAGGGGGTTGGAAACTTCTAGTCGGAAGTTTTCTAAGCCCTGCTCCCGATAATACAGGTTGAAATTTTTTCAAATCCGCCTCCTGATACAACGAAAATTCCCCGAACTTCACCCCCTCCCCGCCCATACATACAGCTCAAAAAGTTGGAATTTTTCCGAGTTCATTGAATAGTTTGGAGCCCCGGTCGTTTCAGAATCATAATTCGAGACGCACGAAAGTGAAAAATTTCAAACCCTCAGTTCTATACGAGTCGTAATTGGTTTAAAAAGCTTTCAGCTCTAGGTTGTCACGATAATTGAATTCAGAAGAATTTCATTAGACGTGGAGCGTCGGCTCCCGAGAAAAGCAAAAGTGTGGCTTTTCTCAAATTTGGAACCAATAATTGATTCCAGCTCCTAGGGTGTCGTTCCGAAACTAAATATCCGCTTCGAGACTTGGTTTCTGGCTCCTCTCAAAATTCGACTTAATGAGAGAGAAACAGTTTTGAAATATTCCGAGGCATATCAGCTATCGAACTTGAATTAGTTTCGAACCTTTGAGGAAGTACTTAAATACTGAATGGATATCGATATCATAGAGAATAAAAAAATTTTGGAAGTTAATTCGATCGCAAAAAACTTTTCTTCGGAAAAAAATAGTTACATACTAGGATGAAGGTACCAATTCGAAACTACAGAGCATAAGAAAGCAAGCTGTAAACTTCGGATCAAGATATCAACAATTTTAAAATTCGCTGATTGTCTCTCGAGTCGAGTACATTTTTCGGGTATAATATTTACTGTAGGCGATTTTAACGATCCTGTCCTTTCGGTGAGATGTCTTGAGACTTATTTTGAACCTCTCCTCTCTCTCCCGACCAAACACGAGATTTTTCTGAACGCGTGTCAATTCGTACTTGACCGCGTTACAATTATACTCTTTAGACAAAAAAACTTGGCTCATTCCTTGTTAAATGAAAAAACTTGATATTTGCCGCGATTCCATCCCTCCTCCTCCCCCCCAGTAAGATTTGGTGAGATTCGCTGGATTCCTTCTCCTCACTTGATCACCTCAAGTGATTAGTGCACGCTCCCTCCGTAACAGCTCTGTACCTAACCTTTTACAAAATTCTAACTCAATATTCTAAGCGTTATACTTCGAATATATCGTGAGAAACCGTGAAGTAATCCCCTACGCTTGAGTAATTTGAAAAAGAGACTTTCTTCTCCGCTTCGACGACTACATATAGACAGTCTAATGTAATATTGAAACGACTGAAATCAGCCGAGTACGCGCGCTTGATTCGCTAAAATTGCGTGAAATTTCACGATAAGGTTACGTCACTCTCACCGAAGACAAGAGTGAGACATTGGAGAATCGCTCATTCAGTGAATTCGCGAACTTGGTTCAACGTTGATGATGTTTACAAAATTTTTCAGCACTCCAGACGGTGCGTCATCGAGCGAAACACCGGCCACTACCGGCGTTCCTGGGACTGGTGCAGGTGCAGGTGCTAGTGCTGGTGCTACACCTTCTAATGATGAATGGAGTTTGAAACCGTGTCCCGATGATACTCCTTCTCAAGCTTCAATCATGAGTATGAAAGAAAAATTATTCCAAAAAATTGCCGATCCTAGTCCGGCATCATCTCACAAGATCACGATTGTTGGATCGGGCGCCGTAGGAATGGCTTGCGCGTACAGTATTCTAAACCAGGTAAGCTTTTGACGTAACATTTTTATATCGTGAACGATTACGAGAAAATTGTTCGGCGTCCAAGCGTAGTATATTTGAGGAAATATTTATTTTAAGAATTACTACGAAAATTATACGAGTGCACCTGTATTATTTTTGGCACAGTTTGCGGTCAGATATTTTTTCTGTCGTAAAAAGGGTAATGCACTTTTGAAAAAATATTATCGTATTTCACTACTCAAAAAAATATCGATCAGATTACGAGCGCGTAGGCCTGCATGTGAAAATTTTGTCGAACTCTACATTCTCTTCACGAGCTGAAAACTTTTTCTGTATCAATGTCCACGGTACGAAATTCTCACACGTGGTATGTAACGACCTGATTATTTTCAGAGAGTGAGCAGCGACCTTTGTTTGGTCGATATCGACGCGCAAAAATTGAAAGGCGAATTAATGGACTTACAGCATGGCTCAGCTTTCATGAACAGCGCCAAAATTCAAGCCGGAACTGGTAACGCTTTTTTATCCTACAGTTATTTATAATAACCTAAACGCTATCGACACAGCCCTTTGATCTACCTCTATAATTACCTACCTATTGGAAAAATCTGTCACGAACTCAATCACTTTTTTTTTTGAAATGTTTCAAAATTCGAAATTCAAAAATCCTTTCGTAAATATAGAGATAGCCTAGTTCTGACGAAATTAATTATTTTCTTGAGTATTCACGTGTAATCTTCTACTTAGGGCCCGTCGTTTACAGTAATGTCAGACACCTCTTGTTTTTTCTAGTTTTCAATATTCGAAGTTTTATTCTCTCGCGTAACTTTTCTTTCTGCAGTTTTAGATTCAATTTTTATTTAAGCATTCTGTTTTGTGCGGGCGTACTTATTTTTCCGTCAAATCATGATATTTATCATGAGTGGGTGGAAAAGGAAAGATATGCAACAAGCCAAGCGTTATATCCATCCTAAATCGATAACTGGCAGGAAATGTGAGACCAGGGCTTCCGAACACGCAAGCTTTTTCATAATTTCAAAATTGATTCTTAAAAATTAACCTGTAAGAAGATGAGCATTTTTAAATTAATTACATCACTATTTGTGAAATCGGTACTTTTAAATTAATTGCATCATTCTTTATGAATGGATGATTTGCAAGATGATGCAACAACTCTGACGCGTTTAATAATACAAAAATGACCATAACGATAGGTAATATCTAAATTTGACACTATATACCTAATATTGAAATTCCAACCCGACCTTGACCCACATGAATTCCGTGTGATTGAACTTCGTCGCGAACTCGCAAATTCTAGGTCAAGTGTATTGGCAGACGAATTATTGTATTAGCCAGGGAGTTCGATGACAAAAACAAGAACAGTGCCACCATGAGTTAAAAACTGAATAACAGTGCAGTGTAGCCAAGAAGTATTTTGTAAATACTATATTTCCGTGCACAGTTTAATATTGACGTATTATATGCAAATCACGATGCAAATCAACGATCAGGAATTAAGAATTCATATTTTTTCACACTTATATCGGAAAGATACCTACAGTTTGGCTGATTGTTGATTTGGATATAGGTAAATTCAACTTTGTACGTCCGTACTGGCTTACAATAAATAATTAGGTATCAAGTTCATACAGTACTTCATATTATTGTAAAAATATCGCGAATTGCAGAAGTTCTGGTTATAAATATTGAAAATCTAAGATATGAACTGAAATGAAATCGGTCATACGACAAGGGTAGTGGAATACCTCAGTGCCAAACAGAAAGGATTGAAGCGCTGCGAGGGAAAGGGGCCTCTGTAGCCTTAGGCCCTTTTTCTAAAAAGGCGTCTATTGTGTTCTACGATCTTTACTTTAATTCCAGAATGACATTAGAGCGCGTTATAACGAAATGAAGAATCTATTTTTTCGTTTAGAAGTACTCTGCTTTGAAACTTCGAATGCGTTTTTCTAATAACCAACATTTTCATTGGATGAGGCCGCTTTTCCACGCAGCGCTTCAATTCTAGGGAGTAGGGATGCTAAGAAATGGAATGTTTTTTTGCCCAAGCGCTCAGTTGCTCACAGCGGCAAACATACGTGATAAAGAGACGCGTTTCATCGAAGTTCCATTTATTAATTATTAAAATTGGTAAGTCGGAAAACAATACTTTTAGAGAAAAATTTAAGAGAAGATCGTCAATTGTCCATGAAATTTCCTTTCCAATGCGGGTCATATTAAAAAAATCCATTCTTGAGTTACCCTTCATTGAAAAATACAAATTTAATAACATGGGTTGCTAGGCTCTTACGGTGAAAAATTCTTTATGCACACAAAATGGCGTCTGCAAATACCCATGATCGGATATCAGGGAGCTGGAGAGCAGGTAAAATTTACATCCATTTTGTTTGTAATTTACTTTTTAGCTGATGGCTTCTGTACAGAGTATTGCAGCCAGCCGAAAGCCAAAAGCCGAAAGCCGAATTCAGCCAAATTCCCGGCCATTAAGCCGAAAGCCGAAAGCCAGCTTTATGTTTACTCTTGGAAGCCGAAAGCCAAATTCAACCGAATTTTTTCGGCTGATTTTCGGCTTATTTCTCATACGCGCGAAATGACATGACGTGTGACACGCAGTTCTCGATCTTGTAGGCTGTAATCTGTATAGCAGGCTAGCAGTATCGATCTGAACTGGTGATCCCTGTTATCAGAGTCTGCCTGTTATAACTAGTACTATTAAATATTAATCGTGTTTTTAACATATTGTCTGCACTCTGTTGCGACGAGAGGGTGTGCGAAGTATTAATCGAAAGTCTCCTCGTGCCTTATCAATTCATTTCGTTTGCCGTATGCCATACTTGGAGTAAGAGGTTAGTAAGAGTGATGCCGCGGGACTTTCAAATATTTTCGTACTTCTAGGACTTGGAATTTTTCATTTTGAATTCTTGGACTTGGAAATATTTTCATCTGTTGGACTTGGAATTATTTTCCAATTGTTGGACTTTGAAATATTTTCAACTGTGGGACTTGGAATTATTTTCAAATTATGGGACTTTGAAATATTTTCAACTGCTAGACTTGGAATCATTTTCCAATTGTTGGATTTTGAAATATTTTCAAATTATGGGACTTGGAATTATTTTCAACTGTCGAACTTGAAATTATTTTCAAATTGTGGGACTTTGAAATATTTTCATATATGTGTGAAATTTTTCATTTTCAATTCTTGGACTTGGAAACAAGAAGTATGAAAATATTTTAAAGTCCAACAATTGGAAAATAATTCCAAGTCCAACACTTGAAAAATTTTACAAGTCCATTTATGAAAATACTTCAAAGTCCCCCCTCCCCCCATTGGAAAATAATTCCAAGTCCAACAGTTGAAAATATTTCCAAGTCCAAGAAGTACGAAAATATTTCAAAGTCCTGCGGCATCACTCTTACTCGCCTCTTACTCCGAGTATGACATACGGCGAACGAAACGAATTGATAAGGCACGAGGAGACTTTCGATTAGTACTTCGCACATCCTCTCGTCTGTTGCGTGCTTGTGTTGTGTGTATTCCCGGGCCCCGGCGATTTTCAAAATGGGTCGTCATAAAGAATCGACAACCAGATTAAAATCATATTGATCGGGAGAAAGAATAACTTGTGCCACTTCCAATTCCAAACTCATTTTTTCATATGTGAATTGAATTCAATGAATTGATCTCGAAAATTTTGATGCTCAAACCTCAAACTTACACGCTTCCCTCAGAAGCAGTCTGGCTTACCATGTTTTCAGCTTTCTGTCTCGTTTGTCAGTTTGTCACTCAATCCACAGAACACAGATTCATATTTTTGTTACGTTTTTCATTCCCTGGTTGCAACAAACCGACAACAAAATCATCAGCCAGCCAAAAATCAGCCGAAAATCAGCTGAAATCCCGCCAAAAAATCAGTGATCAGCCAGCCATAAGTCAGCCGAAAGCCAGCCGAATTTTTCTGATCAGCCATAAGCCGTAAGCCGAATCCAAATTTTTGAAGGTCGTCAGCTTCAGCCGTAAGCCGAAGCCGAATTTTTCGGCTGCAATACTCTGCTTCTGTACACTCTACTGACTTTAGTTTTGGTAAGTGAACACTCGACGGCATGGCTAGTGGCTTGGTGTCAGTATGTGACCTGCGATGAGGAAAGGATGCTCATCGCCCATTGGCGCAAGAACACAATTTCTCCCTGATTGGGTATCTATTCAGAGAGAAATGGTGTTTCTGTCAAATGGCAATGTGCATCCTTTTCTCATCGCAGGTCACATATTATGACAGAAAAATTACGGCAATTACACAGAGCCACTCGTCATGCCGTCGAGTTCTTGTTTACTAAAAATAAAGTCAGTAGAGAAGCCGTCAGCTGAAAAGTAAGTTACAAACAAAATGGTTGTCCATTTCACCCGTACTCAAAGTCCTGACGATATACATGTAGCAATACTAGCGCGCGATCGCTCTATCAAGTCCAAATGCCGCAAATGACCAGTATACAAAGGGGTCATAAAAATTAATAATTAAATCAAACAAGAATCTCTACTAGCTCTTTCATCGAGGAAATCCATATTGGAAAAAGTATGTAAGTATTTATTTACATTACATGGACTATAATTGATTGAAATGAAATTGATTTTCGCTGCAATGTGATGGTAAATTCTCATATGATCACTTTTCTATAGGGCTGCCAATATTTGGGAATCTTAAGTTTTATCGCCCATTGGTAGGAGAAATGCTTGTATTGAAAAACTAGAATAATACTTGAATTGTTCATTAAAAATTTCTTAGAAACGATATCTTACATATTATAATTTATTCGTGAGAAAAGAAAAGATTAAAACGTTACTCAGTCGCATTTTCATTATAATACCTATGTATTTTACTAACACCCTCATTTAAGAAAAAAAAAAAAAAAAGATTCAGCCGAATTAATCTAACTTAAAGAACATAGAATTTTCTTCCTGATCATTGATTTGGATAGGAGGTATTCATCAACTCAACTTTGTACGGCAGAAAGCTTTGTTCCCATCTAAATTAAAACATACCTATAATGCCTTATTATAGGCCTACGCATTCAGATAAATTTTTTCTGAAATTCCGAAGAATTTCTTGAGTATTTTATTTTCTTCAGATTCTGTGATCCATTCAACATGAAAAACTATATTAATTTCGATTCTTGACAGTTGAATAGGAAAAGTTTTTCAAACAAAAGGAAAATTATTTTTGTAAAATCTCACCTAGGGATGAAGGCTGAAATAAAGTTACTGGCGAACGTAAAAACCGCCGATCAATAGCAGCTCGATCCTGGCAAATGTGATCTTGCTTGTCCTATTTATTTTAGAGAGTGGCCGACGCAAACAAACGTTTTAAATTTATGAGACGTAGGGGTCGTCATTTTATAACATTAAGTCTCGTTTTTTCATTTTTCGTTTACAATCGTGGCAAACCTTCATCGAAAAACTATGTAGGTAGTTAATGAGAGTAATTCCGTCACTTTGAACTGTGTGTCTTTCCTATCCCTTCAATGTCTCAATATCAAAGAATTTCTCTCCTTGTTAGAACTATTTTTCGAACGTGATTTTTCAACATCATTATTGCACACACTTATAAAACAGATTCTACGTTACGAAATTTTTACTGCCAAGATTTACAAAACAGCTGACCTTAGCAAATGCGCACCAAAAATTCAACTTTGTACATAAATATCAACTTTACTATGGAGGGGAGGGGGAATTATAGAATGATGCAATCTCCTAGAAGTATTAGTCACAGATACCTACTTGAGATTTTGATCGTTCTTGCTGGAAATAGTAACAAAATTGTTCGCCCAGGATTCTGAGCCTTTTTTCCCCTCATAATTCTTACTCCTTTCCAAATGTTGTGACAAAGACAAGGGAAAGGCAGCACGCTAACAATATGGTACCACATTCACTCTGAATCATCTTCTTCTTAGAACGACATCATGTTTCATAGACAGTATTTTGAAAGGGAAAATTTCTTTTCTTATGCCCAAATAAAAATTCAAAGACTTCCACAAAATTTTTTATTGGTAAATACGCCTTCGGCGCAACTTTATGATAAAATACTCGTTAATTTATCGCGACAATACAAATTGCACTAACTTTTATTCAATTTTCTACTAAATATACTACATGTCATTGATTCTTTTTTTTTTTTCAACTTATAAACAGATTACTCACTGACCGCGAATTCGAAAATAATCGTAATTAGCGCTGGTGTTCGGCAAAAGGAAGGCGAAAGTCGTCTGTCACTCCTACAAAGAAATCTCGGAGTTTTAAAATCGATCGTTCCGCAGTTAGCGAGTTTGAGCCCGAACTCTATAATGCTAGTCGTCAGTAATCCAGGTAATATAAATCAACATTGCGAGCATCTTCGTTAGAATTTTAAGACTTTTCAATCCATCTCTCAATCCGTCTTCCAGTGGACGTTTTAACGTACATAACCTGGAAACTCAGCGGTTTTCCGCAAAATAGAGTGATCGGTTCTGGTACTAATCTCGACACTTCTCGTTTCCGTTTCCTCATCTCGGAAAAGCTGGGAGTGGCTCCCGAAAGCGTGCACGGCTGGATTATCGGTGAACACGGTGACTCTAGCGGTGAGTGAACAGAAGAAGTGAGAATCTAAAATTTATAAAACACGTTCATAATTATGACTTTTTGTTCTTTTCACAGTCGCTATTTGGTCGAGCGTGAATATAGCGGGAGTGAATTTGAGAGATATTAATCCGAAATTGGCCACTGATGAAGATCCGGACAATTGGAAATGCATACACGGCGAAGTTGTCACTAGGTAAAATATTTTCGTAAAATATCCTTTGAACTGCTTACAAACAAGATTGTTTATTCCGTGCACTAATACTAATTACAGCGCCTACCAAGTTATCAAACTGAAAGGATACACTTCTTGGGCGATCGGCGTCAGCGTGGCAGATTTATGTTTAACGCTATTACGGAATAACGCAAAAGTACACTGTGTATCCGTGTACTGTAAGGTATGCGACACAGAATTCCTTGTGTATTAACCTGTTCTTAGATGCTCATTGAAATTCATCTTTACTAAAGGGTTTCCTTGGCATTGAAGACGAGTCGTATCTGTCATTACCATGCTCACTCGGCGAAAATGGCATCATAAGTTTGGTAAAGCAAAAGTTGAACGATGAAGAAATAGGAAAACTCAAACATTCAGCTAAAGTTATGGGAGACGCGATCAAGCAGTTGAAATTATAAAAGATCGTAGAACGTACGAAATCTTGTATTTTTATCCACTTCCTTTTTTTTTTTTAAATACCTAACTCTTTTATTTTTTTTTTCCTCACTCCATAAGATATTCGTAAATTTTTTTCACTTTTCTGCATCATTTCGAACGAAAAAATAGATCAGCCGAAATTCTACACTTTACAAATAAAGAATTCTTGAATAGAACAAGCTATCGAACTGCTTATTTCATAAAATTAAAATAGATATGGATTTTTCGATAGTACCTACCTTGAGCATTCATCTAAATTTGAGCAATTCGCGGCAAGCTAATCGATAGACCGCATTGAAATCTTCATCGAGAGCGCATCTCCAGAAGGGTGTTTTGCCCCAAATGAACGCCGGAAAATTAGGACTTTCGATACCGTGGAATATTCTAGCGATAGCCCGAGCAGTGAAGGTTTGATCTCGGTAGGTTGAGACTAATCGATGAATACTGTTAATGACCGATTGGTTTTCAGAGATATTTATCTCAACCTAGAACACAATTTACCGAATTAAATTTGTTCATCAATAGTCGTATCCGAGATTTGACAACTTCAAAACGAGGTTTAGAACTACAGCAATTATTGTTTCCATAATAAATAAATTAAATTATACCTCACTTAAAAGAAGCGATAAAATTATATTTATTGTAAAAATTATCGTAAATCCTCTTACTTCTATAAAGCTGGGAAAAAAAGGATCTTAGCGAATGGTGTAAGCTCAATTTTATGTAATGAACATTTTAAGAAGAGTTACGGCAGTCGAGCTTAGATATTTTATGATTTGAACATAAGGAACATGAAAAAAATTTGCGCTAATTTTAGTTAGTAATCGGACGTAATGATATCTAAACCTTGGTCTTACGACTCTTCGACACGCGTGATACGCTAGTTATCCTATTTAGCGCAATATACTTACCGACTCCGAGTCATTATAGTCTACGTCTTTGATGAAGTACGATCGAACAATTTTCTTTAAATTTTCATCTCGCTCATGAAGATCCTCGCTTTCATTTACTTCGTGAATATTATCATAGGCGGCACTAAAAGAAAGAAGACGATTGATATTAAAAAACAGTCGTATAATATTTGCACTATTCAGTTTGTATTAGAACAGTTTCCGGCGTGAGATGATTATAAGCTCATCAAAGATGGAAAAAAAAAAGAATTTCAAAAGTTTAAAAAAATATTTTAAAAATTCGCGCGCAAATATTTTATACTGGTAAGTTAGATTATATTCAAATTAAAACTTGAACTACGAAAATCATTCGAAAAAACGCGCGCTACACTTTCAAAATCTCCATAGAAGCTTCCCGATGTTTCAAATTAGCGCAAGATTTATACAAAATCACGAATACAAGTGAGAAAAAAAAAATTCAGTCAACACTTACGAGCTGAATGCTTGATCACACATTTTTAATTGATACAAAGCAATCCGTTCTTGCGTCGTAACTCGATTATAGAGAGAATCCGAAATATGGTCTAGTTGTTCGTCGGTCAAATTACCAGGAGATCTTACATGAAATCCAAGATCGTGAAATGTCACTCCGATACCTGTTTTCTTCCACTTCTCGCCAACTGATAACAAAAAACTTGTCAAAAATTTTTCTATAAAGAAGAAGACATCTAAATCGAAATTGAACATACTTTGTGTCCACTCGCATCGTTTAAGTTCGCGTTTCACAATTCTACATTCCCAACCAATCTTATCGGCTAATTCCGTAACCGAAAATTCCAATTTATTTGAAATGGTAGCCTGTTTTGTATTATGACGATGGGCTGCGATAGCGAAAGCTAGAACTGGTGACTGTAGATAATTTTTAATATAATAAACTTTTTGTGACGTATAGTAAAATATTCTTAATAATATTATCTTCTTACCTTCCTTGCTGCTCGTTTTAATGCTATAAATCCGTTGTAAGATACAATAGTGCATCTAGTATATGTAACCGGTAGTACTTCAACGATTTTCTCAGGTAATAGTTCGAGGTAACACAATAAAGTAGAAATATTTTCCTGAGCTAAGTCCAAGTGACTGATTGTATCTTCGACAGAGAAAGCCACTTCATGCTTACGACATGTACCTTGACACGAGCAACGAGGAAAAACCCAGCCCAATAATTTTCGTACGGTCGGACGATCTAACGAATCACGATAAATATGTCGTTTTAATTCTGGTAGATCATTTGCCTGAAAAAACAATAAAAAAAAAAAAAATAGGCATTTGGACAGATGACTCAATAAAAAAATCTGTATTTACCTCACGATCATACAACAGATGACATCGAGCGAGCAAACCATCACGGCCCGCTCGGCCAATTTCTTGAACGTAGTGCTCGAAAGTACGAGGCATATTGTAATGAATAATTCCACGAATATCTGCCTTATTAATACCCATACCAAAAGCAACAGTTGCAACAATGATTCTCAATTTACCTGTTCCAAAAATTAGCAATAATGAAATGTTAGTGTAATGATTATCGAACGTGTATGTATGAGAAAGATACTTTACCTTGAATAAAATGATTCTGAACTCGTTTTCTTTTAGCAGCTGAAATTCCAGCGTGATAAACTTCTACATCACACGAGATCGAAGAACGTTCCCCGAACAAAGGTAATTTCTTCTTGACATGCTGTTTATAAAACAGATGGTTCAATAACCGCTCAATTAGTTCACTTTTTTACATCGAATAACTGTTTACCTGCAGCGAAGTTCGCAAAAAGCTGGCCAATGTTTCACATTCGTTACGTCGTAAACAATAAATTATAATCGAGTCAAATTCTGAAAATGGAGGCTCCTTCAACAAAGATAGTAAAGCAGCGTCCTTGGATTCATCTTTTGACACTGAAAGGATCAAATTATCTGGGAGAATATCTTCCTGCAAGATGCCGGAATCGTCGTCAATTCCTAAGTGCTTAGTAACACACGCTATTGAGGTTCTGCTAGCCGTGGCGGTCAAACCCAAAAATGTTTTGATATTGTAACGTTCCCTCAATATCTGCAACACATATTAGTACTTGAAAAATAATTGAATACGATCGTTGAGAATGGTAAAAGATAAAAAAGATATAATAGAAAACACCAAATTATTTCAGCAAAACTATACATCAACTTATATATGAAAGAGAGACATTTGATAAGAGTAAAATTAAGGTAATAGATTTTCAAAATTAAATCGCAATCCTACAACCCTCGTTCAAGAGAAAAAGAAAAAAAAAAAAAAAGACAAATCACATTCAGACAGGTGGGAGTTAATGACATTGAATATTTTTGATCTTAATTATTGACAGTTGATATCGAGGTGGCTTTCTCTTAATTTACCCGTTTTGCAAAAATTCCTTATTTTTCCTTTTATTTTCACTTCTTCAAAATTTCTGCTTCCCCAACTTCCGAGACAAGCAATTAATTGAATTTTTCAAAATATAATCTTTTTTTCGAATTGACGTACCTTACAAATCATAAGGTAAGACGTTCGAAAATTGTGAGACCATTGTGATACACAATGAACTTCGTCAATACAAACAAAAGCGATGTTAGGAAACTTCTCGCCCAAAATTTGACCGAGAATACCACGGTCACCACTGATTACAGCTTCTGGCGACACTAAGAGCACCGCAATTTCGTTATTTTCTAATTTTTTCACAATTTTTTCTCGAACTTGAGCAGTTTGGTTCGCATGCAGACAAGCCGCTTTCAAACAAGCCGGGAAATTTAGGATCTAGAAGTTAGAAAGACGATAATCAGACACAGAAAAATTACGAAACGGATAAAACAATAAAAGATTTTTTACCTGGTCTTCCATTAATGACACGAGCGGGGAGATGACTAGAGTTATACAATTATATTTCTGCGCGTACAAATACGCTGGGAGTTGGTAACAAAGAGATTTACCCGATCCAGTACCAGCGATCACCAAAGTTGATTTTCCGCTCAATATGCGCATCACAGCGTTTTCTTGTCCTGTACGGAAACTCTCGTATCCAAATTTGTTCAAGGCTTCGAATACTTCCTCCGGAGTACCTATGGACATCATAAACTGCGATATTAATCAAATGATTGATACTACTGTGAGTGGCTGAGACTCGAAAATGGCTTTTACTCTTCAAAGATCCATCCTTTTCACACTCATATAAAGCAGGAATACAGTTTATTCGATCGTCCTCTAGATCAAGTTCTGCCGAATTGGATTCCAACATCTATTTAAACAATATTTGTTCATAAGATTGATTAAATAATTTATAATTATTTTCCGAGAAAATACTCACTGTTTCTAATTCAGCTTTTGCAGCATTACTCTGTTTCTCTTTTACCATGGCTGCCGCTTCTTCCAAAGTTGGAAAAGGGCTATCATCTTCTTCTTCTTCTTCTAACGGTAACAACGCATCTTCTAAAATATCCATAACATCATTATTAGAGAATTTGATTTTTTACAAGTAAAGTTCCAAAAGGAAAAAAATCGCACTTTTTTTACAAGCCCGCATAAAATGACCAACATCTCCACATCGGAAACATTTCAGCACAATTCCACCAGCATTAGAGTTCGCGCGCGTCGAATTAATTTTCTTCTTCGCTTTCCATTGCTGAACTTTGTACTTAGTTGAAGTCATCGTCGTTTTACCGCGAGCATATCTTTTCTTTTTTAAATCTATCTTCACAAAATTATCGTCAGCTGTTCCACTGTCTAATTTTTCTTGAAGAGTTTTTAATTTACGCTCTTGAATTTCTTCATCTTTTGTTAAGGTTTTTCGTTTCTTGTTGGGTTTCGATAATTCTTCTCCGGGCCGTTTTTTGCCAGATTTTGTTCTCGAAATTATTTGACCCATGGATTCTGAAACACTTTTCAACTTACTGAGGGTTTCGTCATCACTACTGTACACGTAATCGTCACCACTGGAAATTCCTTCATCAGTTTTAGTTTTGATCTCGTCAAACTCTAACTTCGAAACAGAATTCTTCCTCTCGGACTTCTCTTCAGGTGCGGCAGAACCTATTCTTCGATCAGGCACTCGATTCCTATTCACTTCAATCGTTGATATGTCCTCAGCGCATTTTTGATGACAACGCTGTAGCCAACCTTCGTTCAGTTTAGTTTTGAAATTAGATTCTCGAGAATTTAATGCATTTTCATCAATTTGCAAAATATTTACTGGTTGAGCGGAAACTTTTATTTTGTTTTCAACGACTTTTATACCACTGAAACCGGACAGAGAATCATTTTCTTCATCGATTTCGTTTTCTTTTACGGTCTCTGATGTTGTATGAATATTAGACACATCATTTTGCTTCGATAGTGGTTCTGCAGAGTCATCCGAAATATTATTCAAAGAATTCTCGGGAACTGTGGACTCGTCTCGATGCAACCTCGATTTCTGTTTTCTGAAGCTGAATTTCTTCGGATTTTTCATTTTCAATTTGATTCCTTTGAACAATTTTTCCGTAAAATCGGTGGACGAAGATTTACGAGCGATTTCTTTGCTTTTTTCAACAACCTTTTTAAGGTGATCGCCCCAAACTGAATTCATATTTGATAGTTCAACAAGGCAAGACTCTTCTTTGGTAACTTCATTCGATACCACGTCGTTGTTTCCTCCACACGCATTTTCGTCAGTCGACACAGTCTCTTCGTCTAAAATCGTTTCCTCCAGTATAGAGGTCTTTACAAGCCAATATCGTTTGTAAGCTTCTCGAACGTCTTGAGGTGCGAGCTTGATGTCATCCTAAAATTTAATGTTAATATTATTGCGAAACATAAAATGATCAACGTTCTGCAAACACATCCGAGCCGGCATTTACTTTAGAAGGGGCACGATTCTCGCGTTTTCTGAAATCACGTTCCCATAGTTTCACCTTTGTTTTGTATTTTTTGTACTTTTCTTCGCTTGAATTCATGTTTTTTATGTTTCGGCCGTCGGTCTGAGGAACAGTAGTCCTGCAAAGAGAGAAAAGAGGGAGAGAAGTACAAAATCATATAATGATTTCGGTTTGCGCTGAGTGCAAGCTCACCAATCTAGGAAACCAACGTTGTCAAATAAACTCCATTGAGAAATTCGACACAAGAAACTACGGCAGAAATTTAACTGGCAGGAACATATAGTATAATGAAAGTATATTACGTGGTAAAGAAGCTCATTCATACACGGTGGACAAATTCATTCAGTCAGATAAGTATCTTCAATTCAACACATTCCAATACAGAAAACCATAGATTCAACGGACTTGAGGGTAGGTAGTAATTTGGTACTTCTCAGCAGCTGCTGTTTATCAGTGGTGAGTAGTATTCGCAAAACGGCGGGAAAAAAAGCAAAACAATCATGTAATGTCAGACATGTCACGGAAATATGACGTCATACAACTCATACTCATACACATTATTGAACAACAGGGTGAACCGAAAAATACGACAACAGAACAGAGAAAAAAATTTGGGAAAGTCCTTTCGTTTCGTGACTTTCTTGTTTCGAATGGTTTAGCTGCAGCATCACGTTCTTCCAGTGGGGAGAAACGTGTATCCCTAGGGTATCTCTCACCCCTCTCAGCCACAAGGATTATAATTATCGTATTCGGTGGACTCGTGGTTTTATCCGTCGTTTTGTGAAAAGCAAGCGTCGGCCATATTGGTTTACCACTTTCTCTTTTTTCAGTTCTCGAATTGAGGGGACTTCTCGCGAGGATAAATAATTTCTTTTATTCTTGCAAGTTACAGAATACGGAAGACTTTCGTTGAATAGGACAAATGGGAACTACTTTCGAGATACGTAGTAAGAATGAAAGCTGAAAACTTAGTGAATTTGATAGCGATTTAGGCAATTAATAGGTGATTGGAGGCTGTATTTATTTTCAGATTACGATGAATAATTTCCCATACACAAAATTTCTTCTTTGATAGCAGAAAATTTTTTTTGTTTTTTCATTGAACTAAATTCGAAAATATGATATAATCTCACCAAGTCTAATTACCAAATGATTTACAAGACTGTAATCAAGTATATTATTTACTAAGTATAATACAGAGTTACATAAGTCTCTAACATGTACACGCCTAGGATGAAGTATAAGAAACCTGTCTATGTTCCATAATTTTTGATCATAAAATCTGCAATAGTTCTCAATACATTCTCTTAAAATTAAGGTTAAAAAGTGCCGCAGCCCCCGCGCGAAAATTGTATAACGACCGTCAAATTACGTTTAGAATAATATCAGTTTCCATCTAAAATAGGAAAAATTAATACAATAAAACACTTTTTACACAAACATATGCAGGCATTCGGTAAAATACACAAGGTTTTCAATATTAAACTAATTTCTTATGCATCAAACAACCGATATTACAATAAACTTGTACCGATGCGAACGGCTCTAAAGTAAATAATAATAAATAAATTGATGAATGAATAAAAATAATAAAAAAACGAATTACGAAAAAAGTTCTTCTAAGGCTAGAAAATCGTGAACTTAGACTGATCAAAAAAAATTTGTCAATATTTGTCTACACATATAATGTAAACTTTTTGAATGAGAGAGATGATGATGATTCATCACTTCTCACAGTGCAACAGTAATAAGTTTGCTCGTCCAAAATACATTTTAGTTGTCCTCAAAGAAGAAGAAGAAGAAGAAGGAAGGGGAAAAAAATAATGATAAACGCAAAAGAAAAAGTAAACCGAAGGTTGGAGTTTGAACACAAAATAATAATAATTATTATTATTAATAATAATGATAACAATGAGAAGTAATAATAATGGGGGAAAAAAAACGAAAAAAACTTCAATTTTACTAATACATTGAAATGTACGTATGAAATCAGTGATGTGCAATATAGAAGTAATTACTCTACAACTACAGATACCATTTTTTCTGAATCTTCTTCTTTCGACGCTGGTGGTTCAACTTTTTCAGTTTTAATCACTTTACTTTCTTCGGGCTGAAATACTTTAAAGTAAATTGGAAAGATAAGTAACTCGCACATAGCAGCATGAAAAACTGTATAAATAAATAGTATTCACGTCTGTCTTACCTGGTTGTTTTTCGGTTTCCAGTATATCAGCTATTTTCGCATGTAACTGTTCATTGGTAGATTGAGTCATCTTTTGATACCTCACTACTAAAAAAGATGTCATATGAGGGCACTTCGAAAAGCAGTGGTGGAAAATCTCGAAGTATTTTACAAAAATTTTACATACTTTTACTCTTGTCCGAACTATCAGCGTACTCCGTGTGAACTCTAGAAACGTGAAGTTTCAGTTTATCTGATCGAGAGAATCTTTCACTACAATGAGAGCATTCAAACGGTTTTTCTCCAGTGTGAATGAGTGTATGTCTAGTCAAATGAGACTGCCTCCGGAACATGTAGTGACAGTACGTACACTTATAAGACTTATTTATCTTATCGTGTGATTTCATATGACGGTTATAATTGAACCTAAACATAATGGTTACATCAGCATCAACATGAATTGTACACTCGAGAGTTATTTTTACCAAGTACTAAAACTAACTCACTTATTTGTAAAAGTATGCTGACATAAATGACAATAATTTTCTTTATTCTGAGTAAACTGCGTAGTCGGTGGTTCTTCAACCTCAGTTTTAATACCCTCGAGATTATATTGGACCTGAGCGAATCTAGAAACGTCGAGGGTGATTTCTTCATCATCCTCTTCCATTCCCATTTGCATTTCATTGTCTTCTACGTGGTTAAGAATTTCACCAGTTTCCTCATCTACGTAACCATTAAAATCTATCGGCGGTTTTACGGTAATTATACTGGCCATCGAATTTGGATCAACTTGGACTGCATCTGGATACTGATCCTGCACAAAGTTATTAAGTCCATATGAGAATAACTGAACTTTAGGGAGTACCATATACGAAAGTGTGAGATTACTGGAGAAGAGCAGCCATAACTGGTAACCTTATCACGGGGTGATTATACTTAAAGTACATAAGGGAACACTAACTTCACTCCCTACAATTTTTGACAGCACCCATCATTAACAGTAGAATTTATAAGGAGGATCTTTACCTTCTGTTTCTTATGCCCGACGGAAGCCATATGACGTTTGAGAGCATCGATTCTTGTGAACGATTTATCACAAAGTTTACACGTAAATGGACGTTCTCCCGTGTGCGTACGAGCGTGTCTTTGTAACTGATTCTTTTTTGAGAACACTTTCGCACACTGGTCACAGTTAAAAAGCTTCACATCTCCGCTTTCATCCATACGTACCTCCGCCATATTCACAACGCTATAATAGGTTCCGTTCGAGTTGTTAGCGTGATCAGTTTCGATGGAATTATTTTTCTTGAACGCAACGGTCACGTTTTTATGTTTCGCAACGGGTGGTAGAGTACCCCATTCATAAGAATCATCAAGGATCTATTAGAAAACGAAGAGAATGCGTGATTTAATTCTACATAGAAACTTGCTACTAAAGAATCTTGATAAGTAAGTAATCTTTAATGGTTGAATTTCGGAGAAATTGTACGTTTTCTAAATTCTAGCCTCAGTGAAACTACCCCACAGTAGGGTGCAACTCTCACCTTAGGTCGTTTTTCACGCTTATTACTGCGTATAATTTCTGCGGCTTCAACGACATCATGCGAACTTTCACCAACGAGTCTGGCAAGTGCATTACATTTGTAAGTGTGTAGTTTCAATTTATCCGATCTAGAAAACTTTTCACCGCAAGCCTCGCAACTGAAAGGTTTTTCTCCTGTGTGAATACGCCGATGACGCAGCATGTGCGATTGTTGTGTGAAACAATTACCACAAATATCACACCGATGCGGTCTTCTACTGGACTAAAATCATGAAATACAATTCACCTCGTTACAAAAATAATCACTTTAACGACGAGAAAAACATTGTACCGGAACTTTTGCTTACCATCGCTTTGTATTTCGTAATTTTTCTGATGGCTTCCATTGCTGATTCTCCCCTGTCTTGTTTGATAGTTTGAAAATCCTCAAGTAGTAAGTTATTCTGAACTAGTTCATCATCTCGACAATCGGAAGAATCCATACTTTCAATGCTGTTAATGGTAAGATGTTCTTCAACTAAATCACCGTCGGCCATTGTTTTCACTTCCGAAACAGGGTTACTAAATTCTAGAAACAATAAAACGAAAACAAGCATAAGTTACTCGAAAACTTAAGACCTCTGATAATCCTTCAGTCATAAATACGAAACTTACCTTCAAGAAAGACACAATAAAACACAGTGCTTCCCCAATTCGTATGAGGAGGATAGAATTTTCCATTTGCAAGTCTTACTCCACGAATCGTATCGATTTGAGTATAATACCGAAGCCCCCTAGCCTTCGGAAAGTATTTCACAAGGGTAGAGTACAAAAGTGATCCGTCATTTTCCAATGGTAACTCGACGATCGTTTCACCTTCTTCTTCGGCAACTTGAACTATTTTCTCCATTATTCTTAAATTTTACTCCAACAAATAAATATATTGTATACCACTGAGATTTCCGCGACTCAGGAACAAGCAGACGATCCACCTGAGCTGGATACGAAATCTAATTACATAATTAATCGTCTCTCCAAAAGATGTTTGGCGTCGGCAGAAATCAAATTGAAACGAGTCACAATTGATTTAAAAAAAAGGAATAATCCGCAGGAATTAAAATATGAAATTAGATATACAATTCATAGTTCACTGGTTCAAATCACGAAATAAAATAATCGGAGATTCGGAGGAGCAGCTCTGCTAAACCTACTACTGAAGTTGTTACCAAAGTCCAACTCCAAAGACCAAAGATTGTTTTCGTTGGAAGAAAAAATCTACAACAATACCAGGTAAGACGAGGAAAATTGTGGAATATTAGTCCACTTTTTTCCCACAAAGCATGGCAACGTGAGAACGTGATCGGATAACATGATAACACGCTATCACGAATATTCACCAAGAGGTACGTTTTTACCACGTTTTCACTTTTTACCCGTGCGTTACCCAAGGTCCCACCGATTTCCAGAGAGAGGGTGTTAGTAGTCGTAATTATTACAGTGTATGTGTGTGTGTGTGTGTGTGTGTAGTCTTCAGTCTTGTTCCATGCTTGGACTTTATCCGACTCCACGTGATTGATCACCTCCTCGGAGGCCCATTCATCGATGACGCACAAAATATTCATTGATGAGTGTCGAAATGGATTACAGTATCATAACGTGGACGATAAAGTATATATTTACCCTCACACGCTTGGACTGCCTCCACAAAGTATTCATCGTCGAAAGCTCCACGTGGACGTGATTGACTGTGTCCTTAGATTGACCACCCCCAGGAGGACCAGGCAACGATGATGCACAGAAAATTCATTGACGAGTGTCGATGTTGAGTTCTACCGTACTTGTGCTTGTGATAAGAGTAGATGAATCCTGATTTTTTCTTCTCATCAAACACGTCAAGAATTCATTTACAATAGGTACCCACCAATTCAAATAAACATACATCGCCTATAGTGGAAATGTCATAATAACGTTTAGATATATGTATCTCAAAATAAGATAATGAAATCTTTTTAGCAATGTAGATTACTCATTTTCAAGTTTTGAACACGGGTATATTGGCGGTAGAAATTTATCAGAGAAAAGCGCTACATTTGAGGAGACAACATTCTCATTCTGTACAATCGTGAGATAGGAGGGTAAAGAAACCCCTCTATTCGTACCGTTTAGTGGATGAAACTGAAAGCATTACACTCCTTTGATTGAACGTTCACAAATTGGACAAAAATTTTCTGCAAAGGTGCAAAAAAATAAAGGTCATGTTAGTTTGGGGGGATGGTTCCGACGATGGAAAAAAAAATCAATGATTAGAAAAATAACTGCAGCTAACTTTGTTCATTACGTCTTGTTAGGCTTCGTTCAGTCTTAGAATAAAGCTTAGAGACTCCAAATCCCTAAATTTCTCAGTAACAAACCTCAAATTTCCAGTATGTTGTGGACAGCAAAAAATAAGTTCTTGAAAATTTCAAGCATAATAAAATTAATAATCAAAAACGGTAATCAAGTTTTTTGTTGTCAACTGTTCAACGTATGTATTGTGAACCACGAGCTTCTCCGACATTTCTTCATCATGCTACTTTTCTCTTACAGCATGAATTCTTAAAGTCGCACTATAATCATGAGAAATTTACGATAATTCTGGGGTAGTGAAATTGGTCGAGAATGTAACTCACGCTAACTCACTTTGATGCGAACCATATGTTGTGGAAATTGATATAGCAGAAAATCTGAAATAATCCTTACAGATATCTATAGTTTTCATGATTTTTGTAAACTGAAAATCATGAATACTCTGAAATTATCTGTTCAGGCGTTTCGTTCGTAAGTTCATAAAGAATCATATTAAAATTTTGTGATATTCGTTGTTTAATTCACACAAAGAAACTATACGTATACAGAAATTAAGGAATAGAAATAAGAGTACCAATAAAAACAATTCTGAAAACAAAAAACATTGAACACCTTCAAGACATAGTAAATTACATCAATTTAGTCATGAGGACTAGTCATAAAAGAGAAAAAAAAAAACGCCATTGGTCATCATTGCGGAAGTTCACCAATTCAAGATCTTCTCTGTTCTTATAAAAAGTCCTGTCATTCAGTAATTAATTTTCAGTGGACTTGTGAAAAAAAATTTCATATAAAGATATGTACTAAAAAAAGGAGGGACAAGGGACAGAAAATGAGAAGAATAGTTTTATCACAGTTACAATCACACCCTAGAACTCTAGAACACCTCCAAAGTGGATCGATAAAATTTCAAGATTATATAGTCTCTATTCTGATGAAAGCAATTTAATGTATTTGAGAGCTTCAACCGCAGCTTCTCGTTTTGCGTCTTCTACGCTATCACCAGTGCCAAAGCAAACAGCCACAGGAACGGTAGATAATTGAACCAAAGATTGGAACTTATCTGTCCAAAAAATAAAATTGAAGAAATTCCTGCAGAGCAATCAATGTAAAGAAACATAAAGAGCGCTTACACGATTTTGATTTTTCTTCAATATTGACATAAGTGACGTCTAATTTATTCTCCAAAGCTATATCTCCCAATTGTTTAATAACATCAATATTGTGAAGCTCTTCAGAATTCATTCCCTTAAAAAATGAAACAAACCATGCGAGAAGGTGGCTAAAATTTGAAAACGAAACATTCATAGACCGGTACCTTCAATTCTTGAAGTGTGTTCCCGGAGAGACATTTTAGGTTTTTATGAAACAATGACACTTTCCGACTGACTCCATTGACACCAGTGTCTTTGTGTCCTTTCTGAGACGCAAAACGGTCGGCGATCTGTAAAAATAAATTATTTACCATCGTATAACTAGGAAGCGAAAACATAAATAGCAATACATTTTATATTCGATAATATCATTTCAAACTAGTGTTCAATTTATATAAAAACTTGTCAAGCGTGAGTCTTCGATAGATTATTAATGAGAATTGTTTATATCTACATTGTGTCATTATTCATATCGTTTTGATGAAAAAAAAGTATTATTTCTATTTTGAATCTGGTCATACGCTTTTTTCTTTAATCTAATCTCACTTTAATTCCTATCAACTGTAGTTAATCCGAATTTTCTTACTTCATCATCGTCTTCCAAATTTCTGAGAGAATTTTCGTCTTCTATTGGAATCATCAAGATTTTTTGAACCATTTTATGAGCTGATTGTCTTTTAGCGAGTTTCTTAGACCTACCGATACCTGCGAAATATTATAATATGTACAGAGAATAAAAATCGCATGAATTCCATTTTCAGACAATTATCGGGTATAATGAACGAATATTTCAGTCTCAGGAAAAATCCATACACCTCACTATTAACAGCAAACTTGTTTACGACAAACTTTAGTTGAGCCATGATAATTTAGAGGAATAGGTTGCAATAAATTTACATTGAACAGGCTACATTTTTACACATTTTCGCGCGTTTAATCGGTTGAGTACCGTACGATATTTCCAATTTGCAAAGAGGAAAAAACTTATATTTTTAGACCGAGTAAAATAATAATCAATAAATTATGAGCTTTCTATTGACGAACTAATGTTACAGGCAGAATTTGAGATAACTTTACCATATTCTTTAAAATTTCCGACAGAACAACGGATCGTGAACAATCGTTCATGAGGTAAACCTTCTTCCTGTTCCGTAGCGTATTCTGGCGGCATCCAACGTCTCATCATACATAATTCTTGAAGCATTCCAATAGGGTTGCCTTGAATTTCTTCTTCTGGAACCTCTGTTCTGCTCAATTTGAAAAATGAAAAAGTCAAATAATTTATAAACCACGGATTACAATATTGTAAATCAAAATAAATTCGTTGGAAACAATAATAAATGCAGTCATTTTGAACCTTTTTCACACGAATTAAATACAAAAAAATATAAGACATAATATTCTACACTGAGCTTTCAAAAGGAGCTAATTTCGGGCCACAGATACAAGGGCATGTGAGAGTCTATTTATTATTATTATTATTATTATTATTATTTATTATTTTTTTTTTCAACATTTCCTAAAGACCCACCAATTCATTTCCCGAACTTCAAAGATTCTTCGTCGTGGTCTTTACTAGTAAATACGTCTCTGACTCTCGAAATAAGAAAGAATAAGAGTCACTCAAAATGGTAAATTGAGTCTTAAAAAAGGGTTATAGCCTGCACGTCCACACTAGAAAAAAATAATTAATTTTCTAGGCCCTCAAGGACTTGAGATGTGAATTCAATGCATGTCAATCGATTTGCATACTGAATCTTTGTAATTCTACAATATCGTTCAAAAAGAAATATGAAGAGAAGCAAATTTAATTCTGTTCTTGATTGGATATCTGAAATGGTAACAATTTTGTGAGAGATATTTAGTTTTGGAATATTTGTTAGACGTCTGAGCGAATAATGGGTGGGAAAAAAAACTATACTGTTCATTCTAATCAGTCGAAACGAAGTTGGCAAAATTTTTCTTACTTTTCATTGATCAATTTGATATAAGTTCTCTTGAAGGGAGACTATGAGGCTCGAAGCGTATTTGCTCGAAATTAAAAACTTCGAGAAGTCCTTCACTTGCTGTACAAATCCCAAAATTAAAAAGACTTTTGTGGAAGGATTGCATTCAAAAATATTTATCAATCCTAACTTTTCTTTTGGCTTCCTAACAACATAGTTAAAATTGACTGTTGGTGGATTCGTCGTTTCTTCGAGATTCACCTCTTCGTTTACGGTAATATTTTATAGTCACAAATGAGATGATCGTTGTAGGCAATCATATATCTTTCAATTAGGGAAGAATAATACGATACTTACACCAGAGCGCTTCTGTTCTTCTGTTTAGCGGAGAGTACTCTGTGGGAACTTTTCGATAACAGTGCTTCAGGTGGATAAGCGGGAGTTTCTACATTCTCTTGGACTTGGTCATTATCTGTAATTGAGAGGAATGTACGATTCATGAACGAGAAGTCCATTGTGAAATAAATGAAATAAGAACAGAAATTACTAACTTGGCTTCGATTTATTCACTTCTGCGACTAGATAATAAGTTTCATTACTGGAGGATGGAAAAAGTGATTCCATCGTATTTTGGCTCCAGATCGAGCTATTTCGAAGAAAAAAGAGCATTATTAGAACTCATCCGTTTGTGATTATAAAGGTATATAAGAAAAAGAAAACTGTAATCTTTCGGGAAGGGATGAATGTTCGAAATAAAATGATGACTTACGACAACAAAGGTTGCAAAAATAGGGGTACTTTTTCTAGGAATTTTTTTGATAGCATCTGCCATATTCCATAGAGAGCAAATCATTTATTGGTTAAAGTCCATAATCATTCATCGTTATAAAATTAATCTTCTCTTTCCTAGGTTTCTCCACTCGAGATGACCCTGTTTGCAAAAACACTGAATACAGAATCTTCATTTTTCGTTACTCATCTCAGCTAATAATTTGGTTGCACTTTCTGGTTTCATTCTGTCTACGTATAAGAGGTAGACAAGATGGATAAGGATCATAAAAGTCGCCCATGTATATAGTAACTAAATGATTCAACCATGTGAACATGTACGTAGTTCTTTCTTTCGTCGTTCTTACTTTAGCGGCCTAGCTTGGTCCATCTTTATCAGCGGTACTCGTATCGAAAGACGGGCGGGATATCGGCTTTAAATAATCTGAAAATACCTCTTCGCAACACGAATCCATTCTTTTAACCCGCAGAATCTGAAGAACACGAACTTTAAACACATTATTATTAATCTACATTTTACAATAACTAAGCCTGGGACGTTACTGATAAGATAACGACTACCGACAGAATATTGAAATGGGATCATAATAAAGGACTTGGATTTTGAACTACCATCATCATCATTATTAGAAATTTTTCTTCTATTTCGGATTGTATTCATTCAATCATTATCATCTTAGTCAGCTCATTGAATTGAGATTCCTTTGGTTTGCATGAAACTTCAAGTTGATCACTATCCTCGTGTATCAAAATTTGATCTTTAATATCCGGGAGACCTTATGAAAGCATAAAAGTTCATGAAGTTGCCATTAACCGTGAAATAATAACGACTGAAACAGGAAAATTGTGATTTTATTTTCTTACGTTTCTCTATTGAGCTCGAAATGAGTAGTAATTATGTGAGGGTTTGCGAAGACACCGGAGAAGAACCTATCGAGTTACCAGTGGAAGAAGATAATACTTTGCTATTGTCGACAGTGGCCGCACAATTTCCCGGCGTGTCCGGCTTAAAATTCGAAATAGAATCCAATTTTCGCGGCGTAAAATTATGTGAAGGCAGACTTTTTCCGCCCGATGGATTCTGGGATAAAATTTTGTATTACTGTGTGTTCCCAAAAGGTAAGTTAGGCACGAAGTTTTACTACTTAGTACGACAATGATCGACTAATTCAAATTTCTCTGTGTAGAAAATAAAAGGAAATCTGACGAAAGTCCGTCCAACAGCCAAGTCAAAACTAAAAGGTTTGATTTGAACGCATGCATCGATCTGATCGTGCTTGGGCTACCGTGGCAATTAATGGAATCTGAATTGAAGGAATATTTTCAAACAATTGGCAATGTCAAAATGGCAACGGTAATTGGAAACGACGATCTGTTTTATCACGATTAGATCATTTCATTCAAGATTGACTGATTGTTCCTAATCTTTTTCTACATAGATAAAACGTGCCCCGAATACCGGTCAATCTAAGGGATTCGGTTTTATAAGATTCGAAAATTATGACAGTCAAATTAAAGCTCTATCTAAGAGGCATTTTATCTCTGGAAGGTGGTGTGATGTGAAAATTCCAGATTCAAAGGTCAGTTTAGTATTTGTCATGAATTATTTAGTAAATAAGTCATAGGGAACATCTTTCTGGTGTAAATATCACATATATTTGAAAGAAGCGACTTGACAAAGAAAACCTGAACGTTCTCAGTTTTATAGTGATGAATGGTACTTCGTTACATACGTGGTACTGTGCTTTGTCTACAAGTTTCGTGTAAATACTTCTCGAAGGTGCCCTCTGACTTGTCATTATAAGTCAGATAAGCAAAACGAAACATTTCATGATGTAGTGTTTAAAAGGTGATAATTCTATTCATTCGTCAAGACTAATCCTTGTTATCATGATTGCATCTCAGGAAGGAGCTGATGTTCACATCCCTTGCAAAATATTCGTCGGACGCGTCACGGAGAATATTACGGCCGATGATCTACGAAATTACTTCTCTCAGTTCGGTGAAGTTACGGACGTGTACATACCAAAACCGTTTCGTTCTTTCGCTTTTGTAACGTTTGATAGTCCAGATACGGCGCAAAACATGATCGGTGAAGATCACGTAATCAATGGCGTTTCAGTGCATGTTTCGGAGGCTTCACCTCGTTACTCGAATCACTCTCGTATGATGCGGGCTCAACGAAGTGGACCCCCTAGTGGAAACGGTTGGCCCGCGTACAATAAATTTGCTCCCGGAAAATACCAGTCTTCGGTTGATACCAATAATGGTGCAGCTGCAGTACTCTCAGCCTTAGGAGTTCTAGGCATGAATCCGGCAGTTTTAGCTGCCGTCAACCAGATGGGAGTGAATATACCGAATAAAAATCCGAATGTTTCGTCTGCAAATCAGAGATACGATTACCCGTCTAATCATTATAATGATCCATCCTCGAACTTATCGTACGTTTGAATGAAGTATGAGTGGTATTACCTTTTCGTTTCATAATTTTCTTTTTCTATATATTTTTTTCTTCTTTTTTTGATTCTCATTATTGTTATAAGTTACTTGTGTTTATGTTAGATAACGTTAGTTACATCGAAATTCAAAAACTGAGCCGATTTTTAGGGGTATTCAGGTAAATTTTGATAAACGACCATCATTTACTATTTTTTATTCAGTGCGCGTATGTTTATTATGAACTTTTGGAATGACCGAAAAATTTTCTATTTGACTGTTTGTACTAGTCTTTAAGGGGTTCATGAGGAAGACTGTCCTATTTTTTCCTCTCCTTGTTTTTACATCCTCTTTTTTTTTATGTAATTATCTCAACTGTGTTAATTCTCGGTGGAAAATACGAAGCATAAAACTGGATACTGAAACCCGTTTGTTCTTAACAAAATGCCGAGGTTTTCCGAATGGCTACCTAGTGGATATGAGTACCAAATTGTCACAACAGTAAATATTGATGAGTAGAACGAAACATCACAAAAGATGCAATTCATGACGATACTTCCTCTCGTTACCATTATATTTTTCTGTCCACATCCTCTGTTGATTCGCTGCAAATTCTTCGTAATAAATGCTATTTCTATTTATGAATCGAAATTCTTTTATAATACCATGAAACTTATTTAATCCACATTCAGGTGAACAAACTTCTGAAACCGTAAATTTTCGAACGAATAGTTTTACTAATAGATACTTCTGTAAGACCTGTGAAGTTTACGCTACAACCTGCAGACTGGTATACAGAAACTAAAACATTACGAAAATAACAATGATCTCATACAGTTAAATTCAACATCGTTATTATAAACATTTTAATTAATTATAATAGATGTAAGACGAAGCACAAAAACACACATATTTAAATGTAACATACAAGAAAACACATAAAAAACAAAGATATTGTCATCAAATTATCCGCGATCGAACGAACAGAAGGTTTACCTTCACCTCAAATCAACATAATTATACATTCTTAAAAAGATACTGGAAAAAGATGATGAAGCACACAATGAGGATGGTTAATACTTCATAATACTTTACAGAATGTTCATGATCAATTATCATTATCTGACTAATTGTATGATACTGTACAAGTGAATATAATACTGCAACAATACAATTGAAATACAAAAGGACTGGTGACGAAGAGAGAATTACTTAGAGCGCGATTGCTCGACAAAGTACCCTTTACTATCAACAAAGCAAACAACACTACTTAAATCTCTTAATGAATTCTGAATTGTTACTAAATTAATGCTTTTACCACGGTATAGGCAAAACTTCTGTAATACGGTCGAAGAAAAAAAAAACACTACGAAATGCGAAGTAAACTGATGCTAAACAAATGAGAAATTTCACGGAGGAAAATCGCGATTAGCTAAATTTCACTTCAATTTTACGCTATAATTTTCTTTTTTCTTTTCGAATGACGATGGCAAGATCGATTATAGGCGTTGAAAAATTGCCCTTCACCAGTATGTGCGGAAAATTATGTTTAACGAAATGCTTGACGTCGAAAAAAGAGATTTTTCAATGCATATAATTGTATTTCACGGTAGTGAGTGGTACGAACGTCTCCTTTATTGACTGAGGAGATGACCATCGTAGTACGTAATGTGGTCCTCCTGCCTTATCATTTGTGCCTGAAAAATATTTTAAAATGTTCACATAATTCACGTCAATCTAAACGGAAGTGAGGGAAGATGTAGTCACAAAAACAGAGGTGATTCTACTTGTGAGACAGGCCCACTTAAAAAACGACCAAAATCTGTTGGCTGAGCTTACGTTAACCTACAATAATAACTTCAGTTTTCTATCAATAAAAGGAAGAATTAACGTACCTGACATGCGACTTCCTCCAAATGGTTGTTGACCTACCACCGATCCAGTGCTTTTATCATTTAAGTAGAAATTACCAGCTGTGTATTTCAATGCCGTGAGACAGTGTTTTAAAAATTTTCTATAATAAGGAAAATTGAATTCCATAAAATTATCGAAAATAAGCACATATCACGGGAGGATGATGATAAGAGCTTACTCGTCTTGCGCGAATACAGCGCCAGTCAATGCGTAAGGCGTAGAGGTTTCGATCAAGCGTAAAGTATCTTCAACTGCGTTATCTTTGTACACGTAAACCGTTAAAACTGGACCGAAAATTTCCTCTGTCATTATTTTATTAGTCGGATTTTTAGTTTGTATAATTGTAGGTTGTACAAAATACCCCACACTAAAAAAAATATAAATGTAAGAATAATCATATAATTGGAAAAGAGACAATTAACAATAATCTACATTACCTGTCGTCATATTCACCACCTGCGATGATTTCCAAATCGGGGGACTGTTTAGCGAACTCAATGTAACTTTTTATTCGATCGAAAGCTTTTTTGTCGATAACTGCTGACATGAAGGAATCAAATTCGCCGACATCGCCCACTTTCAAAGTTTCACGGATTTCTAACAATCCATTGCGAATCTGTCGAAAGAAACTACATTCATTTAGTGGTACAAAAGAATTACAATTTGGTTTCAGACAGAACGAAGTGAAATCAGCGAACTAGCGGATTTACGCTCAGTTGAAGGAGATTGAATAAACGTTGACAGAAAAAAAAATAGAAGACGCCAATGAATCAAGAGTTGAAAATAAGTCAAAAGACTATAAATTTTTTGGCACGCAATAGAACTTTTATTTTTCTCTCATAAGTTAATGTAATAATACCTTCGACCACAAAGATTCTGGAACATACAACCGTGAACATGCGGAACACTTCTGACCGCAGTATTCAAACGCGGATCTCAAAGTGCCGTTTACAACAGTGACTAGATCCGCTGACGGATGAACAAAGTGATAATTTTTTCCTCCGCATTCACCAATTAGTCGCGGGAAATTTAAATACGAATTGATATTCTGTCCGACCTGTGTCCATAATCGATTAAACGTTCTGAAAATATGAAAATACTATCTTATAGAAACTGCAAATATTTTGCTCTTAATATAGTACAGTATCATACCAACAGACGTTGAAAGAGATGAAAGACTTTTTTTGTTTTAATCTAACTATATCTACATCATGATATAATAAGCGGGACTAGCTCGATATTTAACAACGCTAAACTTGATATATATATTTTTTATTCTCCTTTATGCAAGCATAACTTCAACGCCAACTTTGGTAGCTTTAGTTATCAACTTACGGGACAGATCCGGTGAAATTTATACCGGCTAAGTAAGGCGATGAGGTAATGGTGTCACCGAAAACGGGCCCATCAGCGGGAACGAAATTCACTACACCTGCTGGTATACCTGCTTCTCTCATCACTTTGAATATAGTCCAATTAGATAGTAAGGCAGTGTCAGATGGTTTCCACAACACTGCACAGCCCTATATGCGATATACGGTACACTTTTAGACTTTAAATGTCGTGTACTCAGAATCCCCTCGTCAATGCTGGAGATTTAGTACTTACCATTAATGCTGGAGTAAATGCAAGGTTACCCCCTATCGCAGTAAAATTAAACGGCGATATTGCCGCGACAAAACCGTCCAGACCGCGATATCTTAATGAATTTAAGGTAACTTTGGGGTTTTCGCTAATAGGTTTATACCGAGTTAATTCTTGTGCGAAATATGCATTGAATCTGAAAATCAAGTAATTGTATAAAAAACGATAGTTCTTTGAAAAGAAAGATTATTTTGATGCGACAGCGTCTGTAGAAAAGACCCACAACCACATCAACTGATTAATACGAATTTTTGAATGAATAATACCTGAAAAAATCAATTGTTTCAGCCGCGGAATCGATCTCAGCTTGAATCGTAGTTTTACTCTGGCCAGCCATAGTTGTCGCGTTCAATTCCCAACGGTATTTATCGGCCATTAAATCAGCCGCCTTCAACCATATGCGCACTCTCTCTTTCAAAGGTACTTCATCCCATTCTAGCTGAGACTTTCTAGTGACGTCAATAGCTTTCTTTACTAAATCCTATAAATGCGAAAAAATACAATACGGTTCTGGAAAATTAATGAGACTTAAATCCTAAAGACCGGACTTTTTTTACTTACGGCATTCGCGTAGTAGAATTTAGCAATCTTTTTCTTATGGTTATGGGGCTGAAATAGAAAAAAATAACGCTAAGAAAAATTCATAGGGTAAACGGTTTGATTATCAATCTTAAGATTGAAAGCGAAATGATTCTTGAATTTTCCCAGATATTATAAAAAAATGAAGAATAAATTTTCTCATTATTCAACATTGCCGAACATTCCATCGATTAGAGAAAATTTTCACAATCAAATACACAAAATTGTGTCAATTTTCCCCGTTTTCTCCTCTAGTCTTGTTTAAGAATATGTTTGCAAACCAAATAGCACGTTAATAAATTTCAAAGCGATAATTCATGAAGGAAATAAATTAACCGAACAAAGAGGAATAATTTTTCAATGGTATTTTGCCTCGTTATTGAAAAAGTGCACTTTGCGGGGGGAAAGGGAATATACTTGTTTTGAAATTCAAATCTCTCGAATTGCTTTCGACCTCGAAGTCTCTTCCTTTAATTGAAAGATTCAAAATAATGAGAGTTAACTAAATTAGATAATCCTAACTGGTGCGGAATTTTTGTTGAAGTCAAGAGGCATGAATAACAGCATTTTTAAAATTATATCTTCCCACAAAGTTGAGCTAGGGTTAACATTTTTTTCCCTACTGCAAAAATCTTCTGTACCATGACTTGATAGTGAACATCTGAAGTTGTAATCTGCTCATCTCCGATGACAATGGGAATGTCTTCAACATTATCGGATACATTCTTCAACGCTTTCTCGATCTGCTTCCTTTCGTTACTTCCTTGGAGGTACTCTGAAATATTCAATAGCTGAATAGTTATATGACGTCAATTGAACAGAATAAAAAATAGTCCCTGTCGAGCAGAGCAACTAATATCCTTGTTTTAAAGAGTGAAAATTTTTTACAGAAATTTCATTAGAAGCATCTTAGGTTGTTACCCTGGAATTGCGTGAAGAAGTTATAAAACTTCGGTGGAAATGCAGGACGAAACTTTCACAATAGAGACAGTTCTGGTTTCAAATTATAAATAACAGAATAAAACACAAGAATTTAAAATGTTGAGAATAAATTTCGTGAGTCAAAAAATCGTTGAAAATGACTGTCGGATAAATATTCACATCTTAACTAGGTCTCTTTCTTTTCATTCTTTCGATAACTTTACGGGATGAAAAATTATCCTTTTTTTCTATTAATTTTTAGATTTCTCTGACATTAATTCTCTCCTCTTAGATTAAAGCAATTAAAGTACCTATAAATAATAAATAAATACGAATATATTGTAAGGTAAATGAGAGTGCGTGTGAAACGTTAAACGTCATGTTGTGTTCAAAGAGGAAGAAATCTGTTCAAGTCTACGTGCATCTACTTTTTCCATTTTTAAATACCGCTGGATTATCATAAATGACGTATCGAGGCATTGACGACCGAAACCGCGACATATAAGCATAACAGTTATCTAGAAGTGGCTATCAAAGTTACTAATGAGGACAAGGATTCAATCATGATCTCCAATTCCTTCGAGGCGAATGATCTGACGCGTCAAAATAAATATTTGACTACGATAAACAACTTAGAAATTGACAAAAGTTTCAACTGTCGATCCTACGCAATAGAAAGAAGGGCGAGTTATCCTACTCACCCAATATTGGTTCATTTTCCACGGTAAAATAATCTCCTTGATTGACTGACGGTACAACCGAGCTCGCACTCCGTTGAAAAATTCTGTCACAAAAGAATTACAGCATAATACTTTCGAAGAGAACAGCAAGCAAATTAAATAAGTCAATGAGTACATTCGTTGATAATCTCTGGTCAAAAACAAAGAAGACCCAATATTTATTATTCAGGAGGTAATATCTATGGAAGAGTGTACGACCAAATTTGGAATCGAAATATTGAAGTAAAATCTTGATGTCATACTTTGTCGTAAGAAAATTCATCCAAGTACACCTTCAAAATTGGGTGTAGTTGGATTCTCACGGTGGATCCATGAAAGAAAAAACTGTGTGTCATCACTCATTATGAATCAGAGCAAGGTCTACTGAGTACTCGAGATAGTTTGAAAGAATACATACCAAAACGGATAAATGAAATGAACCTACCTCTGAAAGCCACCGAGGGGAATGATAGGAACGCGTAACATATTATCTGCAATATAAAAATTCCAATTGATTCGTAATCAAACTAATTTAATCGCGATATAATTTCGTAGTTCAAGGTTTCTTTCGAACAATTCGTATCAATCAACAACATTAGAACCTAACTTACCTCATTAAATTAGCTTTCGTCTACAAGAATAAAGGAATTGATAAGATAATACGTCGACTTGCGTGGAAAATTTCGACGATAACTTTCGCATCGATAACTATTCTGCAAATTGCATAAGTATTTTAAAGTATGAGGTGCAATTTTATTCTTCAAAATAAACGCTTAACTGTTTACGACTGTTGTAGACGTTTGGTGTTTGAATGCGAGTGAGAGAGAAAACGCTAGAAGGAAGGAAAGATGATGTAAACACAAACCAAGCGGAGGACTTGCAGCTGATTTTTATCCTATCAGCGTCGACCAATGTGAGCCAGATGTTTCGGAACTACACAATCGCTCGTTATTGTCAAGGTTTGAAAATTGTCATTTATTTTCGCGTCTTCTTCCTATTTAATACTCTCATCTCTAGAAACGTCTTCTTACTGCACAATCATGCGCAAACCGAAATTATTTTTCCTACAAAAAAAATTCTTTCGACTCTGATTCCGCTCTAAAAACGAAGGACGAATAGCAAAGGCAACTTATGAAAACAAAAATATTTATTAATCAATTAATATATCACAAACCAATCGGAAATTATAAAAACAGGTAATGTTGACAATAAAAATATAGGAGCCGAGATGTTTAATATTTTCGCGAATTATTTCATTTGTATTTATTCAGTTGAGGAGCTGAAATTTTCACTTTACCAGGGAAATTTCGCGCGAGATCCTGATCTTTAACAAATTTCAATAAATCTCTTTCTCTCGGTGTTGCTGTTCTATCTTTCATGAAAACATTTAGCGCCGTTTTTGCCGATTTTCCGCGTTTTCCTGTTCCGGGAGTCAATTTTACTTTGTACCTAAAACGAACATACAAATTACCTGATTATAAAAATATGTAAGCCGTATGTATTCGTAACCTACATCTACGTACTTATAATTTACGATAGAATTGTAAGGTGCAACTACAGGAATGGCAAAAAGTAGTTCATCTTCGGGTAAGGGTTGACCAGTCAACGAATTCAACATATCGACGTCGGTCGTCGTGGTTAGTTCAGAAACTTCTTCTTTTTCGTCGTCATCATCAATGTCAACTTCGGCAACATTCTTCGGATCAGTTTCTTTTTTCAAATCATGTTCAGTGAAATCATCCGAGGAAAGTAGCTCTATCGGAGTAGTTGTTTTCTTAACTGGTTCTGTCTTCACATTAGTGATACCGGTACTTCTGAATCCCTTTTTATCCTTCTTTTTAATTTTTTTCTCTTTATTCTCTGGACACCCCTGAAATTATCAAAGACATACACACATACATTTACGAATAAAAGGCTGAATTGTTTCTTTCAAAGTTATATTAATCTTGGACAGATTTTACTATCAGCACGTGAAACATTTAATTTCCGAAAAAAGAAGAAGAATTGGCAAATCATTCCCAAAATTTTGAGAGAACGTAACTACCAAGTAGACCTCCAGCCAATTCTTTCTCTTCAAGTATTGAGAAAAACACGTCAGGCCAAACGTCAACCTTGAGTAGAGTCAAATTATTTCGATCTTGTAACTTATACCTGTAATATTCTCATCCTTAATTCTCGTTCTTCGTCATCTTGATCCTTATATTTTTCTTTAATTTTCTTGAGTTTACTTTTTTGCCCTCGTTTCTGCCGTTGCGGTTGTCTTTCTTCTTCTTTATTGGCTTCTTTGATTTGCTGGTGTCCTTCGAAATTAAAAGAAATTATGTACATTCAATGTTTGTTAATCTAGATAAGAGATACATTGTCATTAAAATTGAACGGACCACTCGCAGCTTGTAGGTTGGCCTTTTTTTCAGATTTTGGTTTCTTGTCGGATGGTTTGATAACAATCGGAGTATCGTCACCTAAATATACAACATATTCATCTTCTTCTTCACCATCTAATTGCTCGGTTTTCAAATTTGATTTAAAGTTGGATGTCTTCACTCTAACGTTACTTCTATAACGAACATTTATCATCTTAAAATTACAAAATAAAATTTAATCGATTTAATGTGTAGCTCCTTACTCGTTTTTTCCGTGTTCCACTAATACTTCGGTGTCGGGAAACAATGATTCGGTCTCCTCCTCGATGATGGATAAATTATTCATATTTTCAGCACACAAATCGTCTGAAAAATGCACACTAGTAGAAATAAAACTTCTAAAAAAAAAATCTAAATGAATCGACATCGAACCGTTATCTGAATCGCTGACATGTACTTCAACATCATCTTCGATACCAACAATAGCCGTATCCTCATGTAAATCATCTTCAACATCCCTTTTTTTTCTTTCATCTTTGTGACTAGAAGTAAAAACATAAATTCTCAATCTCTCTTCAAGTCTCTATCGAATATAAATTTACTGGTGTGTACTTGAATGTCGTTACTTTTCAATGAAACTGTCTTCTAATCGAAATAAAAAGGAGAAACCCATTATCAGATGACATTGTGGTAAGAAATTTTTCTTTCCTCGAATCATGAAACTTCCAGTAGTCAGATACTCTCCAGTTGGAGCTGTCTTGGAAACTTGATTTGCGTTTACCCACCATGCGCTCGTTACAACTTTTGCTTCCCAGGCCGTACTGCAAAATATGAGAAATTTGAGACACATTTCGCCCAGAAAAAAAAGTAAAGTGCGCCGTTAAGGTACCTGTAACACATTGCCATGGTGCCAGCTTCAATCAAAGTTTTTGGAGAGACAGGCTCACTTTTGGGATTCTTGATTACTACGCTGCTAGCTCCCACAATTCCAGCATGTACGTAAATATCATTTGTTTTCAGGTAACGTTTTACAATAAGCTCATTCTGTTGTTGATCTCTTCCACCAATGACTGAAATACATGCAAGAAAGAATAATTATCAATACTACTAAATGACGAGTTTTTACTTCGATTCTAGCCTAAAATCATCAAAATACTAACCTAAATAATTTTCTGATGAAATAAACCAATAGAATTTCTCAAACCAGAACACCTTCCTTGCTTTACTGATACTAATTCCAGTCTTAACTTCTTTGAGAGTTTGTTTCGTTTTCTTCTCAGCCGATTTAAAAGCTTTATCTTGCGATTCTAGAGTTTTTTTCTGTTTCGTCGCTGCTTGTCTTTTACGATCGTAATATCTGTTTTTACGACGTGTTAATAAAGACAAAATACTTAATCTTACATAAATCTAGATGCAAACTGTAAACGAACCTTTTAGCGTTAGCATAGGCAGATAGATCAAGATCTACATCTACTAAAGTGGGCGGCAACGCAGGTTTTCCGTCATCGTCACATTCTTCATATGGATCACTACAATGAGAGAATTTACAGTCACTCGTATGGAGAACAAAATGTAATACCATGACAAGTTTTTGAAAACTTACGAGAGTAAAAGCGTTATATGGTTTATTTTTAACTTTAAGTGCTTAATTATAGATGCCTTGGGATCGCCATTCTTTTTGGCCTCCTTCACAACGTTATCAACATCGGTCCAGGACATTTGAGAAGCGATAGCTTGTCTGAGAGCCGTGATAGCATCGTCGACTAGTTCTTGATTTCTAGTTATCAACTCCGCTTTTTTCGAGTCCTCAACTTGAGACTTTGCCAAATTCGTGATACGTTGTTCGTGATCTTTTTTTACATTATCCAATTTCTTGAGAGCGACTTTTTCCTTCGGAAAAAAGTTGTATAAATCAAGTCCAGGGCTTGTTACAAATTTAAGCTGAAAAGAAACAAACTAGTACTTGTTGGACTCCTTTCAAATCAATTTTTTGACTCTCCATCATTGAGAAAAATTCGTCCACAGCTTTATCAAAAGTTTCGAATTCAACATAGGGTTGAGTTTTGTGCTGCTCAAATATTCTTGGGTGAAATTCTTCATTCGTGACCAAGTTGTCATTTTCTTTCGGTCTCAATATTTGCTTCTGAATTATATAACCCTAGACAATAAGAAAAATTAATTCATTTGGAAGATTGATTATGGAAAAAATATACCAAATATGAAAATCCCTGAGTAATAACGGTTTGTCCTGCTCCGTAACCCTTTTCCTTTTTTAAAACATCCTCATATTTTGGGGACCGTATAGTAAATGTTTGAAAAAGCACGATATTTTCTTTTGAATCTTTACTTTTACCTCTTCATTCTGATCAACAATTTATATTTTATCAATCTTGTAGGAGAGAGAAGAAAAAAAAAGAAAAAAAAGTATTTCAATCTCAAAGTGTACTTCTAATACATAAATAAACGCTGCATATTTTTTCATACTTTCAAATTTTTTGAGTAAGCTTCATCGATGATCGTTTCAGCAATCTCAAATGCTTTGGTAAATTTATCCAACTGTTCGTTCAAATTTATATCTTTCAGTTTAGCTCCGGGCGATAATCCAACACATAACAGACAATGCTCAATAATAGTTGGTCCGTAGACTAGATAGAAATAAAAAAATGTACTTTACAGTCCATCAACGCAATAGAGGGTAATTTGCAACGTATTATTTTTACCAAACTGCGGGTTCAGAATTTTTTTCAAAGATTCATCAGGTTTAGCTTTTTGAAAGATATCTTTGAGAAATTCTTCTGATGGTGGGCCAGTCCTTCCTTTACCTCGATCAACAGGATATTTCTCACGTACAGCAAATCTAATAAGAGTTTCCAGAATACAGGTGTGCCATACGAGTTTCAAACTTACACATTGTAGCAGTATAACGATAATTTACCTAATTGCGTCACCTTCTGTGTGCGGTCTAAGAAGATTCAAGATAGTGTACGCATAGTCCGTGAAAATGATGTTACCTTTGTCGTACAACTCTAGAATAACATGATAAGCTGCTTCACCTGAACCAAACTGCAAATCAACAATTCGATCCATTCCGACTTGCGTGAGTTTTTCTAAACGCTTATTTTTGATGTGTTTTCGCATCTAGGAGACGAAGCATAAAACAATGTGGATGTAGTAATTCGTGATGAGCTGTACCCATAGAAAATACAAATTCATTCGAAATATTTTACTTTCATGCTAAAACCAGAAGGAGCCATATTCTTTGGCCATTCGAAAGCAGTAACGTGGATCCTGATACCCGATTCTAGAAGTAATACGAATTTCTTTTCTGATGACTGTAATCGAATAAGATACGTTTTGGAGTCCACATCGTAAACTTGGTTGACTCGCAATCCTATTAACCTAGGACAGCATTACGAGTTGAAAAGTATAACGGCCAACAGATTTACTTCTATTTTGGCAAAATGTATGAATAAGAATGAGCATACTGTTGAAGTTCGGAAACGCTGCAGATCAAATCGTACGTGCTGAAGCGAGTTTTCATTTTAGTTGCTAGTATAATCAGTGACTGAGTATAATCTATTTCTACCTGAAATAAGGTATACAGAACAAATGTATGGTATTAGCAAAAGTCCAGCAACGCGTTCGATAATAGTTACGTTATCAAAATCTAGAAATTTGAATAACAATTTCGACACTTGACAGAGAGAAAGGAAATTCTCTTATGTATTACTCTCCGATTCTCCTCAGAATCAGAAGATACAGCTTCATCAAGGCGCAGACCGACAGTGATAAGAAGAGAATTATTAGCCATAAGCCAACCACAGCAGCTCACAGCTCACAGCGCTGACTGTAATCCTGTCGAGGCTGTCGAAAATAAAATTCCCGACTTGAAAGTGTTGAACCTTGAAATCGTGTGTTTACATGTTTACATGGTGTTCACCTGTTTGATAAGAATTTATGGAAAAAAGGCGCCACCGAGTGACTGAACTGAAATCAATGAAATTTGGAAGCCGGAAGGGAAGCGTATCTGCATGGCGTAGCGATATGTTGTGAAGAAAATCAAAATTCGAGCATTTGGTTTACCATCAACTCAATTTACCTAGATAATTTTCTAGCTAAATTCTTCATTGATGTACTCACTTTGTCAACATGAGACGAACTCATGCTCCGTCCAAAAAAGGATTCAAAGTCCCTTGCGATGCGGATCGAAAAAATGGTAATGGTAATCTTTATCACTGTAGTATTATCATGTATTATACGATTTCAACTTTACGAAAATATTCTATTTTATTCTATCCATCGTACTGTACTCGAAATTAGATTCTAAACCTTTCCCGGAAGCCTCGAGAAGTACCGTGGAATTACTTTCTTTACTTTCGAGTCCCTCAGCTGTCAACTTGGTGGATGCAAATGCCGACGAATGCATCACCCCCCCAACGTTGGACGATGTGAAACCAAGTACAATGAACCAATCTATGACACCATCAACCTCTACGACAGATAAAAAGTCATTCTAGACATAGAAAAATTATTATTTCGTATTATTCTGTTTTGAATTAACAATCATTGATGAATGTTTGATTTTTATTCCAGACTGTATAATGTAGTATGGGGTAAACAGAGCAAGAAAAAACATAAAACTTGGGAAGGCGATGGCACTGTCGAAATTTGCAACGAAGTCGCAGTCTTGAAAGTAAACTGCTTGTTCTTCAATTTTGTAAATGTTGTACTTGAAGAATAGCTTAACCTTGACTTATTTTGAAGGATGTTAATGGAACCGTGTTAGGACGTTCGTCAAAATTCAAAGCTGTTCTTGAAGAAGGTTCTAGGGCTTTTATAGGTAGTAAAGAAATAGAGGTAATACAACTACTGCATGAGATGTAGGTAACGTTGATAGATATTATTTTACCTTGATTCTGGATTCTATTTTTCAGGTGATAGATATTTTAAATGAGGAAAATAGGGAAAATGTGCCAGATGATCACGAAGAAAAAACTACTCACGAATCTACGGAAAGAGTGCATAAAAGACCGACGAAGAGACCAAGAATTGATCCAAAATACCAAGTACCTCTTCCTGGTGACGATAATAATTTACTTATTATGCCTCGTCCAGATTATTCTCATCAGGTTACTGCACTATTTTCACCTTCAAATCATTTTCAACATTTTCATTTACCTTTTTTTTTTTTCTCTCTTTTTAGTGGAAATACAACCCGGAAAAATTGCCTGTTGTTGATGTAAAACTAGATCTGTTTCTTTCTCGAATTTTGCGTGATCACCAGCAACAAGGAATTTCATTTTTATATTCTTGCATTACTGGGATTCGAGATCTTGAATATAATGGAGCTATTTTAGCTGACGAAATGGGCCTTGGAAAAACGTTGCAATGCATTTCATTAATATGGTGCGGTGCTTCTGTTGATGGCCTAACATGCTAGACTTTGTGTCACCAATCAATTTTGATATCCAACTATTTATAGGATGCTCTTAAAACGTGGTCCATACGGAGGATTACCGGTTGTACAAAGAATATTGATTGTGACGCCCAGCAGTCTAGTCACTAATTGGTTGAAAGAATTCAAAAAATGGCTTGGATTCGAACGATTACAACCATACATCATTAATCAAGTCAGTTTTCTGAATTTCATGACAAATATTAGATATGCGCATTTTGACTACTCCTGTTCTTACTTCTTTTTTTTTCTGCTGCAGAAACAAAAAGTTTCGGATTTTGTCAATTTTGTTCCCTGCCAAAAGCCCGTTCTTATAATATCTTACGAGATGCTCGTTCGACAGTATGAAGACCTAAAAAAATGTAAATTTCAATTACTTATCTGTGATGAAGGACACCGATTAAAAAACAACCAAGTTCGAGCCGCTCAACTTCTTTCACAATTAGATATCAAACGAAAAATTATACTCACTGGAACCCCAGTGCAAAATAATCTTCAAGAATTCTTTTCATTGATCGATTTCGTTAACCCGGGGATTGTAGGAAATTATCACGGTCAGTTTTCGTGGTCTGAATTTTTCCTCGTTGCTATTCTCGAATTCTTCTCCAAACCTTTTTTTATACTTTTAGAATTCAAGCAACACTTTGAAGTTCCTATAATCCAGTCAAATTTACCGGAATGTTGCGCAGAAGTAAAGGAGCTCGGGTCTCAGAGAGCGAGTGAATTGAATCATCTGACCAGCACCTTTATATTGCGACGTACTCAAAGTGTCATCGATCAGTATTTACCCTCCAAGCAAGAATGTGTGATTTTCTTCTCTCCGTCTCGGTTACAAGTACGCATTTCCAAATTTTATAATATTCTGGTTGGTTACCTACTGTAGAATTAATGTCGAACTTTATAGATAGATTTATATAACGCTGTCGTTTCACATTGGGAAGACTCGATCATTGATGGGGCCGCCAAAGTGCCTCACTTGAGCATCATAACGATGCTGAAAAAAATATGTAACGATCCTAAACTTCTGAAAGTTGAAAATTCTGCCGATACCATGATTGATGACGATGAGGAATATGAAGATTTTGGTACTTTTGGAGTAGGTATTTTAATTGATCCCTAGTTTTTGACGAAATTTGATGTAATGAGTAATGACTTTTCTATGATTCCTGCCGCAGGATTTACTGAACAGGTTGCAACCACTCTTCAAAGCCGACGATAACTGGTTTTCTTTTGAAGAATATTCTAGTAAAATGTTGGCACTCGCTCAATTTCTCGAGGAACTGAAAAGAACTGGCGAGAAAGTCGTTTTGATTTCTTATTTTACCCAGGTGGTACTAGCTCATTTTGATCTATTTTTTATCGTGAGAACTCATCTTATAAACTGTTCCGTCGGCGTTCTAGACTCTGAATATACTGCAAGATTTATGCGAAGAAAAAAAGTACAGTTTTTTGCGTTTGGATGGAAGTACATCGGCCAGTAACAGGTCGGAAGCGGTTGATCGATTTAATGAGCCAAAATCTAAATTTTGTAAGTCCATTATATGGAATTTTGAATTTTCAATCTTGAAGAAACAGTAGAAGTGCGCTGCTTTTCTACTTTTTGGTAATGTTTCATTATTTTAACATAACAAGATGATAACTTTTTTTGGTAACATTTTGAATTCAATTTGATGAGAAATTTTTCCGAAAAAATGCTCATCTATACTTACATCAAGATCGTTTTTTTTTATTTTTCAGTTATATTTTTATTAAGTGCTAAAGCTGGAGGAGTTGGACTTAATTTAATTGGCGCATCTCGACTTGTATTATTTGATCTAGATTGGAATCCTGCTTCTGACTTACAAGCTATGTCACGTATTTGGAGAGATGGCCAAAAGAGAAATGTGTACATCTACAGGTACAATGAATGTAATAAATACCATGCTGGTATTGAGGCGCAAATGTAGCTCATTAATGCCTTTAATTTAATTAAATTAGTCAGAAAAGTTCATTCTTTAGAAATCAGATACATTTTCTCGAATAACTTGTACAGTTTCAAAGATTTTAAAACTTGATAGCGATTTTCCTCCAATTTTTAAAAACCAACCAATCGCCTACTTCAAACCAAATTTTTATTAAAAGTAATCCCCACTTTTTCGTTTACTAATATTTGTTGAGAAAAATTTGAAAAACCAAGATTAATATCAGAAAGATGAAGAAAAATTTCAGTTTATTTACGGCTCGGCCGTCGTTTATTACATGAAAAAATACAGCGACCGACGTTTCGATATGTTCGGGTCTAAGCGTATTTCTTGGACCGAGTATCTGCATATCCATTACGCTGTTATCAACAAATAAGGATATTATGAGATTAGATCTTGAACAGCACAACTTTGTTTTCATTGGATAGAAAATGGGCGGATTGTTGTATCAAGTTTTTTTTTTTTTTTTCACCGCCTTATAACATCCTTTTCCTCAAGTATACTCTTCTAAATATCTTCAGATTTATGATTGCCGGCAGTATTGAAGAAAAAATTTATCAAAGGCAGATTTCAAAAACATTTCTGAGTAACGCGGTTGTTGACATTAAAAATGGTAGCAACGTTCGATTGTCGATGGATGAATTAAAAGTAGGAACTTCGAATATTTTCGTTCAATTGATCATGTTCTTCAAAGTGTTTAACTTTCACTCATTGATTTAGGATTTATTTACTTTCGTACCGGATTCACATTCGCTCACTCATGAATCTCTATTATGTGAATGTGAGGGTTGTGGATTACCTGAAAGTACTTTGAGCGACACTACAACGGTGGAAGAAGAACGAATTTGTCAATTAGGTGTTACAAACGATGGTTCTGCTAAATATACCCCAAGAATGAGTGAACTGATGCAATGGGAACATCATAAAATGCCTATCGCAGAAGAAATACTAGAAGTATGTATTTTTTTTTTATTGAATATTCTGGTGACAAATTAGGAAGCTCCCGTCGGCTAAATACAGATAGTGATTTTTTTGTTGCAGGAATTATGTTTGAAATCAGGGTCCGATATCATCACGTTCATGTTTCGGAATACTGCTTCATCGTAATATTTTTGAACAACATAATTTCAATAACATCCTATTTTTTCGGCGCGTGATGTTAATGAGAAAATGTATGGTAAATTTTTAAAAGTTGATTTATTTTCAATTTCAGAACTTAGTTTATAGCATTCAGATTTCTTTGTTTTAGTTTATTAAATGTGTACCTAATTCGTTTTAGTTTATTAAATGTGTGATTTATAGCACTCAGATTTCTTTGTTTTAGTTTATTAAATGTGTACCTAATTCGTTTTAGTTTATTAAAATGTGTGATTACTTGATGTTTGTGAAGAAATACATGGAATTTTGGGTATTTCTCGCTTTAAAGAAAGGTTAAAAAATACATATTATTGACCGGGAGCATTTCTCGCTCTCCAAGCGATTATCTAGCCGCTGAAGTCAATTTTCCTCCCTTCATACTTCTTTCAATTAACATTCATCCCAAGATTAAAAAATTCGACTTTATTTTCAACTTTTCAACGTTAGCAGCTGAAATAATTAGTTGGATTTTTTTAAATGTAGTTTTTTAAATTTTACCAGTCGTCTACTTCAAAATAGTATTTAAAGTGATGCCAATTTTTTCGTCTATCACACCGATATTTCTTGAGAATTAAAAATTCGAAGATCCAGAATTAACTCCTCTGAATAAGAGGTTAGCTGTTTCTTAAACTGAGTATCTATAATATTCACTATGTATGTAGTCACAGGTATTTACAAATTTCTTGGTGAATATATTGTAGGATTATGAATAGCAGGAGTTTGTTTTTCATACGATAGAAAATGAGCGGATTGTTATACGACGCCTTATAACATCCTTTTTCTCAATTACAATACTTACACTTATCTAAATATTTTCAGATTTCTGATTTCTGGCAGTATTGGGGAAAAAAATCTATTAAAGGCAGATTTTTAAAACATTTCTGAGTAACGCAGTCGTTGACATTAAAAATGGTAGCAATGTTTCAGTGTCGATGGGTGAATTGAAAGGTAGTAATTCTCGTTCAAATGAAAATGTTCTCCAGAATATCAACTTCACATTCGTACACTCATGAATCTCTATTACGTGAATGTGAAAAAAGAGTTTAAGTATATTTAAAGTGTGGCGAATACACAGTTTTATTAAACATTTTTTGTTTTTGTTGTTGATGACTTAGAACGTGTACGCCCAATTATTTAGTAAACATTTGTATAACCTCAGGCTATTCTCTGACCACTAAACTTGATTTTTTTTCATTTTTTCCTTCTCAGATAAAATTGATTCCAGTTATATATTATTGTCAGGACTCTATTTCATTATTGAAAAATCTAACCTTATTTTCAGCTCTTCAAGTTTGACTTTTGGAGGTTTAGGGATTCAAAGTACCATTCTTACGTCAGAAAATAAACTAGAGAGATATAAGTGTGCTAGTCTGTTTTAAATAAAATTGTACAAAGATCTTTTAGTTGAAATCCTTTCTTGTTTAATGATGAAAATTTTAACATAGACTCAATAAGAAAGATACGAGATTCATAAAAATGATACGATGGTATTGTTTTCAGTTAGAAAATGGAAAAGCACCGTAACAATGTGCATCGTATATGAAATCTAGTACAAAAAATTTAAAAGATCACGTTAAGAAAACTTAGGATAACTTAAGATACTTGATTCTTATGAAATATGACTGAATATAATACTTTCATGTAACCTAACTTTATTGTCATAAAATTAGACGATCAAGTGTAAGACTTCGACTTACATTACCTATATCATGAAAGATAAATGACAATGTCCGACAATTGATTACAGTGATCGTTTCCTTTACTGATTACAATTGATGTAGGCATCTACTCGACGAAATCGTTGACATATCTGTAGGTCGGATCTATTTTCTTTAACCACGTGAAATTATGAGATCAATAACGTTTACCAAGTAGAAAAATACGAGATATTGCTTACACAATTATTACAATATTATTCAATTCAAAAGGTTGGACTTATTCTTCAGTAGTAGATAGATACCCATCGACTTAGAAATAAACAAAAAGGATAAAAAATATCAATAGGCTCACTAAAAAATTAGAAATAATAATTTTCAACATCTTAAAATTGTATAGAATGGACGAATGAAATTATAGTAACCTACGTACCAAATATTCAATTATAAGCTAATAGTCTTATACCAGCACTCAATAATCATAATTAAGAAATGTTTAAAAAATATAGGAATGAATCCGCAAAACGTAAAAAAAGAAACACGATCATGTTCTTCGAATAAAAAAGTAAAATATATAGAAAAAAATATTGCGAGAAAAACAATCAGATTTGGCTTTCATTGAAGGACAGATATTCCGGGAATACTAGCCGAAATATTATAAATTTGTTGTAAAGTCTGGTATGACGGACCAATACTATCCATCTCTTCATTGGACAATTTTTGGTTTGTTGAGGCAGCCAAATTCAACGGCAGATTGATCGGTATCTATAGAGAATTTATAACATTAATATTAGGTTTCCTATTACTTCTTTCAAATGATAAATCAAGCATCTCAACTTGGATGAGTGGATCATTATTTATCATCATTCATGAGTTCATGAATATTTGTCTATGCAACAAAAAACGTAATTTATTTTGATTTCTTGACCTTTCTCTGAACCAGGAGGGAATTTAGACGATGATTTTGAGAGGGGAAGTTCACGACTTTTTTGCTTCTTCGACAAGCCCCCCCAACAGAAGAAAAAAACTCATTCTCTTGTCTTCCTACTTTTTTAATATATTTTAGTAATCATTTTATTATCATTCTTATTAAATTAGAGGGAGAGATGTCCCGGAGTCTCCCCCTCCCCGGAGGTCCGCTCCTGCTCAGCAATCACTATTCGGAATTAAAATTGAATGTGGTATAAATTCCGAAAATTTTCTATTGATATTGTTAATCATTGTGAAAATCAACATAATCATGAAGACCTTGAAATCCTAGGCTAATCCCTAGGTTGTGTATTCTCTCCCTTAGAAGTCGCCAGGGATCAATTACTCAATAATAGTTTCAAATCAGAAACCAAATTATTATTTGATATTGCAAAGATTTCAGTCTCACCCTAAGGTTATTTATTTTATCACTTAAATCAGGAACTTTCGCTCAGTATCGTGAATAATTATTTCTTTATTATACTGATATAGGTAACAAAATAGTGAGAAGTTTCTGATAGTGACCTGTACACTGCGATATATTATGATCCCAACATTCGGTACTGGTATCTAGCTTAGAGCGAGGGGAGAGTGAGGTAGGTACCTACTTCAATTATTTTTTCAATCATTCTTATTCACAAGATGAGAAGTTTGTTTAAAATAGGTAGGCCTTCAAATATGAAAATAATTATTACCTAGCTAATAATTATGATACAAACCTTTCTCGGTCGGCCTCGTTGTTTCGGCTGCTTAGGAACAACTACGCCAGAATGATGCTGAGCAATGTGTTGCTTGAGCTTATCTGATCTAGAGAATTGTTTATCACATTGGTCGCAAAGGAATGGTCTTTCGCCAGTATGTACTCGATGATGGCGCTGTAAATGTGACAGTCGAAGGAAAGATAAGTTACAATAATTGCATTGATGTGGCTTCACTCCTGAGTGTGTCTGCATATGTCGTTTCATGTTTTGTTTATTCAGAAAACTACGATTGCAAGTCCCACAAAAAAGGTCGGATTCCGAGCACGTATTCGATTCGCCGTTATATTGGTACCTAAATTTTACGACACTTGCACTCTGGTCGTAACTCGACGTTTTATCTTCTTCCATTTTAATCTGAAAATTGATGTAGAAACAATATCAGATAGGTTGAATCGACTGAAAAACGAAATGATAGAACTCGCCTGCTGGCAAGTCGGGAAGTGTAAAGATATTCGAAGGAAAACGAATTTAGATCCTAATAATTAGATGTAATGAAAAAAATATTATTATGAGCGAAACATCCTTTAGTAAGACACTATGATTGTGCGATAGGCAAAGGACCGAGGATGAGATAAGAGACCTCAATTAGTACTTACCAATGAATCGGGAGAACGATATCTTTGCGCAGGGGGAAAGGTGCGCGCGAAGACATCGTTCTCCTAATTCATTAGTGCCCACTAAGGTCCCTTATCTCATCCTCGGTCATGCAATCTTGCGAATATTTTTTCCCATGAAACAAAAATCTTGACTAAACGAATCCGTTCCTTCAAGTTACGGCTATCCATAATAAACGCGAAAGACGAATACTCCACGTCGGAGTATTCGTCTTTCGCGTTTAAAAATCTTGACATTGTTGTCATAAAGACTTCATATATATAAAAATGTGCCCATTAAGAGCTTTTTTCCGAGGCCCCCCTTGAATAGTCTCAGTGTATGTCAAAAGTATCATCCCCTTACTTGAGCCATATTTAGAATACTGGAAACTGCATCTTCATTCGCCGCGTTCAAATCATAAGAACTTTCGACATTTTCTTCCTTCATTGGCTCACATTCATTTTTCTTCATCTCGCTTGTCAATTCACTTCCAGATTCCTGTAATGCAAAGTCGCCATGAATTCATTGTAAAGTTTCGCAAACGCAAAAATCAGATTGAAAACTTACGAGTGTTTTCAATTCCAGCTCCTCCGTTCCTTTCGAAGCGATATCCGGCGATTCGCGTCTACTGTTAGACGACCTCTCTTCATCGTCCCCTCGATCCTGTACCAAACCTTTGATGAGCAACTCGTTCGCAATTTCTAGCAAAACAGGTAATTCGTTTTCTGGTACGTCGACTGACCCCACGTACATGTACTCGAGGATTAGTTGCATTTCGCGCAAGCTAATGCCCTTCAGGATAACGGTAGGATGTTTGCAAGGATTTTCGCGGAAAATATTATCAAAATACGGACTGCAAGCTGACAATACCAATTTATGAGCTCGAATAAATCCGTCGCTGCATGACAACGTCACATCTACGTAACTTTGCTCGTTGTACAAATACTCCAACAAAGTTCGCAGATTTGTTAGATGGTTGTTCCATTGTAAATGAAATGAATTTGGCGCACTCGTAGTCGCCATAATTTCCTCGCCACCGTAAGCGTTTCTGTGAACATCGAGAAATACGTTCTTAAAATCACAAGAAGGTTGAACATACTTTTGAATAAAAGTTTAGCTATTCAATCTTATACCAAAGAACAAAAAATTGGGTACTAGATGTCAGTTTGCAAGAACAATTTGCCTGAGATGATTTGTCTCAGTTGTCTGTAAGTAGCGAAGTCATCAGCAAACAGATAGAATGCTGCAATAAGTCCGTCAAACTAAGGACTGAGTCAAACAGTTCTGGAGAAGTTGACTCATAATAAACTTGAAATCAACAAGACAAGTAAATCAAGATGAACTGTCGATAAAACTCGACGCACATGAAGTGTATTATTTGGAAATAAGGTTTCTAATGTCGTGTGGGTTGCATATTTTATCAAATCTCGCTGAAGGACAAACACCGACTTCAAATGGATTTATCTCGATAATTTCGCAAGAGTTCTTTAAAAACTTAGTGGAATTAAATAAAAGTCGGGTATTTCTAGCACTATATTTTACTTCCAACCCCTAGTGTTGTTTTTGTAAAAAGTGGACATTTTTATGAGATATTGGGGTTTAAACCTACACTAGAGAGCGCTACTGAAAGGGTGAATCAGAGAATTTATGTACGTTCATACATTGATTTTCAATCAACTGTTATTTTTTCAATGTATTATTTATTGCTACAATTTTTTTTGTATTTAATATTGATAATATAGACTACAAAATTTATGCTTGTATTTGCTTTGAAAAGCGATATCCTATTAATTATGGTGCGTGGAATTTCTTAATTTAAAAAGCATTGAACGAAAGGGTGAATATCGTCATTCGTCAGGGCTACCAACTCCCCAACTCTAAGTTTGAATCCCAATTGATGAAATTTTCAAAATTTAATGGAAGATGAAAAATTGAAAAGAAACACATTAATTTTTAGCAAGAACTCAATGAAATTATCGAGATACCTAAATTAATTTGAGGTCGTTGTTTGTCCTTCATTGAGACTAGCACAACATTAAAAGCCTTATAACGACAAAATTCAGACCAAAACTCTACAAGTTTATTTTTGGTAAGTCAGAATCGACTGTCTAAAAAATTAAGTGGTTTCCGAAGTGTGTGCCGCGGGACTCTAATGGGCTGCGAGATTATTTATATTAATTTGTTTGTCACGGAAAAAGACTTTTATTTACTATAGATAAACATTACACTGAATGCAAAAAAGAAGTGTAGTTAAATTTATATCGTGTTGACCTTCAATGCTATCGTAAAGAGGGCACGGGGGTGAAAAAATTTGTTGATGACGTCATCATAAGAAAATCAAGACCACGCCTACCTTATGACTGGGTTGAAACAAGTTGAAATCTTAGCAGAGTTAGTGTGCTTATGGAAGTTCCTTAGCTCACTATCTTCATATCAGGCTATTTTTTTGCTCTATATACCAGATTATGTCCTCCGTATCACGAGTTTTAATATTGGATGAAGTTTTTAATAATGTTACAAACACTTAAAAGAATGCTTTTCAAGACGAACTAGTGGGCAAAGAAAAATACGACTGACAAATGAAGAGACTGGAAGTATGACTCAGGAGAGGATGAAATATGAGGATCAAAACGTGTATAATTTCAATTGACGTATTATTAGAAAGATAGTCTGGCTGAGAAGACTGGTATGTACGCGTACGAAGATTTGATGTCGAACGACGCTAGTCTTGTACGGAGGGAGGAGAGTGCTCAACCCTTAATATTTTTTGTAAGTTTCTTAGAATGGAGGATGGAGGAAGAAAGTTTGAAGTCTTTGCGGTAGACCGAAACTAACAGTTTAGAAACTTTGCAAGGCTGTGCGAGGGTTTGATATACAGGTGCAGATTTAAGGGTACCTTTGAATGGGAATATTCCATGGTTAATGACCATCAGATAAGCGGAAAGAAACAAAGCGCTTTCTCATCCAGTCGTATTTTTCTTCCCGTGAGCCGCAAGTTCGTCTCAAAACCGTGATAGCATTGTTTTTTTTCCATTTCTAACATTATAATAAACTTTCTTTACTTATATAATGGCTCAGAACTCTATCTAAGTGTTCAAAGAACATGCTCGGCTGTATTTTTTAGCCTAATATAAGACTAGTATACTGTATTTTAGGCTAACTTTCAGTGCGCCTACAATGTATGGTACGTTAACAAGCTAACTTTTTGTACTATATGTTGGGCTAACTCAGTATACTATACAGCTGAAACTATTCCGTAAGCTATTTACCTATCAGGCTATCAGGCTCTCTCCTGCTTCGCCTAGCACAGCCTAGAGGGCTGTACGAACACCCGCACGCAAATTCGAGAATTAAGGGTAGGGTTGAGATGTTCAATGACGGGAATTTTCCAAGTTCCAAGGTCATGGTTGGACGAACGCGCATATGCAAATCTAAAAATTATGGTAAGGGTTCAGAAATTTCAAAATAGGGCTCGTTTTGGAAATAATTTGTTGACGACTCAGCACCATTGAGTATTAGAGCATCGAGATATTATCTGTGTTAAAGAAAGGAAACTAATTATCATATTTCAAACGAATATAATTACTACCTATATATAAGCCCGACACGTAGACAAGGACTAATCAAAACTCTTTCTACAAAATAGCATAGATATGTCATATGTATAACATTCGAAATTCTTGTTTCCGCACTAATTATGGAATTATTTTCACCTCAGTACACAAATGAAAAATATCTATAAGTATCGGTAGGTATACAATTTTTCGAATTTGAAATTTCTTCCGGTCGACGTAATTAGCGATAGATATCCTTCACGCAGAATACTAAAAAAAAAGAATACTTCCTCTCTACGCGGAACAATATCTGCTATTTCCTTTGTTTACAATTCCTCCAGCTAATTGTTCCAATATCGATTAATTACATTTGAGCGTACGCAAGATGCAGAAAATGAATAATTTGTCGTGGTAACGCTGCTCACCCAGCATCTATAGTACGCATTCAAACTGCGTGCAATGTCAAGTTTCTCCATCGAATAACCTTCTTTCGTTTACACTTCACCCAGTGTCATGTGTATCCTTTTTTTCACCCTCACCGCCCTAAATCGAGAATTCGAAAAAATATGTAAGTTAATTCTTTGTTCGACGTTGTAAGACTCCCTATAAATAAGGGTTCTGCTGTACCGACCCGAAAATGATATTTAGCCGAAGGCCGCGCTGATTCAGACTCGACAATAGAAAGGGTAACGCATGGACGAAATGTTGAAGGGGGGGAATAAGGATAGAGAAATCGTATCCCCCGTTGGTTTTGTGCATTTCGCCGTAACGCGTAAGAGGGTCGTGCGACCCCTCCGTTTTCATAATTTAAAACTTACCCTCGCGACTACTTTTTAAAGGGGGCTACAAGGGAACGCTAACAATTCTCTCCGTGTTCTCCTCTTTTCCGACCTTCCAAGAACGGACGAAAAAATGTTTTTGAAATCCCATTTTATAAAGAACGACGACGACTACGAAAGAGGGAGAAAAAAATACACAAAAGTGAAAGCGATGTAGAACACCATGACGAATGAATCGATCAATACGATCGAAGAAAAAAAATTATAGTCGACTGACAAACTACAGTTACCTCAAAAAGAAGTCGCTATTGGTAATAAGTCTTTCGCAGTTTGTGGTAACACACAGCAAAGAAAAAACTTTTTTCTCTACAAAATATAATAGCACCGGTCGTAAATTTCAAGGTCAACGGTGAGAAAACAGTTCATACAAAAGCTTTTCAAATCGCGGTGCATTGCATTGTTAGAAAATATTAAACCAAGAAGATTTGGCCTAGACCGTGTATAGAATTTCCGCTTCTCTAAAATTGTCTCCTTCAATCAGGAAAGGAACTATTTGGCCAACTTCTTAAATGAAATACCGTAGCTCTGTAATCTCCTAAACTACGTCCTCAGATTGTTGACGAAGAAAGAAAAGAGAGAACTTTGTATACCTTATAATTCTGAAGAAAATATTTTGTCTGTCATAATCATCTCTGTATAGCGTTTGTAGGTGAGGGTTTTTCGCAAAGCTGATGTCTCTCTTAGAAGTCTAGAAAGGATCTTTTAAGCTTGTAATTAACTATTGAGTGATAAACAGTTCCTTTTGAATCTTCAGCCCCCCCCCCATATCTTCTCCCCTTTATTTTAAAAGTTTTTACCACGATCACAGAATTAATTTTATATTTCAAAAACAATCTCTCTGGCGAAAATATTTTCTTTTGATCTTATTCCTAAATTGGTTTCCCTCGAAACAATTTTTAGGCTAAGAGGCTTTCATTTCTCCGTCTTTTCCTCAAGATGAGTTGTAGAAAACCTTCATATTTTTTTAAACTTTATTTTCTTTGCTATCGCAAGCGCCTATTATCCATACCATAGCCGTTTTCTTTCGAGATTCTTCATCCTTTCTTCCACGCTAACTTCACTAAAAATTTTCATACATCTCCAAGACTATACCTGCATTTAATTTGGGTACCGTGATCGATTTTACAATCCACATATAAAATCTGTGTCTCTTGCGTTTATTCATTTTTTCAACTAGCAGATACCATGATATCTGGTATTTTCTTTCCCACCGACATCTATAGCTTACGAAATCTATAGCTTTATTTATATAAAGATCTGGGAACCTGAACGAGTCGGTCCCTTTTGATTTTTCAAGAAGTAAAATTTAGATGTAAGTTATCTTCACAAATAATTATATATAATAGTTTTCCACTGTCTCTTGCATTTATTCATCTTTTCGATAACCGACACCCTGAGAATCAAGTAGAAGAAAGAGAACTTGTCCAGACGGTATCAAGAATTTAGAGTATTTGCACTGTCGTCGGTACTTTGAACCCCAAGATCAAGAAATTCCTTTCCTAACGAGAACGAGATCTAGCCTTTTTCTTAGGTGAGATCTGACCTGAAAGATTTGGTCCCTTTTAACCTTTCAATTTAGATGTATCCTCGCACGAATATTTATAGAAGGGTTCCTCCGGGTCTCTTGCATTTATTCATTTTTTCGTTAACCAGAAGCTAAAAGGTCAGGAGCTTTCGATCCTATTGAGATCTTACCGAATTTTCCTACTAGAAGAATAAGATATTACATCCGTCCGTTCAGGTTTCCTAATAGGCCTATTATTATTAATTATTTATTATTATTTAAGGGTCTTACAGCATACAGTTGGTTAATACATTCCTACCGCGGGTGGGTATACCACCAAGCGCTAGAAAGATTTATATCTCTCCCAGAAATAGTCTAACGGTGCTACAAGTCTTAATTACAACAGCTTTCTGCATTATGCTTATTAAAAATCTGTTATGCATCCCAATCTTGCGAATATTTCCTTGAAGCTGATTGTGCACCAATTCCGTGCTGCTGATTACAATTGGAATTATTTCTACTTCTCTTGCCTTCCAGTTTTTAACCACTTGTTTAGCAAATTCTTCATATTTTTTCTTCGTGTCGTAAGTTATTTTTATGTTTCGGTTCTCTGGGATTGCTACATCTATTAGCTGCACTTTTTTATTTGCTTTATTAAATATCACCATATCTGGCCAGTTATGGCTTGTTTCACGATCCGTCCTCACTGTCATGTCCCAGTATACTTTACATTGCTCCGATTCAACTATTGGTTCTGGATCGTATTGGTAATACGGCGTGCTCTTGCCCTTTCTCAATATTTGCTTCAATATTTCCTGGTGCAGGATCTTGCATACGGCGTCATGCCTTTCTTGATACTCTGTTGGTGCTAAGGGGGTACATCCATTGAGTACATGTTGGATAGTTTCGCCTGTACTTCCACACTTTCGGCATTTGTCCACTACATCTACATCTTTCATGATGACTTTTTGGTAGCTTTTTGTTGGAATCACTTGGTCTTGAATGGCTAACATGAGCCCTTCAGTTTCTGGTTAAACATTTCCTGCCTGGATCCATGCGCAGGACATCTCCTTGTCCACACTGTCACCATTCAGCTCATTGTAGAACCTGCCATTTATCGCTTTGCTTTTCCACATGGTTACGAGTGTCTGTTCTCTTTTCTTCATCCTTCAATTATTTATTCTTGAATTATTTATTATTATAGCTCGAAAGTGGAAATCAAAGTCCCTGACCACGACTAAGGAAAATAGGCCACTCGGGCGGTCGCCGCCCATCATTTTTCTTCAAATTACCCTCCCATAAAACAGGTCCCCTGTAAAAGTAACAACCGTCCTCAGGATGCAGTATTGTGACATTATCATCATGGAGGTACCAGGAAAAAAAGAAGAAACTTTTTGGAAGATTGTACAAAAATTTGAAAAATTCTATGCAAAAATAAAATCGTAAGTAATAGAGCATGCAATATTTCTATGACGTTACAACGGCTTCTCGGTAGGAAATTTTTAGCGGGGAACCCGCTATCCCTTTTCTTGGGGGTACTTCCAGGATTTTTTCGTCCGCGAGCGCGAGCGAGGTTGACGACGTCACGGAGAGGGGAGGGGGACTTCGAAAAATTCCTACCTCCGAGCTATATATGATAAAAGGGGGACTTGGAAAAATTGCGACCCTCTAGCCATATATGATAGGAAGGGGACATTGAAAAATTCCTACCTCCGAGCTATATATGATAGGAGGAGGACTTGGAAAGACGACGGCTTCCTTGAAATTGCAACGCGTTCAAGTTGTCACGTCATGATTTTCAAAACTTGGAAAAACTTCAGGCTCCAGGGGACTCGGGACAACGGGTTTCCCGCTGCCATTGCAGTCCTGCAATGGTATCTAATTTCATTTTATTGAGGTTTTTGCCTCAGCAAGCCAAGAGACTTCATGCATTTGCAGAAAAAAACAAGCCTGAATCGCTATTTATGGTCTCGGTATCTGGGGCTCAACATTTATTAACGGGAAACTCGCTATCTGTTTCGTTGGTGGAGGGCGTATCCTCAGAAAACGGGTGCGTTCGCAAACGCATCCGACTTTTACGGCGTCATATAATCGTTGAAAAAGGTCCTTGATGATGGTGATGGTAGGAAAAGCACTTGGAAAAATTTCGACCTGCAAGCTATGTAACATGATAGAAGGGGGATTCAGAAGAATTTCGACATGACTTGGATATTTTTGCCGCTGGAATTTGGGGCAGGGGGATGTTGAACTTCCACTTTTTTTGCCGATTTGGATTTTTTGCCAGACACCACACGGTGCATGGTAAATTTTTTCGAAATCCTCCTCCCCACAGAATACGTTCCTTGTTAAAATTTCGACTTCCGAGCTAGGGATTGTTCTATGAAGTCATTAGATTGTAAAGTCACAACGACTGATTCATGACGTCATCAGAATGAAACTTCAAATAAAGAAATAGAATACATCGAATTACATTGTCGCGATGTATTGTTCAATGAATCGGGATTTCTGGAATAACGTAGGTACTATTGGAAATCACAAGAAAAATAAATTGTAACGGCTCTTTCAAGGACATCCCATAGAATTTCTCAACAGTTGAGGAACTATACAAAATAATCATGTACTTTTAAGCCCCTTTTTGTAAATTTTTTCCAATGCTCTAGAGAAGGGTATTTTCTTGCATATCTTATCTCAGTATCAAGAGAGTGCTCTTTCCCTACCCTTCTTTCTTTCCTTCGATCTCATTTTCCAAGAGTACGCTCGGAAGGTGTTGTGATACAACTCTATAAAGTACTGTGTATTCTGGGATTTAAAATGATATTCTTCTAAGCAATGTGCATTCAACATTTAAATACAATTACCTAAATAGAAAACGGACGCGAACGGTCCGCGTCCGACTTTTGTGACGTCATCATTTTCGAGGTTCTTGAATAAATTCTGACTCGAGAGCTATAATTATAAAAAAGGGTTTTCCAATTGTACAAATCTACTTTATTAGTTGCTTCCTGCCTCTTGAACAATGTAATCACATTTAACAGCGAAAAATTATTCGGCCTGGTGATTGGACGAGAGAAGAAGAACCGAACCAACCAATGAGACGGCAGGATTCCAGGTAGCCAATAGAAACGCAGCATTTGGGACAAGAGATTGAACCAATCACAAAGCAGTATGTTTTAGCCAATAAGAGCACAATGTCATATTCTTGTAAGAATAAGTTTCTAAGAAGTGAACCAATCACAACTCAGCATTGTTATAGCCAATAAGACCACAGTGTTATACTATAAAAACTCATGGTTAGGGGGCGTCCATAAATTACGTGAGGCTTTCTTTTTTTTTTTTTTGGGGGGGGGGGTCTAGCCAAGTCTCACCAAAACTCATGTGAGGGAGGGGGGGGGGGGGTCACGTAATTTTTTTCTCACACAAATACATTCTAAAATATTGCTAAACTGGGCTTAAATTTAATAAAAACTTGTTCTTTTTGAATAGGTATAAAATGTGATAAAGAAAATTACGTTTTTTTAATAGATAAACGCGATTAAGCACAGATAAACGTATTTAAAGCAAAAATACACATTTCAGAAAATCTCACGCGAGATAAGAGGGGGGAGGGGGTCAAGGCAAATCCCACGAGATCTCACCAAGGGGGGGAGGAGGGGTAGAAAAATCACAAAAATCGCCTCACGTAATTTATGGACGCCCCCTTAAGGCCTTGTTCTCCAGTTGCGACACAACTGATGATGGGATAACACCCGAAAGTACTGTTGTATAAGCAACTAATAAAGTAGATTTGTACAATTGGAAAACACTTTTTCAATATTAGTGCTCTATTCACACCTCACTCACTCATTATGAGTTCCGATTATAATTATAAAGATGATAAGGAGCTATATAGGATAGGAGAGGGACTTGAAAAAGTTTCATATATTACGATGATGAGAGGGGAAGTTGAAAAATTTTGAATCTCGAGGTATGTATGTTGAAGAGCCACATACGACAGGAGAGGGAACTGGAACATTTCTATCTCTTGATCAGACCTAATGCGTCTACTCACAAGAATCGCTTTTCTCTACAAAACTGCAAAGCTTGAGGGTTACCCGCTACCATTGCAGAATTTGCAATGGCATCTAAATTTTTTTCTTCCTTGTTAACGGAAAGTAATTTTTCTATTTTAACGTATTTATTTTTTTAAAATAACTAAAATTCAAAAGGTCTCGCGAGATCTAGGGCTCAAGAGGTATAGATTCCTTTTATGTCAAGATCTGGGAACCAAAAGATCTGCATTTTCTTGTTCTACTCAGATCTAGAACCTGAGAGGTTTGGTCTCGCAGATTTTTAGTTTTTTTGTTTTTAGAGCAATGACATGAAACATGTCAAAATTTTATAGAAGAGAATCTATTTCCTCCATCTCGTTCTTCAATTAGTCTCGCGACGTCATCTACTAAAGGTCGATTCAAAAGTATCTCCACAAGAAATCGTAATGATAAGGGTTCCCATCCCTGCACTGTATCGAGAGACGAAAATCTTCCGAAAACTGTAAGCACAAACTGTTGAATATTTATAGGATGAGAGATTTTAGAAAAATAAATCGAGAAAAGAGTCCGTACAACCCTAAGAACGTATTGATTCAATTCCTAGTATTATACTTATTATCTAGGTCGGAAACTTATTTTCTCTTTCTTTATTTTTTGCTCTGTCTAGTCTCCTTGTCCACGATTTATCATTTTCAAATTTCAACCCAAGTTGAACAATTGTGTCACTGGTATTAATAATATCGTAGGTACCTACCCTATAAATGGACCCGAAGAAAATTCATAGTTCTTAATATTATTATTACTATCAATAGAACACACTTGCAAAACGAAAAAAAAGAGCTTCGTTTCTTCTTCCTTTATGGATAAGTAAGAAAAAAAGAGATGCGAGGCGCCTTTAAGAAGTCACACACGTGAATTACCCCTCATACCCTAATGCATTAAGAAACTAACAATGCATCTCCGTTCTCGATCATGGGCGATAAAGATGAGGTTAGAAAGATGTACTCCATCTAGACAACGCTGTGTTTTCGCTGTGTTTTCGTGTACACTACCTTTTCCTGCACCCCAAATTTCCGGGACTTCCGTATTGAACATGGAATACAGTACCCTTATCTGATAGAAAAAGAAATATTCGCCGAGGAAACAAGTCCTATTACTTTCGTATGTCATTGTATTTCGTTTTTTTTTTTTTTCTTTCTTTAATTTATCGTCTATTAAAGTATAAGAATCTAAGTTAATAATTGAATTTTATCGCAGTTTTGAACCCCATATTACTTCCTTAAAGCTTTGCTGTATTATCATTCTATTATCATAAAATGGGAAACAATTTACCTGAATGACGAAAAATAGTGCTATAACTAGACAATTTGCACACACATTATTTCATTTTGTTTTAAAACGCTTTCAATACCAACAATCCCCTCCCACTACACTGGTCAAAGAGGCCTCTTTTTTTAGAGATTCTCTTTTCTTTAATTTTGAAGAATGGGAGATAGGCCTTTCATTTTAAAATTTTACGAACATAACATTGGAATGAAGACACCGTGACAAAAACAAACCCTTATCACGTATTAAGCTTTCTCTTCTACAACAGAGCGTCAGTTGACCAACTTTCAACCAAAAAAGCGTACAAAATATTGACTAACAAAAGTGAGTTGCGAAACAAAACGAAAAAAAGAAGTGAGGAGATTAAACGAGTTGAAACGAAAATATGACCAATTGTTTGTATAATCTAGAGAAATGAAGATGCGATTATCAGGAAAAAGCATTTTTCATAATTTAATTGAATCGTTAGGAAGGTGCTTGTTCAGTAGATCATATTCATCCGGTAAACATTGTTCCCTGGGAAAAACTACCCATATTGAAGCTCTTACGAGAAGAGGGAATCAACAAGACCCTCCCCCCCTATGAAGCCCTGTTGGTTCCCTCTCTGACAGGAGCTTCCAGGAGGAAGAACGAGGTATTCAAAAGGGCTTCAAGGAAATCAAACGGGCTTCAAAAGGGAAAAACGAGGGCAGTTTTTCCCAAGTGCTTCAGAAGGGATACGAAATGTTTATCGGGATAGATTCTCATACTTTCCGAAGCGAGACGTGTCCTACACTTACTCTCGCTGTGCAAAAGACATTCAGAATGATATCGCCTACATCCGTATTGTACCACCTATACATCGAGGGAAAGAAAATAATTTTCTTGAGAAAAGTCTCTATTCGGGTTATCTGGCTGAATCCAGTCTTATATCTTGTTTTCACCTTAAGATTATTCCGCAAGAATAATAAAGACCTGATACTCACGCAACTGAAAAGATCATGGTATTCAACGCTGCAATATTGAAAATATGGGCCGGGGGCATAGAGTAAGTCTCAGCTTGATAGGTCTCCCAGCTTTGAGATGCGCACATTACGCAGCTATTCAGGCCTTTGACTTTATTTTCTATTGTAAAACGGAAATTAAAATGGAAGTAGTACTAAATTCAATGGAATGATCAATACAGGAAATTGAAAAAAGTCTAAAAGTAATAAGGAAAAGATCAAGTGATGGGGTAGATTTCTTATATACCTCTTGCAAAAAGACTGGGCTGGCCACGTAGCTAGACAACAGGAGGATAGGTGGACATACATCAATGTTAAGAATTAGTTTCTAAAAATGGGTAGAAAGAAGGGCAAACAAACTTCTTGGACAACAATAAATCATATCACTATGTAACTCATGACCGACGTAAATGTAGCAGGCTAAGGGAGGCCTACGCCCGATATCGCGTGCCTAACTATTAAGAGTTATTTTAAGATTAAGATATAACAAGACTTGCAATATATGTAGCTCTCCTGCTTGGTGAATTCGTCATCGATATCATCATAAATATAATTCACTCAACAAGTATCTTCTTGACGATTTAGAAACAGAAAAAATGTTCTTATCGTCTGAACCGAACTGTTATCGGATTCGTTTCACTGTACCCTTTTTTATTTTAACCAGTTTATCTCTACTTCAAAACTCACTCTTGTTGGTCAATCTTTTCACGCTTTAAGAATATTTTTCAAGAAAAATTTCCACGTTCCTACTTCCTTCGATTTTTTAAATTTTAAACACTATTCTGTCGGTATGGATGAAAAACACCTGATGATTCACGCTCACGTAAACTTTTCCGATACATTAAAATTAAATAAAATGTTTAAATAAGTAGGTAGGTACCTGTTTCAGATCTAGAGAAAATTCATCTGTTCCAGGAATAGCTTCAAATGCACACAAAAATACCGACGTAACAAAAACGTTCAATACTTATTAGACGCGAACGAAACTAAAATACACGGGTACGCGAATTCATTCGACCATCGAGAAGAGAAAACTGGAAAGAAGTGAAAGAACTCGTGCGACGACTTCGATACACTCAAAGGCAAACGAGAACCCCCACTGATCACAGTCAAGCGAGCATGATTGAAACAGAGGGGTAAAGAATAGGGTGCACTACATCTCGGTTGCGGTAGTGAACGTCCGGCTAAATGAGAAGATCCGTCCAATATCCCTGACGGAAAAGACACGCGGAGAAAATGATTAAAAAAAACCATAACATACGCGGAATTGTGACTGCGCTATCATTTACAGAGTGAGACTAAATTTTGACTTTTGAACGCTACCACTTCTCATATTCCCCCATTTATTTCGCGATAGTCGAACGTTCAAGCATACGTTCTGGGATTGGGAATCGTTGCGAGGTGATTTTCTTGTCGTTGACGAGAACCGAGTAGAAATGGAAGATTTATAAAAAAATTGATCGTAGACATCGATTCATGAAAAATTTTCTGTCAGACTTCATCGCCTCAAGCCACGAAATATAATGGTACACATGCAAATATGTAATGCGAGAAAGTATAAGAGTGCTAAATTTGATACTTACCCGAAGCAAAGTTGTGTGTAGCAAATTTCATATTTTGCACGAGTTCAATACGATATTTTATTCGAAAAATGTGTTTCGAAAGAAGTACGTTTGCGTGCCATTACTTCTTTATATCCAAATCTTTAGGATCCATGGAAGAGAACGAGAGACGAAGTTTTACAACTAGGACTACCTGAGAGAGAACCGCAATTTTTCCATCAACATAAAAAGCTCGTCAACTACCTACTTTTTGAAAGTCTATTATTCAAATTTTTTTGATTAAGATAAGCTTCAAAAAGATTCTAAAATTTTTTAGTCCATGCGATATGTTTTCTTATTATTGTTTTACTGAAATACACTTATAGTGAAAGACTATCACTAGGTATACGAATTACGTATTATTTGGTGGGAATCCTTGTTGAAGAAACATTCATTCACCCATTGTACCAAGGTAACGGTGCTGAAATCTTTTCTTCTCATCTTCATATTGTTGTTCATAAACGAACGGTTTTCGACCCACAAGTTCTTAGAAGGAATTCTTTCTCATGAAAAAATCTGACTTTTTTCCGATAGGTGTATTAGTAGACCCACAAAAAAGGGAGTGGAGTAGTCGCGTATGTTCTGGCGCACTCGGCTTTTCTCCCTCGCGCGAGCTTCTTTTTCCCCATTTCTAACTAACCCAAAAAATTTTGAAAATTCTCTAATTTCTATCTAATATACTAAAAAGCTAAATGACCCTTTGCCTCTCATTCCTGATTTGCCCGATACAATTTAGCTAAAAAATAGCTAACGCGTGTATTCTATTACTATATATATGAATTGCCTAGCAAATTATAAGAAAAAATATTCGTGAAATTCTAATGACGTCACAGCGACTGAAGGTTAACAGGCAAAATAGAAAATAGAAAATTAATTCTTGGTTATTTAAGTGCAACGATTCATTATCACAAACGTGCGTGTAAAAGTTCTCCATTTTCCTGTTATCGCATCCGACGTCAATTATCATACTGTGACAAGATTATAATTATTTATCGTTAAAGTTCTATTCTACTTGATAGTTCTGGAGTTATTGACACTACCAGAATACCTTGACACACTGATTCTCAAATAAATTTTGAATAAAAAGAAGAAAAGTGATCAACAGAGTATCCAAAGGGTACTGGATTTATTTTACATGTTCCTGACACACTGATCCTCAAATAAATTTTGAACGTCAATTACCATTATTGGAAGAGTATAATATAATCACGAAAAAGTAAGAGCATACTTATTTAAAGTTCAATTCTACTTGATAGTTCTCGAGTTAATTGATAGTTTTTTTTTTTTTTTTTCTTTATCAAGGTATACACTACTTGAATACACGTTCTTGACACACTGATCCTCAAATAAATTTCGAATAAAAATAAGAAAAGTGATCAACGGAGCATACAAAGGGTATTGGAGAATAAGAATAACTGGAGTGGAGTGAGAAACAAACGAAAAGAACGTGAGGATAGGGAAGATGATTGGAAGAAGAGGTAGCAATCGAGTCAGATGGTGGTACTCAAATTTTAAGGCAGGAGAAAGAAAATGGATATGTATAAGTTGGAGTAATTGAGTACCATAGGTAGTTGCGGGAGTTGGAAACCGTGTTGGGAATGATTACATGGGACAGAGGATGAGACTGAGATTATATTGTGGGAAGTACGTTGATTTTGGAGAGTAGGACAGGAAAAAAGATGATAAATCGTCAGATTATCTGCATAATAAGATTTATATGAAGGTAGAGCATGGAAACCCAGGAGGAGATGAGAATGTTCAAGTTGAGAGTGACCAATTCTATATCGAGCGAAAATAACCTCTTTATGGTGGGAATTTCTGTTCGATGAAGACTGAGGATAGGTTAACTTTTAATGATTCAAGTTTGTTGCAGGGTTGTTTTTTTATGTGAGTGATACATGAATTAAGCTAGGATTAAGAAATAATGAAAGTTTTTATGGTCGTAAGTACGCAGTTACAAGGTGAGGTCCTTAATTTTGGGTGAAAGGGTGCAGTTTTTAGGCGCGCAATCAGTTTGATCATATTGAGGGCAACCGATGTGAACTGAGAATCAAATAAAAGATACGTTTTGTACAGATGAGCGTAGAAAAGTGTGAGCTTGAACCTAATCAGAATTCCAACTATAGACACATCATGTGAGAAATTGAGAGGGATGTATTCAGGAAAAGTAGGGGTACAATTCTAAGAGAAGGGCACAACGAAAGTTGAAAAAGAATATTACCATAAATAATATCAACAAGTATAAAGAGTTTCGGAAAACCCTGAAGAATGGAATAAAAGTAGCGCATAAAACATACCTCAGTTCCCTAGAGGAAGGCTTCAGATGAAATCCATCACATACCTAATTTACCCGATACAATTAAGCTAAAAAATAGCGAAAGCCTAATAATTATTATAACGGTAACGACCTTCTCTTTGCACTTCATACCTCATTTTATCCGATACAATTTAGCACTTTGCAAATTGAAGGATAATTAATTTGGCAAAAAGTTCTAATGACGTCAAAATGTCCACATAATGATGGAAAGTATCTAATGAAGGAGAGCTAATAGGCAAAATAGAAAATAGTAGTCACCAAAATATGATGATCCCTTATCAATATCAACTTTTTGAATCAAAAATCACTTCCATTGTAAGAAGTAGAAGAAGAAAAGCAACTGAAATATTTGGAAACTGGAACTGACTAACACAGGTAGTTGCGAGAGTTGGAAACTGTGTTGGAAATGATTACACAGGTCAGAGGATAATTGAGAAAATACTTTGTAGGAAGTATGTTGATTATGAAGAGTAGGACAGGAAAAAAGGTGATAGATTCTCAGATTATCTGTATATAAGATAGTAAGGATTGTAATGAAGCTTCCAATCAGATTTCTAGGATTCAACCAAAAGAAGTTCAATTGAAGGCTGTAATAGAAAACAATCACATGTTTAATAAAGTTGAATAAGGAATTCCCACATCCTCTTCTATGGGACGGATTGGTTTTGACATTGAGAATTGAATTCAAAATTGGAGGGGTTCCAAAAAGAGGAATTAGATTTGATAAAATTTTGAAAATTAAGCCAACTATAGCAGGAGGGACTCGGAAAAATTGAGACATTTGAGCTCTATTATGATAGATAAGGGATAGGAAAAATTTTCAATATCAAAGGAGTCAGATTTGAAAAGATTTTTAATATTGGGAATTGAGCTATGTATGACAGGAGAGAAACTTGGAAAAAATTGAACCATCAGAGGAGTTGAAATTGAAAACGCATTTTGTACATCGACCTATGCAATTATGACAAGTTGATAACTTTAAAAACTTTCAACTTCTAAGCTATATTTTTTAAGAGAGGAACATGGAAGAATTTCAACTTTCAAGATATATATATGACAAGAAAAGGACTTGGAAAAATATCAACCATCGTTCTAGGTAAATGATGGCGAGACACCAAAATTTTCAAAAATCCCTCCCCCTATGGAATAGGTCTCCTATTGAACCTCGATTTAGGTTAGGTAGTTGACATCATAAAAAACTGGAGATGCTCTTAACATCATCAGGATTTAACAGAAGAATCCCTAGAGAATAGTGAATTACAAAAATCAGGACTCGATGTCAAGAATAAGTGTTAGTTGGAGGTGGGTGGACTCGAAGGATTAAATTGAGGGCCTTGAGAAATTGTTTTCTAATTAAGGTAAATGAAGGAAGGGATTTTCAAAGTCTCAACTAAATCAACTCGAAAATAGGAGGAGTTACATTATTTGCATGTAAAAAAGTGAGGTCAAAGAAATAATCATCGCTGAAAATTGGAACGACTGTAGTAACAAATTATACTGTCAACATATAATACACACAAGATTTCAAAAAAAATCTTATGTAGAAAAAAAGTGAAAGAGAAAAAGGGAAATGAATGAACTAATCTTAGAATCGAAACGTTTTTCTTCCATTAATTTGTAGATTAGAGGATGACACGTAGAATCAATTATCACCATATGGATAATTGGAGGAGATGGATGCAGAGGACTCAAAAAGAAGAATAGGAAGAGAGGGAAAACTGGAAGAGTGTGATACTGAGGCAGAGAACAATTTGGAAGACTCAGGAAACGATAAAGAAGAAAAAAAAAAAAAGGTTGTATGGAAGAATCCTGTTTATATAGCGCTCTCGAGTAAGATAAAAATTAAAAAACAAAAAACTAGGAGGCGCGCCGTAGGCGCGCCGGACTTGCTAGTACTGAATATTCTACTGTTTTTAACTCAAATAAAGAATCATTTTACTTTTTTTAGCGGGGAACCCGCTATCCATTTTGTTAGGAGATTACATCCTCAGAAAACGTCCGCGTCCGCAAGTTAGGTTAGGTTACGGGACTTAGACGAATTTCGAGTCTTGAGCTATATATGATAGAAGGGGGACTTAGAAGAATTTCAAGTCTTGAGATATATATGATAGGAGGGGGACTCAGAAGAATTTCAAGTCTCGAGCTATATATGATAGTAGGGGGACTTGGAAGAATTTCAAGTCTCGAGCTATATATGATAGGAGGGGGACTTGGAAGAATTTCAAGTCTCGAGCTATATATGATAGGAGGGAGACTTGAAAGAATTTCAAGTCTCGAGCTATATATAATAGGGGGGGGGGGACTTGGAAGAATTTTGACTTGCGAGCTACCGTCCGCCGTCCAACCAAAAACTTGAAAAAATTTTGAGACTCGAGCTATATATGATAGGAGGGGGACTTAGAAGAATTTCAAGTCTCGAGCTATATATGATAGGAGGGGGACTTAGAAGAATTTCGAGTCTCGAGCTATATATGATAGGAGGGGGACTTGGAAGAATTTCAAGTCTCGAGCTATATATAATAGGGGGGGGGGGACTTGGAAGAATTTTGACTTTCGAGCTACCGTCCTCCGTTAGCCGTCCAACCAACAACTTGGAAAAATTTTGAGACTCGAGCTATATATGATAGGAGGGGGACTTAGAAGATTTAGAAGAATTTCGAGTCTCGAGCTATATATGATAGGGGGGGGGGGGGACTGGGAAGAATTTCAAGCCTCGAACTATTTATGAAAGGAGGGGGACTTGGAAGAATTGTGACTTCCGAGCTATATATGATAGGAGGGAATGTAGAATGATAATTTTGATTTGAATTATATGACAAGATTATCAACTCAGTTCCACACCACCTGAGAGGTCGAGTTAAGGAATTGTGGGTTCCCCGCTGCCATTGCAACGTCTGCAATGGCTTCTAATTTTTTTTTTCATCTTCACTACGGTAGTTCAAAAGTTTTCGAACTTCTGTATCAAATTTCCATCTTTTTTCTCTTTTTTCCCCCCATCATCGTTCCTGTTTAGTAAAATAGATTTCCTCGCTCCATCCAGATCGAGTAGGTGCAGAGACATGTTTCAGGTTCCTTAACACAGAACTTGCAGTTCGCTTCTGCACCTCTCCCTCATACCCTGTTTTTTTCAAACCGTGCGTTGTCAAGGAAGACCGTATACAATAGATATAGTAGAACCAAGTTTGTTGGGAAGGTCACAAAAGTTCTTATGAAAACGAGCGCAGTCTGATTTTATTGACATGTTTCATGTCTTTACTCAGCTTATTAGAATTACTAATTTGAAATTTTGCGAGTGCCCCTTCACCCTCGATACTCCGTGGATGATTCAAAAATCTGCGAGTTGAACCCGCGATTTCACACCGGTCAGTTTGTATACTACCTTTATACTAGCTTTATAATAGCTCTATACTAAGAGTGCAGTATCAACTTAGCTACCTAGTATAAACCAGGCATACACTAGTATATTGTACAAAAAGAGCTGGTCAATTTTTGTAATACTAGACTATACCCCCAAAAGCTATTAGCTTGAAATATTCTAAGCTGGACTTATACTAGACCATGCTCCCTAAAAGCTATCAGCTTTAAACATTCTAAACTGGACTTGTAAGTGCAACCACCCTGGTATGTAGTGAGGTATAGTGCAGGTGATGCAGATTGTTAAACGCATCAGTATTCATTCAGTGTAGGGTTCCATTTACACGACCATACTGACACTCAACAGCAAAATACTTGCTGCATATTGAGAAAGAAAAAGACACGAAACATGATCTTTATTTATTTGGCGCCGCCAGAATATTTTATTTGGTGTGGATGGATTCAGGATTTGGATGCGAGGCCGGGGTCTGGAGTAGTTCAGCAGCGGAGAACCCTTGGAACACGTAGTTTCTAAGTTTTCAAGAATTTTTTTTTCTTTTTTAGTGCTCCTCCGTCATTGGCCAATCAGCCGGCGGAGGGAGACACTCTACTACATGCAAAATAAAATAAATAAATATAAAATAAATACAATATACCTATATAGAATACACAGGGATCAAAATTTCTACTGGTTGGATTTTCTTGAAACTCGGCCAAGTTATAGTGTTACATTTGAAGTTGTGCACCTACAATTTTTTTGACTATCGGGTGAGTACCTAGTTCTTGAGATGAACTCAATTTAGAAACAAATTTCTTCCTCCTGTGACTCCATTAGCGATGGCTGTATTAAATGTCATCAATATTGTAATTTACGTATCCAAAAATGTAAATGTGAAAATTTGGTGCTGATACAATGATTGCTTTGTGAAAAATCTCAAATTGATACGTGAACTAATTTTTTGAGAAAAAATGCAAATATACAAGCTACCAATATTTACCTCAGGTAGTCATGAAAAGCGAAGGGTAACCTTTGTTTACGTAGATTATCAGTGTAGGTTGTACCAAGATTCACTGTCCCACGAGGAAAAGAACAATCTCAACCAACACCTTCACAACCAGCACAGGAGAATAAGGATGTTAAGATAGAAAGACGATGCCGCACAGTGGGATAAATCCTTATTCTAGCATGCCAAAAATACGAAAAATCGATACTCTGATAAATACATGCCGAGCCGCTAGAGTGTTTGTAGATACACCAAATAACTCGAGAATCAACTCGATTTCCGCACAAAAAGACTGTAGCGTACCGAGAAACCAGTTGTCTAGACAGGAGGGTGAGGAAGAGAGAACAGCTGTTCAACGAGTAGCCGGAAACAAGGATACACAACGCACGCGGATACCGGTGTTCAGTACATGAGTTCTGGATTGTGATTTTTTTTTTGTTCAATATTGACCCAAACTTCCTCTCTACGTCATGGCGCGGCGGCGCCAGCACCTGTACCTGTTCATTGTGATCCTCCCATGAACTGAGAAAAATACTGGTAAAACTACAAAAATTTATAAGACTTGGCTCCTTTTTGGTGGCTATAACTCAAAAAGTTGACAAAAGTTGACGAAAAGGTTTATTGAGACGTGTTGCGGAGATGTTGAGCTACAAATTAACGAAGGATGTCAACCTCTGATAGGCTCTGATAGTTTTTAGATTCTTAATAATCGTTTTGGTTCGGTTTGGTTACTGTATTATTTCTGTGTTATTAGTAAATACAATATCTGCTGAAAAATTCCCACCAACGACGTAGAGAGGAAGTTTGGGTCAATATTGAACAAAAAAAAAAATCACAATCCGGAACTCATGTACTGAACACCGGTATCCGCGTGCGTTGTGTATCCTTGTTTCCGGCTACTCGTTGAACAGCTGTTCTCTCTTCCTCACCCTCCTGTCTAGACAACTGGTTTCTCGGTACGCTACAGTCTTTTTGTGCGGAAATCGAGTTGATTCTCGAGTTATTTGGTGTATCTACAAACACTCTAGCGGCTCGGCATGTATTTATCAGAGTATCGGTTTTTCGTATTTTTGGCACGCTAGAATAAGGATTTATCCCACTGTGTGCCGCCTCCCTAAAACAGTAATAGTTAAACCTTCCACAGTCCTACTCTTGCCAAATGAGGACACCCCAAATGTCCTTCAAAGACTCCAGAACCTCCCAGGTGCAGACCCTAGAGAACTAGGCATGAAATGACATGTACCATTCTCCTCAGGCGCTCTCTTAATAACCTGCGCCACAGATGAGCAAGCTGACAAACTTAGATCAGTTGTCTCAAATGCGGGGATTCAAGAAAAAGAGCGCACACTGAGAAAACCAGAATTCAAGATTCACAACATCCCAAACCACACAACAAGACAAGACAACCAAACCCGCCTTGGCGACATCGAAGCAGAAATCCAACTTTTTCCCTATCGCGATGAAAGATACAAAGACAAAATCTTTGCTGTTATCAGAACCAACCTTGAAGAAAAGTGAGAAAAACAAGAACAATCAGAGTAGGATGGGCAATCTGCCGCGTCAATACCCAAATCTACATTACAAGATGCGAAAAACACAACCTTCTAGGCCACTCGGAAACCAAATGTAACCAAATGGACACTGAAAAAGAAACCAACAACACCGAATCACCATCAGGAAATGACTCCTGCGTCAATTGCCTCCACTACAACAACATCCAGAAGAAAGCAATGGAGAAGACCAATGTAAAATTCCACCTCCGACCTACAGAACATAAAACGGGCTTCAAGATGTGCCCCACACTCACCACCTTCCAAAGGAAAACTCTCCCAACTAGACTCGCTACCATTCAAACATCATAAATGTAAACCAAGCGACCAAGAAATCAACTTGAGCGGACAACTAAGAGAGGGAGGAGCAGAGAAAGAGCAGATGAGCTTGCCTGAATCATCCCGAACTGAATTGAATGCTCAACCTTGGGATATGCCATAACACCAAACCACTGCAACGGAATAGAAGAACTTAGCCTACCAAGTAGACTATAAGATGTAACTAATTATGTAATTGAAATAGTACGTAAATCTCTCCACCCACCGCTGAGCAATGCCAATGTATACTCAATGGCGGGGAATAGGCAATCCACTAGTCCCACAGAGAAGGTTCTGAATGGGAACCCCCCCCCCAAAAAAAAAAAAAAAAAAAAGTTGTAGCAAGGTTAGTGGTTATTCATTTTTTGGGTTACCTGTTCACCTACGTAAAGATATGCTCGTTTGTGTTAAGTTTTCATGAATGAATGTTGTGTGTTAGTGTAACACAAATATTAGATCAGCAATAAAACAAGCGCCATAATTACGGTTTGTACAAATGAGGTGACCATTCAATTCATTAGTACAGCAATCCCTTGTGTATAATATTTTTCTTTTCTATTTTTATTGATTTTTTTTTTTTCTCAATTAACAAGCTACTAAGAGCCTGATATCAGGCCCATGAGCCCGCTGGTATTATTGAGTTTAAATGTGGGAGGGGAATTTGATTGTTGGGGAAATCAAAAGATGTTCAGAACAGATGGGGAGTAATCTGACAGTGCTTCTGTGAGATTGTAAGGGGTAAGAAGTTGCAGAGTGCGGCTAATTTGGGTCAGGAAAACATATGTTGAATGATGGGGGAGGGGTATTCAGATCGCAATAATAGCATGGAATAGGCATAAGATAAGATATGAGATGGGGTGTGTGTGAGTCAAGGATGATTGATTCTGAGGTTAGTGATGATTATTTCTCCACAGCGAGTAAGTTAATTTAAGGAGTCTTTGAGGATGGGAGTTTTTAATTTAGACTAGCTTGTTTGAATGAGATTTGAGGTTAGACCAATGAGTGAACCAGGCATAGGTGATGTATTTGTTAATGTGTTTGGAGGACTCGCTGATGAGAGATTGGTTGCCTGTTGGCTGCTTTGTCGATTTTGACATGTTTCATGACTTCGTTCTGACCCCGCCCTAATTTCAAAATTTGCGTGCACGTGCGTGCCCCTCTCCGTTTGTAAATGCCCTCTTCTTATACTGGGCTTAGATTAGGTTTAGGCTCTAATAATCCTGTACCTTCTCTTCCTTCATAATAAAATTACTTGAATGCGTTGGATGATGAAGTTTATTGAATAGGGATCTTGTAAAGATATGATGAAGGAAAGTGAGTGAGATAGTAGGATATAGTTGAGAAAAATGTTGTCCTAAGTAGAATATGCATAATAATAATTATTATCATTGAGGATATTACACAAACACATGTTTACAATTTATAGTATTACACGTATTCGCTCCATATCCTCGGCCCAAAAAGAGCAAGAAGTTTCCTGCAACCTCTCCTATTCATCTCAGTCTAACGCTACACTCTCAAAACCTTTTTGCGCCTAAGAAAGCCTTTAAGTCGTCTTCCCACATTACCAACTGTCGACTGCTGTTTCTCTTTTGAAGTCTAACCTGTTTTATTTTTTGTTTTAAAGTCATCTATTTAATATATTATGTGATCGACGGATTTTGCGATAATTTTTGTGATTAGTTTACTGTAGACAGTATTGTTGAATTTAGAAATATTCGTGAGATCGAGTCTGGCCTGACAGTCGTAGGAATAAATAGCCACGGAGAAATGGATGATTTAATGGAGAGGAGAGGGTTGGATTTGGGGAGGGAGTCAAAATGAGGTTCAAGAGAATTTGGAAGAGAGTAGAAGTAGGCTACAAATGAGAAACGTCCCCTTTTTTCATTGCCGAAAACTCGAGAAGGATCAAACATGCCGACTGTATCCCAGGCTTTACTGGGCTAAGAAGTGAGTCCATCAGCTAGCTATAGTTCACCTTACAGTTTCATCTGTACAGTAAGAAGACTGAACACTTAGTATAAGATGCAGTAGCCATAAAAGGCTACGAAATACTGGTAGAAGTAAGAGTGTCAATTAAGAACATATCGTAAGGTAGACCTGTCCTTGGCCTACTTAAAATAACGTCATCCACTATGAGATAAGAAACATGATTTTTTTATTTTTGGCGCAGCAAATAGTTTTTTTTCTTCCATCTCTTGTCTTCTTAAGAAGTACAATTTGCCTTATATTAGGCCTATGCCAATAATTGAATCAACTACTCCCGTTTGCTTTCAAAATAATCATGTCGAATCGTAGTCAATTTCCTGCTTGATGAAACTCATAACAGATAAAACATCGCTTAAAATGCGAGTCATTCAAGTTGGTCACTTTTTTGGCAACAGTAAAATTCTGAACTGTATTTTACCTTCAATCTTCCCAAAGAATTTTTTTTAAATAATAAATGCAATTCCAGAGAACAGTCTTGTTATGGTGTAAGAATATTTCTTGACGGGTCTTATACTACATAAGAGTAATACAGAGTCTGTGAATTTGTAATAAAATAAAGCTTGTTAGGTACCAGAAAAATCTTTTTTTTTTTTTTTTTTATTTTGATTTATTTACTCTCACAAAACATTTGAAGAGGTGAACGTCGATTTTAATTCTGGATTTACGTAGAGTAATAATTGACGATTGAACCAAATTCACTAAAATTGTGCAGAAATGAGTACTTCACAAATGAAAAATGAAACAACGCAAAATTCATCTTTATTCAATCATAGTACAACAATAACAAAAACATTATTTACGAAAAATGAGACAACATTTTTGAAATTCTCAACCATTCTAACAATTTCTTAGTTCAATTGTTTTTTAAGAAAAAGAATTGTTAATCGTAAAAACATTCCGAAGAATAGTCGTTTGGAACGACATTAGTGAAAATATTTTTCATCACATAAAGAAGAGAATGAAATACAAAAATCTGAATGACTAATACATTTTTTATAATAAAAGAATTGATAAGAATAGTAGTGATTGTACATCAGTACTTCTGAGCTAATGTAAATTACAATGAAAATCAGCTCTCGGATTCAACATCCATTATGTTATTAGAAAATGGTTCGAGAATAGTCATAATTTCTTCCGTCAATTTCAAATAATGTAAAGCTTTCGACATGTACTCAACGTAATGGTTACGCCCACTACCATCATTGGTTTCGCAGCATTTGGCTTTGGTTATGTACGCTTTATACAACCAATTAAACGTGGTCCCTATGGGTAGAATGAAACGTATAAGAAAAATAAAATTTTGGATGAGAAATAAATTGAACTTTCAAATACCGCACCTCGTAATAATGTATATCCAGGAGCAATGACATCAAATACACTCAAAATTTCGTACAGTCTTATTATTTTCTTATCGATTGTTTCCAAGTCGGGAATTTCGAAAGTTTCTTCGTTCAGTTCTTTCAGAGAGTGATACTTCAGGAATACCATAAATGCGTGATTATGATGAAAGATCGATTCGTACTTTTTTAGCAATTTTTCACACATTTCATTTGACGCTTCATAATTTAATTCTTCTTCAATCAGATTTAACTCTTTTTGAACGTCATTGTATAATTTTTTAAGCTGACTGTATTTTTTTCGAAAACTACAAGCAGTGCACTGCCAATCCGATTCGAAATCTGTAACAACAAAAAATATTGATTTATCATATTAAGAAGACAAACCCTCAACAATCAGATGATGAAAATACCAACCTAATGAGTCTAATGAAAGGAGAAGTCCATCTTCACATTTAGGACATTTTAGCGAACTAAAATTAGATCCAAGTTCTTTTGGGTCGGAACACCTCCTACAACAACAACTAGAAAATGATAAGCGAAGTAACTCTTGTCTACGCAATAACGTTGGCAGTATTGTTTTCACTCTGGAATAAGTCAAATTCTCCCCTTTATCGATATGATTCGATGCTCTCATAAATATCCTGGAAAAAACAAATTACATTTCCGGAAGGGTAAGAAATAATAAAAATCAAATATTGATTCGCACGCGGTAGAAAAACACATTCAATCAGATAATCAACTTAAATTCAATATATTTCAGCGTAAATTTAATTCAGAGAAACATAAAATCAACGAACTTGAAGTTATGACTCGGTAAAATCACACAAGTGGTATTTGGTATACAGCTGTGAGAAAAATTCAACGAATGTCTATAAATACAGCGCAAGTGATTTCTCGTATTCATATGGAAGCAATTTGCATCTATTATGCCGCAGACTCTATGTATAAATTCGTCATCAAATCTAAAAAATAGGATAATAAACAAGCGTGAGAGCTTTCCCGCCTTTTTTCAGATACCGATAAAATTTTCATTTCAATAGTTGTTACCGTCTAAGTTTGCATTTATCTTTGATGTACTTCACAACGTACGTGGTTTCCTTTTTCCAAATAACAGTATCACGTCGGATATCGACAAAGGAATTCAATGACTCGATATACTGCCACTTTTCAGGAGATCTTTCGGAGAAAAAGAGGAGTCGAATCGGTAGGATGCATGCATATTGGGGATAAATTCCTCCTCTTTTTTTCGTCAACTGCTGGAACGACATCTTGGAACACTTTTTGAACACTTCACACTCATTCGTTTTGTGATAAGTCAATTTATCACAGTTAAAATCACATATAGGCCATCCGCAATCGTAACATTTAGAGGATGAATTGACCACTATACCACAACCCATGCATATGGGCCATTTGGGTTCAGCAACTGGTCCAATTAATAAAGCATCTTCAACTAAAATTTCGTCACCGATATCAAATTTACGCTCGGCCATGGCACATCTGTAACAAAGCGAAAGCAATTCTTGTAATCGGGTTTCATTGTCCACAAACTTTGTAAGCTCTTCACGTTTCCTTTCAACGCGATCATATAACTCGATAGAATAGTGGAAATCAAATACAATGATAATTTTTTGCACCAGTATTTCTGAATGTAACATTAAAGCATGAGACTGAAGAGTAATTTTCAAAAAGTGGGTGTTAATTGATAAGATCACGAAAATAAAAAGAAAACAACTTACGTTTCATGAATGGGTGCAGAATCAAGTGCGGTAGGAATACTGTCTTTGTGAACCATAATTTTTTCATTACTTTGCAGGAATAAACGAAGAACGAGAAAATAGAAAATTGTTCGAATTTAAACGCCATTTGTGCGCTAAAATGCCAGTTATTGATAACGATTTTTCAGTATCACGATTATGAGGAGGAATGACGGTTGGAGGGTTACTCGGTGAATGACGTCACACAAGTCGACAAAAGGTAAACAAGAGAGTTCACCATTTTTTTTCCCCCGTTTTTTTTTTCTCGATTTTCAATTTTAAAGACGAATTGAAATCTAATAGGCCAAGTCTCTTACCCTACGATCGCACACGCTTCTATTCGTATAATTTTAGTCCTTATGATTCATTGAGGTCATGACGGAAGTATTTTGTAACATATCTTTTTGTGGGATAGCCCTTTTTGTTTTTGTGGCTTGAGACAATGGACTTCACATCGACAAAAAAAATCATGTATCGTACGGAAATATGAGATCATAGGTGTCAGCTCAATTAATGTACCAAACTACTAATTGTGACGAAATTTTGAAGGTCAAAATGAGTGTTTGAAACAGATATGGGTCCAAAATTGCTTCAGAACTTCTATTATCATTTACATTCTTGATTATGAACAGTTTTTGATCGATTCTCGAACCCGTATCAAACAATCATTTAGTATTTTGCAAACACTCATGACAATTGGCACATCGTATAGACAATAAGTTGGCTACGAGTCTATGATTTCATATTTATTTATACGCTGATTTTTATTGTCCTATGAAAATTCTATCTTCAATAAAATATAATGAAAAAAATAATTTTTTCCGTCATCATGATCTTAGTTCAGAGCTATAATCACAAGTGATTACGAACACATCCTCAGAATATTACACTCGTAACGTCACCATTCAACGCCCTCGGATTATCAACTAATAATTAGGAAATTGAATTATTATCTACTGAACATCCGCTCCAGCTAAGAGGATTCAAAATTTCATTCCTCGTTCTTTTAACGATCGCTTTCTTGAGTTTCGATAGCGTGGAACTATGTTAGGAATTTCACTTCTTTGGATATTGAATATAGTAGAGTCGATAAACACTTATTCCTGAAACCCCAACGTTTCAACTTTACAAGTCGATAATGAAAGAAAAAAAAAAGAAAAAAAGTTACGCCATAAATCTTTAATAAACACGTAACTGGAACGTTAAGCTTATAGTGCACAAAACGCACACGTTACATAATCCGATTTCTACAAAATAGAAATGCATGCAGACTTAACAGAATCCCTGAACCGGATAGCAACATTTAAGAGAAATGAACAGAATGTTGTACATAAATAAGTCTACTGGAGGATGATACTACGATCAGATTACAAATCAAATTCTAATCCCATGCCAATCTTGTGACCACCTTGATTGAAAGTCTTGCCTTCAATTAATGCTGATAATGTGAAAGTAATTCCTGAAATCAAAAATAGGAACAGTTTTAAATAGCGAAACAAATGAAGATGGGAGGGTAGTAATAATTACCGTCTCTTATTTTTTGCGAGAATCCGAGACCGATTTGATTGGCATTATTCACTTTAGCTCGAACACTGGTGTTACTGTCTAAAGAATACTTACAACCCACGCCTAATTTACTATCGTTGCTGGTTTCCGATGACCAACCTAATTCAACACCGGCTTCCAAATTCTTCTCCACTCTACGATACATGTAACCACTAAATTGTTTTCCATCGACCCTATGAAACAGAGAATATTTTCAAGATTGAAATATGAATTCTCTAATAATAAAAATGTTATAAATAGAAATTCTGGGAATCTTCCCCACAATTTCTTCGTTTCTCTTTGTAATTAAAATTCCCATTCTTTAAAATTTTTTTGTAGGTCTTATAAACACACGATGAATTCGTAATAGAAGATACTCGCAAATAAATACAACATACTGCTTACATTAACAGACTGCAAGTGCGGGAACTTTCTGACAATCTATGGTATAAATGTGACATAAAGATAACTTACACACTGGTATGTAGAACAAAGTCATCAACGGAATAACCCAGAGCTAGGTTATTGGTCTTCAATTTCGAATCTTTACAATCGAACTTCAATTGAACACCAGTCAACCATCCTGAAAAATTAATATTTACCAATTGAGTACTAGAATTGAATAAACCCATTTACAACACCCATTCATTTCTTACCATGATAGCCAAGGACTCCAGCAATGTTAACGACAGGAGTGGCAGTTTTAAAATCAGCTTCGCTGTTTGTGGATAGAATGTCATTTTTATACTCCGTCTTCAACTTCAGAGACTTGTCTCTAGAATCATGAATAAAATAATAAGAATAATCAATCTTGGGTGGTTTTAATTTATGGTCACGTGAGCTAAAGATTTCGGATGTGTTCTCAGGGAAAGGTTAGAAACACAACATATCGGTAACCTTAGTTGCTAGTTTCGAACTAAAAATAATCAGATGAAATTAGTATCACTTCCAGTACTCACCCAGTTTGAGGAGCGAAAGAACTTTCAGCAGAAAATTTAGCTCCTTTGAACAAATCTTGCAAAGAAACTTCCGTAACCAAAATATTACTTGTACTCCATTTCTCGGACAAATTCAGACCTATTTATCGATGAATGTACAGGAATTCAGAACAGGAAAAAAGTTCGAAAATATTCACGAGGGTAAGAACGAAATTTACCATATTCTTTCAATTTGTACTTCGACTCCAAATTTCCGAGAACTTTTCCGGAGTCGAAATGAGATACACCACCGCAGTTGAATTCGCAACCATTAGGAATTTTAGTTCTTACATCTAATTTGAAAGTATCGAAATTGTATCCTTTGTTAAATATATCCTTGGCGCTTTTGCCCAGTTCATTAAACAAAGGTGGTGACATAACGATCTATAAAGGAGGGAAACAAGGTCAACATAATTAGTGCCGATTTATAACTAAAATGATAAATGAAGCTAATACAGAACCTAAGCAACTATGACGATACTATGACACAATATCTACACCCTTGAAATAAGCTTGAAAAGTGCGGAACATGAGTTTGTATTTGTACCACAATCAAAATCTTACCAGTGAAGTTTTATTCAATACAGACACAGTAGCCTGAGTAGATTACGATGTCACGAGCAGGTCACGAGACAGTCGAGTTAAATGAGTAAAAATCTGCACGATATTTCAAACTTGCACAGCCACAAGATAATTTGATGAAAAATAGAATGACAACGTATAGGAAAGTGGTCACCTGGTACTCGCTAGCTACAACTTGATTCAACCCTGTGATGAGCCAACCTCTGACATTGAAGTAAGTGAGAAAGCGAGCAGGCCCATTCAATGCTTTCGTGATGCAATGAGGACTCCATTATGATGCAATCGGTAACCATATAACGACAAAAATTTCCCTTATGCATGCTAAAATTATTGGTAGACAACGCTTCTACCGACCTTAACTTCAACTAATTTTCATTGACTAAACTAAGTCTAAAAAAATTGCAATTTTAATATTTCTCTTTCAAGAATATAATATTGTATTGATAACATTCTTCCATGTATTTATTAATTTGATCACCAGATCACTACAATCGTTAAGTTACGTGTCGTGCTCAACAAGAATAACTTTGTTTCGAGTATGACAATTCCTATGCTGATATAGATGTTTAAGAATATTATTCTCGCATGTTATGTGAGAATATTTTCAAAAGAACGACGAACTAATGGCTATTCAAGACCTCCAACCATGTCAACAAAATTTCGTCAAAGAAATCGATTATAATGATATAGAAAGGCTTGAGGTAAATACGATGAAATTAGTGTTATGTTTCCGAGATATATAATCTGTCATTCACTTGCAATTCCTTCTCTGAACAATGTATCTAAGTTTATTGACAAAGGGAATTATTCATTGATAATTTCCAGATCGTTGGCAAAGGTTCGTTCGGTATCGTATACAGAGCGAAATGGCGTGGAAAATTCGTGGCTGTAAAACAAATCGACTCGGAAGTTGAGAGAAAAACATCTGCTGAAATTAGACAAATGTCTCGAGTTAATCATCCACATATCGTTAAATTATATGGTGTTTGTAGAAGTCCGGTTTGTCTGGTTATGGAGTATGCTGAAGGTGGATCACTTTATAATGGTGAGTATCATTATCTAGACTATTCTATCGACTGAAAAAAAATACTATCAGAAATTCATTTTTATTCGTGCTCTTGTTCATTATTTTGATTCTCAAATCTTCAAGTATTCGCGCGAAGCTCGTTTTATTATTGCTATATTTATTATTTTTAGTTCTACATGGGTCTCCGGTGCTGAGGTACAACGCTGGGCACGCAATAAGTTGGTGTCTGCAATGCGCTAAAGCAGTTGCTTATCTTCATAGTATGCAGCCCAAGGCACTCATTCATCGGTAATTAAATATTTGTTAGTTTCTTTAAGACGTCGTACATAGTAGAAATGACATCCCAAATAGAGCAGCTTCGTTTTTATGAAATAAATACCTTCCGTTAAGTAAAATGGTTCGGATTCATGTTTTGATTTGTAATTAGTCATTATTTTTTTTCCATTGTTCCCGCTTTACTTTCTTTATTTGAACATTCTCAAATTTTTAGAGATTTAAAACCACCAAACCTTTTGCTCGAAGATCAAGGAAGATTATTAAAAGTTTGTGATTTTGGAACTGCGTGTGATTTGAAAACTTATCTGACAAACAATCAAGGTAGCGCCGCTTGGATGGCACCAGAAGTATTTGAAGGTAAAATTTAATCAATATGTTTCTCAATCTCCGAACCGTTGAAATATTATACGCCGCTTGTGAAATATTCCAGGTTCAAAGTACACGGAGAAATGTGATGTCTTCAGTTGGGGTATAATTTTGTGGCAAGTATTAACTCGGCGAAAACCGTTCGACGAGATAGGAGGAACCGCTTTCAGAATAATGTGGTCTGTTCATCAAGGAAAACGCCCTCCATTGATTGAAAACTGTCCTCCTATTTTAGAGAAATTGATGACAAAGTGAGAATGTTTGTTTGCTATTGGTAGTCTCTCGGGTAGCATGAAATTTCTAAAATTGTTTCATTGTATAATAAAAGATGCTGGGGTAAAGAAATATCGAATCGACCTTCGATGGACAAAATTGTGTTTATTATGTCTCAATTACTTCCATACTTTGAAGGCCATGAAGAACCGTTGATGTATGAAGAATCGGATGATTCATTGGGTGAGTTTTGCAATTTCTACGACTATCGTCTTGAGAAAATAATTAATCCGTTGAAATTTTTTCAGCTGTTGATAATGAACTGCTGTCAGAAGATGGTTCCTGTTCTGACATTCCTAGTTTTTATGCCAACGGTGAACGTAAGTAAAATCAAAATTTTACTCTATTATCTTTTCCTCGCAGAGTCGTTCGTTTGAAATAAAACGAAATTGTTCTTTCAGAGACTATCAGTGGCTCATTGAGTAATATTGGTGCGCTTCCGGTAAACTCAGAACTTTCAACACCGTTGAATATCGACATTCAAGTAAGTCAATCTTGAGAAGGTCAAATTTTTCTTCAGAACATAGCTCTCAATACCGTGTGATTTGTTAGGAGGCAGAATCTTTTCAAATCAACGACGTAGTCGATTTGCCGGATGATGCTTTACAATTACGGTTACCGAGAAATAATACTCTAATTACAAGTGGGATAAATGGCATTATCGATACCGTCGATAATGAAGAAAGTTTAAGTAAGTTCAAAATATTCTTTAACTAACGTAACAAAAACTTGGCGTTATTAATATCAATAAAGTCAGATAAATACGTATATACGAAATAGACTTAGGGGTAGAAAGGTTCATTTGATTTTCTCGCTCCTACTTTCTTTTTCTCTGCATAAGATGGAATTTTTGAATTCATATGTTTCATTATTGATATACATATACGATCAGAAACTTTTCGAAGTTGTAGATCCAGCTAAATGAAAACGAAGTTCTGAAAACTTTTTATTTGAATCGAGAGTTCGTTTCAATGAAGGAAACATTCTGATTCAGACCTGATATTTTGTAGGACAGAAGAAGCCACTGAGAAGGAAGTAACATTTTGAAATCTCTCATTTATCAGTAAAAAGCACTTAGTTCACTTAATTTTTACGAAGACATAACATATCGAAATCTCTCTATCATCCAGCTACGAATGCGTACGTATAGTTTGACGATTCTCGACTTTCCTTAGGACCACCTAGCTGTACAAAGTTGTTTCATGTTGAAGCGCTGAGAAAAAGTATTTCATTATAATCGAAGTTTTTAAATCCTTTAAAAAGTTGTATGAATTGAGTTAGATTCAGGTTGTAAATATTCCACCTGTACTTGTAACGATTCTCACTCCAATTTCACTTGACGGCTTATTCGTTCGAAATATGTTGTATTTTCCACATAAAATTCTTTCTTGAAATAAATAATGTTGAAATTTAGGCTAAATTTTGATCCTCTACCCATACTGCTGTGTGACGATTTGTACTATAATCTTTGGTGAATTCTGCATTTTTATATCCTTTTGATTCATCTCAAATTTTTCATTCGGTTTACTTTTTAAAACTTGTCAGTCTTTTCTCTAATTCTTCCTCTAAATAAAATCTTTCTGTAGAATGAAAACGCTATCATTCAGTCTAATTGTTTGGATTAAGTCGGTGCCTGAAAAACAAAAATTATCAATAATAGTATATTGGTTCCTGATATCGTCCCGAATTGATATTTTTTGTATATTTTTTTACTGTATCTCGTATCTAACCCCTGGTCGTAAATATGATTAAAATACAAGCTAGAGAATGCAGTTTATTTTTAAAAGAGAAATGCTCCATAATTTATCTATTCAAAAAACAAATGATTTTTCTTCTCAAAAAGTTCGTCTGTAGGAAAATGAGTGGCTATTGGATCAATTAGCAGTCATCTGATAAAATTATTCACATTTCACGGGAAGTAAATGTGCAGAGAGAACGAAGAGTTATTTGGCTCATTATGAAGTGTAATATCTTGCGCTTGTTTACATTTTGCACTATTTTTGCGAGCTAATTTACAGATAGAGAGAATTTACGTTGTACATGTTGTCCTTGTTTTGTTCCATTTCATTCACCGTACTGTATTTATGATATCACAATTTAATGAATTTAGTTTATTGAAAATGGTGTCGTCATCCTCAACTTCAAGCACTGCATCGATTGTATTAGCTATTGCGTTATTTTCGAAAGGTGAACGATTAAACGGGATTTTTATACATTCTAAAACACGCCCGTATTTTCGAACTTCATTAAAATTTGTCCTTAGAGTTCAAAGGACTTCTCTAGAAAACGCTTGAAAAGTGACCTATTTGTTTTTATCTGTTAGTCGTTATTTACAATAATAATGGGATTCAACTTCTAAATAAAGTTCTTTGGAGATTTATTATCTGGTCGTATATCTCGAAAAATTCTTGAAGTAACGTTGTACTTATTTTTCGACTGATAACGTGGAGAAATGACACTAGTAAAATTTTATTATTTGATTTTTTGAATTTACTCATCGGAATGCGTATGAGCGATCTCTTTGCTACATCCCTGATGCTATACTTATGATACGCGTAAACACACACATGCGTGAACGTTTCTTCTGCGTCCACATAAATACGTCTGCACAATGTACTGTGCGTCTTCTAGCATGTAACGTAAGTTCCGTCTGTTCAACTTCACCGAATTCTCATGCGTTGATTAGACCTAAAGAGAAAGAATGTTTTGGTACAATGGTGAGTCATTGAGATGATGATAGTGTTGATTAGAAAACTGCTCCGTACGGTGTCGTGAGAAGCCAGTCTGTTCTATTTGTGTGTTCATTTTCAATAAGTCGAATTTGCCATGCACGAGTGCGATGGGTAAGCGAATTTTGATTACGCTAATTCTGATCGATATCATGATCTAAGTCCCTCGCGACAAAGATCTACCGATAGTACCAATTCGGTTGTTGATTCCTTGGTGTTGATGTCGACTATTTCCTCTTTCTCCTTGACGTTTGTTGTAAAATAAAGAATATCGAAATAGGAATTGTGTGCGGTATAATATAGGAAAATACGGGAATAAAAATATCATACAAATATTTGAACAGTATATTCAATCAACAGTAAAGTTATCGGTTCTTCTACAGTACCCCGCTATCTCGTGGAGATTGTTGTGAAAAAAGAAGTGATGCGAAATTTCCCCAAAACTTGGAAAGAGATGCACCTATTTACTATTGATAGTACGTGAAAATACACTCCCAATTTATATTTATAATGCTGTAAAATTTGTAGTATACCTCGAGCAAAAATTTCTATTGTTTTATAATTATTCTGATTGCATACAAATGACTAGAAACACTAGAATTTCAAGTGAATGTCCTTCAAAGTCGAAACGAAAATGAAACATCAAGCCTTAGAACAGACATTCAAGAAACAAAGATTGCAAATCGAATTGTATATGATTCTTATTCCGCGCAATCTTGATACAATTCGAGACAGAACGTGTAGTATTTCAAGTATAGCGGTGGAAATTTCATCGGAGAGAGATACGCTATATTGTGACGAACGAATCTTATTTTATAGATTTTCAATCTTGACGAGTATATACTTTATTACGCGATAATGAAGAGAAGAAGGAAGCGTTATTTAAACTATTTGGCAATAGTGCAAACACTTTTGTGCTTTTATGTTTATGGGAAACGATCGTTCAAGCGAGCGAGTCAAATTAGACGAACCAAGAATAGAAAAAATACAATGACTGATGAGATTTCATCGAATAGTTGTTTCGACGTCGATTCCTTTTGATACTTAATTATGTACTAGACTTGAACGTGGAACGACTGAAACGAAATATTTTTCTCATCTCTGCATCTTCGCAAAGCTGACTTCCTTTAATGTCTGGAAATTTCAGGTCTGAAATTTACTCGTAGGTGTAGTCTTCGATTTCAAAAATGATTTAGAAGTATCTGAGTTACAACGATTGGAACGTCTATTTCAAATTGGCCATCTATTGCTCTGGTAGTTTTTTTTTCTTGCTATATTTATGAATTATTTCTTCTGATCACGCTCCTTCGTAGTAGGGAGGGGGTTTTAAACGAGTTACTCCCAATCGTATTGTCAAAATATAGTGTAGGTACCGCAACAATTAAATAATTTCAATGTATGAGAAATTTCGATTGTAATATTGTCATCGTTCCGAGACTGTCGATTGGGCTCATAATTTTTCAAATCCACTTTTTGTATCATATAATTGTAAGATGATGGGTTTTAGAGCACCGGGATGATTTCTGAGTCAACTACTGTGCGAATTATTCTCGGAGAACACAAACTGTAGAACAGTTCGTCTACGGAAGATCCAAAGTTTCAATAGGAGGGGAACTTGAAAAAACTTATCTATGCCGGCATCGAATTGTGACGTCACAGACCGCGCCCCAAGCTATGTGTGATAGTAGGTGGATATGGAAAAAAAAACTGATCTATGACGTCATCAGATTGTGACGTCACAAAGCTGACCTATGACGTTATCAAACTGGGACGTCACAGGCCCCGCTGCTCATGATAGGAGGAGACTTTAAAAGATCTTGAGCTCCCAGCGCTGGCTACGTCATTGTAAAAACTATGGCCGCTATTGACTTGAACTTTTTCATTGGCTCTTTGTTATTTCATTGAAAGTCAGTTCATAGTAGCTATTGCCTAAAAAAAAAAAAATCGAAAAGACCCAAAAATTAATCATAAAAGTAAAGAAAAAGTCCAAAAATATTGATAAAAAATATAAAAAATTCGAGAAATACATTGAAGAAATCGAAAAACTTGGAAAGGAAAAAAGAAATACCAAAAGGCGGTCCTAAAAGGCTACTAGCTAAAACTTTTTCATTGACTCATTGTTTTTTCATTGACTTGATGAAAAAAAAAATCAAAAAGAACCAAACGGTAATCAGGAAGTCAAACTGTAAAATAAAATTGAAGGTTATGGCTTGAACTTCAAGTTGATGAGCATATTATAGTTCAACTTAGACCTTATGGCTGACAAGATTGAAGCTTGAGCTTGAAGATTAAAGCTGTAGGCCGAGATGATGCTGCTACTATGGTTTTAAACTTGAGGCTTACAGCCTAATCGTGATTTTTTCTTTAATGAATCTAAAAGTAGGTGAGAAAATGGTGCAACTTGAAAAAACCAATAATATGAAATTTAGCTAAAAACTTATGGCTTCAGAAATCATGGCTTGAGCTTAGAGCTTGAGGCGATAGGTAGGTATCATGTGGCTTAAACGGCCTTTAGTGAACAGCTTGTTTAAAACCCCTGACAGCAATCAAAAAAAAAGAGAAAAAAATCAAATAATGTCGAAAAATTCTATACTAAAAGAAATGGAAAACCATATTTAAAAAATGCATTAAGAAAAAAAATGGCAGGAAATTCGCCCTTATCTGTTGGCTGAACCTTTATTATTGGCACTTTGTTATTTCATTGGCTTGAAAAAAATTGAAAAAAAAATCAAAAAGCATTAATGTAAAAAAGGAAAAAACCAGAAAATGTTACCAAATAAAGGAAAAATTTTAAAAAATTTGAAAAATACAGTGAAAAAATTGAATGAAGAAAAAAGAAAAAATCGAGAAAAATTGAAAAGCAATACCTATTGAAAAATTGGGAAAAAAATCAATGTCACAAAATCTAGGAAAAAATGAAAAAAAATGGACAAATACATTGAAAAAAAAAAAAAAAAAAACAACAGAAAATTTGCTTTTGCCTGTTAGCTGAAACTTTTTTATTCAAATTCAAAAATTCAGTATAATATTTTAATATTTAATTTTATTTCAATTCCATTTTTATTAATTTTAAATGATTAATAACTAAATAATTTACAATGAATTTAATTTTATTTCCAATCTAAATTACATCGACCTAAACTCAAATCATCTAATAAAATTTTAATCGAACAGATTAAATTATATTTAATCTTTTAATACGATTTTATTAACTCAACATTGACGCTCTTTGTTATTTCATTGACTTGAGGAAAAATTAAAAAAAATCAAAAATATTCAAAAACTTGGAAAGAAATTAAAAAAGTCAAAAAATATGGAAAGAGATGAGAAAAGTTTTAAAAAGACATCGAAAAAATTGAGGAAAGAGAAAGAGAAAAACAAAAAAAAAAAAACAGCAGAAAATTCACTCTTATTAAAGCTGCTGGCTAAAACTTTTTCATTGGCTCTTCGTCATTTCATTGACTTGAAAACCACCGAAACTTATCAAAAAGCATTTAAAAAATTAGGGATTAATGAGAAAATGTCAACAAATATTTTAAAAAATTTGGAAATCTTTTAAAAAAAAAAAAGTAGAAAATTTATGTTTTTTAATTATAATTAGCTGCTACTTGATTCGTTTCATTGGCACTTTGTTATTTGACTTGAGAGAAAAAAATCAAAAAATGACTAGAAAACTAGAAAAAATTTACAAGAATATCAAAAATGAATAAAGAAATTCGAAAAATACAACAACGAGAAAATTTAGAAAGATCGAAAAAAAAGACAGCAGGAAATTTACTCTTATTTATTATCTGCTGAATGATCCCTCTTCATTGACTCTTTGTTATTACATTGACTTAGAATAACAAATATCAAAAGAAATAAAAAAACTCCAAGAATACATTAAAGAAATTGAAGAAAACAAAATTAGCGGAAAAGTTGCTATTATTTATTAGCTTCTAGCTGGCTTGCTTTGAATTTTTTAATTCAAGGACTGCCGTAAGAAGGTATCAAAACGCGGCTTCTTTCGTTTTTTTTTTTTTTTTGACCTTTATTCTATCACCCCAGACTGGCAGAAGCTTTGAGCTATGGGGTTTGCTGATCAATACCCAATCATTTCTGTACTCTTATGTTCGATTAGACCGACCGCAATTACACCCATCATTCATATTTCGTCAATACCGTCATTGTTTGCCCAGTAGGGCGATTCGATTACGAAACACCGATAAAAAATTTTATTACCTCCTTATTTTGGCCTGAACACTCGTTAAGCAATGACAAAAAAACTTGACGTTGGTCGTAATGCGTGCCCAAGACGAAGGATAAAATGTCAGAACTGCTTCTCAATCATTTCATACCCCAGGGAAAGTTCGTAAATTCTTTTTCACTGATGGAAAACTCGATTATTTCGTCATTTCTAATCCACAGCTACGTCGTGCTAATTTAAACGTGTTCACAAATGCGAAATATGTATCACAGCGTAGAAAAAATAATCAGAATGTTTCTTTCCCCCCAATTATGTCGTCAATAAACTTTTTCAATTCATTATTTTGTCAGTAATAGTGAGTAACTCAGCTAGCCGCAACGTGTTCGAATTGGCTGACTAATTCTGATCGTATGCTTTAAGGTTGGAGACTTGTGTTATGACCCCGTCTAGCCCTGTCAGCACGAAATCGTACAAATGTAAAGGAATTGTTTTGTAGATGTTGATGGTGCACCCACTTTGCCGTGACTCATGGAGTTATTTTTGCCAGAAAAATTTTTCGCCCGCTTAAAGTCACGAAGTGTACGCGTTAGAAATGCGTATGCTGTGTGCAGATCTGTATTTTGACCTTTTAATTTTATTCTTCGAGTCGCCGTCAATTGTCGTTTATATAATGCGTTTTCTTTTCTAATTCCATTATGCGCTCATTTCAATTCCGGACTGAGTAGGAAAAAAAAAAAAAAAAGGAAAAATACGAGAGAGAATCTGACGATACGAAGGAACATTTAATTAACATTCTTATACATCATGCATCTCGTGAAAACGGTCGTATCATGAGGAGTTCCTCGTGAACACGAGAGGAGAGGGTATTTGTGAATTATGAGTCATAGAGCTAGATTTAGAGTACAAATTCTCTGGTGTGTGATTTTTTTTCTCCGTTTTATCTTCCTCTATTTCTTTCGAGAGTAGAAAGTTTGCTCACTCTCTTACTTGTATATACAAATACACGAGCGCGCATTTAGTCAATATTAAGCGTCATTTTCGGAGCTGCGTATTTTATCATGGGTTTTGTTCTATGATATGCAAGTTGAAATATTGTTGTCAGTTGCATTTGGCTGACAAAGACGGTTCCTATCGTCATTCTTCCTTTCGAAGCGTAAAAATTTATGGCTGGCCTATGCTGTCATGTTTCGTATTTTGAAAAGTACGCGAGCATTGTACGAGTAAAAGTTCACACAATGCACATAATGGGTTAGAAATATACGATGTACATATATTGATGATAATTTTTTTTTTTTTTTTTCGTCTCTTACGCGATAATGTTGCGTGTGTTTTCAATTTTATAATAGTGAACACTTATACTTGTGCAGGTGGTGCAGACAGGAACGAAATTTTTCACGATAATATGCATGTAATGTTGGATGCACATCTGCAACCATTAGAACCAGATATGTCGAGCGAAAAGAGCATTCAAGAATTTGAGGAACATAAAGAGGTAAGAATTATTTACTAGACGACGTTCGAATTCGAGGTTGTAAACCCACGTTGAAGTGTTTGAATTGAGGACGCGTTGTTGATATTTTCGTTTACCCTTTCGATGACTGTCCAACTAATTGTCGAGATAAATTGTCAGATAGAATTGATTAGATTAACGAGGATAGGAAGAGTCGAGTATTTTTCTACCACAATTGATTTTTCTGGATCCATTGTGGACGAGCGTTTTACGACATTGAGTTTTAAAATAAGAATTTTAGTGTCAAGGTGGTTTATCGGAATCACTTTAGACGGGGAGGGACGTGTAAGTCGGAAAAATGCCAGCTAATTCGGCAAAGAAGTAGAGATTCATCTTGCGTATACCTGTATAAGTTATCGGCTATTTACATCGCTAATTCGATGCGATCCTTCGTCGATGAAATTCGAATACTACTTTTCAAACTTTCTAAAAAACCTAAATATCCTACGCGTTTTATGATGCAAGAAAAATTGACCCCCTTTTCACGGACCTTTGAAGAGCTGAGCTGTAAAATAGATAATTCGTCTATCTAATTCTGAATCGGTCTTCTCAAAATTTTAAAACTTCTTCCTCCTACATTCGGTGCCAGTCAGCTATCGCCCGTTGGCTTGAATTTAGCTCAAGATTTCAAACTTTCGCTCAAGTTGATCGCGAAAAGCTTTAAAGCCCGAGAAGAGTAGATTTGTTGTTATTCACATTTCGGTACAAGGATTCTTCTTCTCATGATCGATACCCCTTTCCGAAGTCCACAACGCTCTTTGGGATCAAAAGCTAATCTACTTGAATACCACTTATTTTCCAGCATAATTCAGAGTCAGTTACTGAATCATGACAGGAATGTTGAAATTGTTTTCGGATTTTCGTGGAACCGATTGCATTCAAAAACATATTCAGTCGTTTTCAAAACGAGAAAACCCATTCCGTCTATCTCTCCTCTCGTATTACAAAACCTCAAAATCCCATCACGAAATTTTGGCAAATTGCTCGGCTCACTTTTTGATCAAAACTTATACGGGCCACATACATTAAAACCTTCAAGGCCAAATGCACACGCGTTCTAAACACTTTGAAATTCATATCTCACCCCACGAAAGGATGCAACCAAAAATTACACAAAAACCTCATCCACTCGAAATTAAATTATGGTTCCTCAATTCATTATCCAACCTCCTCCCTCAGGATTACCCTGGAAGCTTATCGTATTTGCCCCAAACTTGGCCCATGTGCAGAGGTGTCAGAACCTTTCTTCAGGCTCAACTTTTGTAAACTCACCCTAACCTCCAACTTTTTATCCTCTGTCACCTAATTTCCGCAACTTCAAATTTTCAACCTAATCTTTCGCGGTCAACAACAATCAACTCTCCACCAAACATATTCGCCTCCAATTCAAATGTTCTCAATAAACCGTTCACTGTAAATCTCCTGGAACCCATACATATAACCTCCTTCAACCAAAATACGTCACTATGTCACAATAATGCCCAAATACGATAAAACTGCTCATACCCGATACGTCAGAAAATTATTTCGAGATTACCTTCACTACACCCTCTGCCTCTCTGATGGGTCTAAAACATCTAATGAAGCAGCTTACTCGTACTCTATTGATGGGGAAATATTTTCAGAAAGCATCCGCAACATATAGCTTCCAGCCATACTTACATACCTCTCCCATCTCTCTTAACTTCCTCCAAACGGCAAATTCCTTGTCCTCACTGACTCCCTGTCTTCACTTCATTCCTTTACAAACGCATTCAACTCCAACCCAATCATACAACTTTTCTTCTCACATTTCTTATCTGAACTCAATCAACATCCAAATAATCGTCTTATTGGTCCCCAGACACATTGACGTCTCTAAACATGAGGCGTTGATCAAGCTGCCAAACAAGCTACCTCCCTCAACCAAATAACTGATAATTACCCTGTACCATATCTAGATTATAAAAACCACTACCGTTCACTCATTATCAGATCAAGAAACACACTTTGGCAAAATCAATTCAACAACAAATTCTTTTGTATTAAAAATACTCGTCCCCTGGTCATCCTCCATTAGAGACACAAGACGAGGAGAAGTGATTCTTTCCCGAATTGGTCTTTCTACCATGGGAACATCAAAAATTTAACGAGATATTCAGACTCGTAGTAAACTGAGTAACGCCACGATCACTAATTAAAAAAATACTTACCTAATAATGTTTTAATCTTTATTATTTCTGTAGCTTGCTCAAGAATTTCTTAAGACAGAAACTGATCTGACACTTGCACTACAGAAACGTCAACAATTAATAGAAGAACTTAGTTTGTGCGAATCAAGAACTTCAAATACTGAAGAACAAGGCAAAGAGTTGATGAGACTAGAGGAAGAAAAAGTAAGCCATTTTAATTACTTAACTTACTTCAATGGTGGTTGCAAATATCTTTGTACACATTATTGTCTTAGAAATTGTATGTATCATTATGACATACTCCGAAGTAACGGGGTTATAGAATATATTCGAAAGTTGTGGACGAAGAGTTTCATTTCTATTTCGTTGAGCGCATTTTCGGCAGTCAATAGAGAAATATTATTTTTTTCGAAAAGTCATCCCAGAATATCGATGAAAGTATCAAGAATATCGAAATAAATTTGATGTTCTTGATACTCAGTCAGTATTTCGGTACCTGTTTCAATTCTAAGGTCACTAAAATAGACGATAATTGTCAAGAAATTCGAACCAAGCACCGTTGGCGTTACGCTGCAGTGGGGAGAGATCGAAAGAGGTACCCAAGCTTTGGCGGTGTCTGGGAGAAAAATGAAAAAAATTGAAATAACAGTTGAGTGGAGCAGATTTGGCTTCTTTAATCCCATAAAAAATGTCCACAAACCTACATTATACAAATTCGATGGGATGACAAAACTTTCAATTGCGCTTAATTCAAGAGTTAGTCTCTCATTTAGCGCCATTGTTTCGATATCTATTTCTTATTTGGCAAAAATACCACCACTGTTGAACGAAATGCGCGCGTTTTTAGTGATCCTGATGGATGCCGGGTTCGAATTGTCCGAATGGAGTTTAGAAATTGTCAGGAATACCCTTACTAAAAAACAAGAGTAGTTTGAAATATTAGAAATATAGTGCCAAACGTCACCATTACAATTTTATAACAACGAAACAATTCCGGGAAAACTACTTTTCTTCAACGATGGCTTTTTATAAAATTTTCTGATTCCTGAAGAATTTCTATCGTGTCTCTGTATATTCCTTAGCTCGTCAATTACAACATGAACTGTATTTTTGTTCGAAGGAAAACCTAATCAAGCTCAAGAAAACACTTCAAGAAAATCTCAACAGTATGCTGAAGAAGACTAATTCGTGTCAAAGTGATTGGGTTATGGTAACTTCAAATTTGGAACCACCGCCCTAGACGAGAAGGAGAAATTCATCGTCAAGTTTAGCAAATAATACCTCGAACTGATTGTGGGTCAGTCTTACGGTTGAGATAGTAACGCCCATTTCGGAATATCCAATCTTCTGACCACCATATCCGTCTTCAAAATACCTAAACAGGGTGTTATTTGCTCTCCTGAATTGTATGACAGAGTCGGTCTGGAGAACAGTTCAAAAAGTCGAAGCAGATATTCCCTCATATTGTATTGTGCAAATATTGTACGCGTATATGATGATAGTTCCGAGCTGGAAAAAATGAAGAGATTTTTCTGAAATTGCGATTTATTCGCTCACTTTAACATGTGTCTTTATTTTATTTCGAACGTTTTAACTCACACTCGGTACTGTTGACACTATATTCACCAGCGTTCATCTTCTTTTATGTTATTTGTAATTTTTTTCCGAATTACACAATTTTCAAGCGTGTTTTTACATTATTTTGCTGTTCCTCATTATTAATGTAGGCTTCTGATTCATTAATCGAATAGTCGAACGGACTGGGTCCGGGACGGGTAATAAACGGTAGTGAAAAAGTGAACTCATCGAAATTGGAAGAAAATTGACCTCGAATTAGCTTTCAGAAAATTTGAATTTACGCTAACGCTTGAATCGTATTTCGCTGATATCTTGGTAGTTTTGAAGTTGAAACTTTCAGGACCTAGACCACAAATTTCTCGACCGTCATTCCTAAAATAGCCCACTTATTTTCAAGGGGCAATATAATATTCGCATATCAAGAAAAACGCATTTGAACAGCAGAATTGATACAGAACAGTAAAAAAAGCAGAGAAAGTAGTAATTTTTGTCCATATTCACGATTATATGCACAGCTATTTTGGTTGTATGAGCACCAAATTGAATGTAGCGGACGTTTTTTTCTCGTCCAATACATTTTATAGCTGTGCATTTATCTTTTTTTTTTCTGTACAAGGCTTTCATTTTTTTTTTATCAATGCGGGCATATTTTGTTGCTCGACTTATTTATTTGCTGTAAATTCTTTTTTTCTTTCTTTCTTTTAGGTGCTGATAAATGTATACTATTTTGAGTTTGTTCATTAATAAGACCTCGTAATTCTTCACAAGCCTCGATGAACAAAATTTTTGTTCATGGAGTTTCGATATTTTTTCTTCATCTTGATTTTGTTAGCAACTTTTCCTGATGGGCAAAGCTCTTTCCCCTCTTCCTAGTTCTTCTATCATAATGAGCTCACTTGTCTGCCAAAAATGGTCACTAATCAGCCCTCTTGTTACAAAATGAATTGAACTATAGGCCTTTCTATATCGATCTCTTTAGAGCTCAAGTTGTCCCTATCTTACATATTATTGAAGTCATTGTCTGTAAATCACGCCATACGGTAGCAAAAATTCAAATTTTCGTCTTGTTTAAAAAATGCAAACATATATAAAAATTTTTATCTCAACTCCTTTTCAAAAATAAAAAGCTAGGTGTTGAAAAACGTCATAATATTTCCAACTTCGATTACAATATTTTCGTGTATTTAGTAGGTGTGTTTGGGTCGATGGGAAAAATAGTTCATATTTCAGCCATCTTTTGATCCGTCTTTCTCAATTCTAATTTGTCTACAAATGTAGCAAATTTTCCTATAGATTAACCTTGGAAATTGGAAATTATACAGTGAGACGACGTATAGAACAACGTCTCTCAAGGTTAAACTAGTTCATTTCAGCCACATTTCAGCTAACTAAGAAGTAAGAAGCTCGAGAGCAGGTAAAATGGACATCCATTTTGTTTTTTAAGCGAACTTTACACCGCTTTGGTTAACATTAATTTTTTTAATTGGTTTATGAGAAAACAAGATGGATGCCTATTTTACCTGCTCTCGAGATCCTTGTGAGCTCCTCAAGCTCAAGGTAACACGACGTCTTGAATCAGCTTTGAATTTTCACGTCACTACTGGTAAATTTTCGCACGCTCTTATTGGCTACTGATAAGAACTATCAAAATGACTGTACAATAATAACTTTGTACTATCTGAACTTTGTACCTAGCTACTCTAGACAAGAAATAACTCGAAAGTTACAATTTTCGTTAATACTAGACTATCAATAGATTATTAATCAGCAGACGAAGAAATTTATCAAATTCCTGTCATTCACTTGTAGTTTCTACGATACCCTTCACGTCTACGTCGTCTTCTCAATCGTTTCAGATTATGCCCAAGAAGCTGAACACAAATCAAAGTACAGAATGCACCGAAAAATGTCAATCAACTCAACACGCCAACGAATTAATTTCAGCCATTACTTTGCCTATTTCTTGTATACGCGATAACCAATTGGCCTCATACTTCAAGAGTAGGTGCTCAAATTTTGCAAAGGTAAGTCCAAAATGTTTACGAACTACCTTTCATGAGGTGACTCTAGTATCCCAAGTTCCGAATAAAACATTACAGGTTCGTGATAATTATGGTCGGACACTGTTACACGCCGCAGCATCTTGTGGTCGTAAGGATCTTTGTTTGTTTTTATTAAAAACTCACTCGCAAATGATCAATTGGACAGATTTAGAATCCGGTTATACAGCTTTACATCGGAGCATTGATTATGGTTTCATCAATGTAACTGTTGCTCTATTGCAGGTAATTTCATGTACCTATTATTCATAATTTTTGAAAATCAAACTCATAGACAAACCGTCTCTACAAGAGTTTATTCCATTCATTATACTGTAGATGTGTGCTGACTTGAATGCGAAGGATTACGAAGACTATTGTCCACTTGATATTGTACTCAAGAGTCTGGATTTGACGCCATTAGAACAAATATTGTATTCTAAATTTCCGAAATCTTCTCAATCTAAAGAAAAGGCCTCCAAAACCTCGATAAAGCCTATCAAAAAATTGAAAACTGACGTGAGTGTGTAGTCTTTATTAGGCGTGTGTAAATTTCAACTACCTCTTATGAAGAATATTTTTTCAAATAATTTTTCCGCAGTATGGTGACCTTATTTCATTTTCGAATGACAAGCTCGAAACGTTAAGACTTGGATGTTACGCTTTTGCCACGGAAGTTTACGTCTGGGGAAGAAATTCCAACTACACTAGCGGGTTTGGTTCAGAAAGTGCCAAGTCTCAGCCAGAATTCTTGGAATTTTTCGAAAGAAAAAATGAGATTATTGTGGACGTATGTGATTGAAAGATACGTTTCTATAGAGCCGTGACGATAATCGTGGACAATTTTGTGATCTGTTAAATGATGTTACAGATAATTATGCAGAAATTTCATACGTTATTCGTCAGTCTGTCGGGAAACGTATGGAGTTGTGGAATCGGCCAAGGTGGGCGACTTGGTCTCTCCTCCGAAAATATAGTCCTCATTCCGGAACTAGTCACGTTAAAATCGCATTCTACTACTCATGATTTATTCTGCATCGCGGCGGCAGCCGGACAAGATCATTCTATTTTTTTGTGCCACGAAAATAAAGTTGGTGATCATTTTTGTGTTGAAAAATTTTCGATTCGATGTAGATTCTTATGACATTAAAATTATATTTCAAAGGTTTTCGCCTGTGGTACGAATACTTATCATCAATTGGGTATTAATCCCAACTCAGCTTCTGTGATAAAACCAATGCTCGTGAACGTAGATCATGGTGGAGAACAAATTATTGGAGTGGCCGCATCAGATTTCCATTCTGTGTTGTGGACAGATTCGTGTGTTTACACTTGTGGTTTACACGCTGGCCAGCTGGGACATCCCAATTCTGAAGAAAGGACAATTCCGATATTTCGAAAAGTAATTATCGAACAGAATAACATTTTTATTGAATTTAACTTTCAAGTTTGTTGTAAAACTCATTTTTATTTCACTCGTTAGGTCCCGTTTCTACATCATTTGTCGGGAATGATTTCAACGGTGATCACTTGTAGAGCTGCGACCTTAGTTTCTGATGATAGTTACATTTACGTTCTGACAAATTACTCGTATTTTAAAATCGATTTAGTATTCATTCTCAGATCCATAGATGACAAAGAAATGGAGAGAAAATATCGAAAAAATCATGATTTCGGTACAAATATGATGGAAAGTCTAGTCGACCAGTGAGAATTGTGTATGTCTTGGTTTTGCTTTTGCCGTCGTCCGAAGCCTATAGTTTTCATTTTTTTACGTAGGAATCACGACCGGCGTATTTTGAAACTAGCAGCATTTGGTGGTGAGTTAAATTCCGAAAAGATCAAATCTCTTTCTATTCCACCATCTACCGAGGCATTACAAATTGCTGTGGTGTTACACGATGGTAGTTTATATCTTTGGCAAAAGAAAACTGACCGTCTTCTAAGGTTTGCCGTGACAGAAAAGTGAACATAATTTCCATTTAAAAGTATTTCTTGCATACTCTCATGTTTTCGTACACTAGGTGTCATTTCCTCATTAAACACGATATTTTGGTTACCAACGTCGTACTGCACTCAAATGGTATGTTGATCACCACCAAAAGTGGAGCAGTTTTGAAAGCTAAACCTTTGAAAGTGATCGACTTTTCCCGTAAGTTCCGCGGTTTTGGTATTCATAAGTGATATTGATATTTTTTCAAGCTTTGTTCCTCTCTTCTTGTTCATCAGTTTACCCGAACGACGATTTTAAACATACTCAAAATTATGCAAGCTTTCTCAAAACAATGCGTTATTGTTACATTCTACAAGTAGAAAAAATTGAAAGCGTATTCCGAGCTATTTCTGTGTTTTCAGACCCCAAAGGCGACAATTTTGCAATTTTGCAGGTATTTGTTTAAAAATCTGCGAATTTATCGTTCAGTATTTTTATTAATCTCACCTGATGACTATGTTTCAGTATCGATCAGCTGAGGCATTAATGCAAGCACCTGTCAAGTCTGAAAATTCTTTGAGGATTGATTTAGTTGAGTTTCATCGAGAAGCGGACGTTGAAGATTCATTTCATGACGTAATTTTCAAAGTAAGAAAAAAAGTGGTTCTTTGAATACATGCAAATCCACGGAAAGAAATCAGCAGGAATTGATTTTTTGTCAATTATAGGTGGGACGGAAATCATTTGCTGCTCATAAATACATACTCGCCTCTTGTAGTGAAAAATTTCTTCAACTTGAAGAAAATGATGGTGTGATTGTTATCGAAAATATGTTGCCAGAAGTATTTGAAATGATTTTAGAATTCGTGTACACGGGTTCATTCCATATTCCTAGTGGATCATGTCAGAATACGAGGTAAAGTTGGGTTTATAAAAAAAAATCCAAGACTAGTTAATCGCTAATTCAGAAAATATTTTGGAACAGGTTTGAAAATCGAAATTCATTTTCAAAATCTTCACCAAATCACGATATTCTCTTGAAGAAACTAATTCATGCTGCTGAAGTTTTCAAAATAGACAAATTAAAACATTTTTTGGAAGATTTGAAGTTAGTATATATTTTTCAAAGTATCGTATCTTTCTAGTATCGCGTGTACATTAGCAATTTGTTTTTTTCTACAGGGCCGGTTGTTCGACGACCCGTTTAGATGTGATCTCGTGTCCCAATTTTGATAGATTAAAATTTCCGTCGCTACATGATATAAAATTGAGAAGTCAAGACGGAGCGATCTTCAAAGCTCATAAATGTATTTTAGTTGCCCGAGTAGATTATTTTAAGAGTATGCTATCAGGAAATTGGATTGAGGTACGTGGTATTCTTAATTCTAAAATAAAGTCAAGTTTACTTGAAAATCTGTTGAGAAAAATACTCAGGACTTTTTCAAAAGTGATCAAAAAGTTGAATCAGTAAGTTTGTTCATTTACCTGAAACAATGTCTCTGAAATGTGGCTATTAACTAGAAGATACGGAATACTGTCGAGCTATCCACGTATTTAGGATTTCAAGTGAAGGGTAGGATAGAACCCCTAAAAAATTGTATTGACCAGGTTATGTTGCTCGAATTACTGAGGATAAATGGTCAAAAAGAAGAAAAAGTGGTAAACAATAAACGAGGCGAGAGGATGACAATGTGAGATTAGGTATTGAATAATAAACTGTATCACCGAGTGGCTCAAGACAAGCTGGATGCTCACAATGATATGAAAGATGATTTTCATTTCAGTCGAAGAATGTAGATCAAGAATTCAGCATGCCCTTTACCAGTGCACTATTAAGTGAAGTATTGGAATACATATACACTGATACAGTTTCTAAAAGATCTAAGAAAAAAGATTTACATTTTTGGACCAGGTAACAGTAATAATTATTTTCATCCTAAACTTGGAAAATTTGTAAAAAGAAGAAAATAATGAGGAAAAAGACCCAATAAAACTAACTTTCGTATCTTTATTTTGTGCGAAGTTTGGTTATGATGGCTGATCAATTTATGTTGGCGAAATTGAAGGAGTTGTCTGAGAACGCTATTTTGGAGCATTTAAACGTTCGCAATGTTGTCGACTGTCTGCTATTCGCCAAGCTAGTAAATGCGAATCAACTGAAAATAGCATGTTTTCGATTTATTTGTATCAACTTGAGTTCTATCTTATATTTCAGGTACGTTTTTTCAATAAAATAATCATGTATTCTATACCTACTTTACATATTTTTCCTAGCTTCATAAAATGAATTACTCTTGTCACAGATCTCTTGATAGGTTGGATGACGAGCTGCTCCATCAGTTAACCGAATTTTATAGAAATCAGAGACGCGATTCGTGCACGCAAAAATTTCCTACAATTCCAGTTTACAGTGATGTTTGCGACGTGGACGAAATTTTCGTGGCTGAACAACTGTATTCAGTTGACTGGGATCTCATCTTAGGTTGTGTGTACCCCTACTAGAGTAGGCCTATCACTTATTACTCTATTGCTGATTGTGCGCTCGTTTTTTATGTTAGATTTAAATCATAAAATTGATGAACTCGTGATCGGAGTTGAAGAAACGAAACAAAAAAAGAAGTTGAAAAAAACACGAAAATCTGCGATGACTGAAATCAACAGCGGCGTTCTCAACCAGAGTAAATCGAACCTCCACGAAAAAGTTACACCCACTCCTGTGCGTACCCAAGAAAGTCCGATGAAAGGAATCGCGCAAAATTCAATCATGGACAGTAAATGTACGCAAAAAGAAGAAGAATGGGTTGCGATTCGTCGACAAATGAAATCTATCAAGTCTTTGTTGAGAGTAAATGCCGCGGCTAAAGAATGCCCGCAATTGATTGAGCAGAAAGAAAATTTTGTTCCTCTGAATCCGAAAAATTCGCCGCCAGAAACTGATATCTTTTCAGAGTCGGAATCTAGTATCAGAGCTCGTCGATCAAACCCGAATGATTGTAATTATTCAATAGAGTAAGAATACATGGCAACATTACCTATACCGATATGTGTGTAGGACTCAATTTGATACTAGTGTTGCGTTTTATTTATTTATTTTTTTTTTCTCTCCAGTATCGCTCTAACAAAACTATCTCCAAAATTATCTCAAGCTGAAAGAAAACGATTGCGCAGACATAGCGAGTCTTCGAAAACCAAGGTTGATATTCCAGCTTCGGAAAATGATAACGAAAAATATAATGTTAGCCCTAGGTAATAAATATTCTCGATTACATAAAGTTTAAAACAGCTTGTTCGTCTAACGATTTTTTTTTTCTGTATCTGTTCCAGTACGTCGCCATCACTCAATTGTTGGAAAAATGTTGAGCAGTCATTAAAAGATTCGACATCATTCTCATCAATTATGGCCTCTGAGAAAAAACAAAAGAGGAGTGTTATGAAAGAGACGAGAAAAATTGAAACAAAATCGTTACATTCAACGCAGGTGAATTTTTAAATTCTCAAAAATTGAACCTGGCGTCTTTACATCGCCAGATTATGAGTTATTGACCTTCAAGAACTCCTTCAATCCTTCCTCGACGACCGATTTCTGGTGGTTAGAATTCAAGGCCAAGTACTTTTTCTACCGAACCATTCAAAACGGTGTTCCCCAGGAAGAAGTATGAAGTGTTCCTCTCTTCCTAATCGCTATAAATGACTTAACAAACAGTGTCAGCTTTCCCTTTATCGAACGTCTCTCTACTACCTTCCAACCTCTAATGAGCAGCAAGACTAGTCTTGATGAATTTTTGTCAAAAATTCTGAATGGTCATCTGAGTGTCGATTTGCAGACTAGAAAACAGTCATAGTAATATTCCAAAAAAGATACACCCTACGCCTGATTTTTCTCTGCGGCTAGAGAATTTCCACCAAGTTCCTTGGTCTCACCTTAGACTCCAAAAGCTACGGTACCCTCCATGAGAGTAAAATGCTCAAATACTTGCCCCATCCCCGTACTGGCTGTAACCGCGAACACCTCCTCCAACTCTACAATAGTCTAATGCGTTCTCAACTTGATTACGGTTCTCCAATTTGCACCCAAAACAATCTTAAAATTGCTGGTCTCCATTCAATCTTCCGAACTTCGACTGGTCTTCGGCGCCCTACGTACTCAGATCTGCCCATCTTTTCACATGCTCTTAGCTCACGTAATACACTCTTTCCGTCGCTTCAATCTCATCTTGGGACTCATCTCAAACTTGGACCCTCACTTCCTACCCTCCCTTGGCCAACCCCTATCTCTTATACGAGCCTCGAACTTACTGAATTTTCCATACAGCTAACTTTATATACGAACCACAAATCAACAAAATAATTTTTCCGGAATTCCTCTCACACCTTCTCTGCTACATGGGCGGGTCCAAATCGAGACTCTCCATTCAGGTCAACATCTCATCCTTCTGTATGAGAACTTCCACTTCCATATTCACTGACTATTCTAAGACGGGATAGGATGACTTCTTGTTGGGAAGAACTGTTTGAACTATACTAAGGAATTGGAACTCATTGGAAAATAAGGAGGACCAGAAATCATACCAGGAGTGGAGGTTGAGATAGCAGTGATGGGATTTGAGATCATTCGAGGAGGAGGCGGAGGATCTGTAACGGCAGCTTTGCGGCAAGGTCCTCTGCGTCATGTTCCTTGAGGTCGATGTATCTCGGTATCCATGGAGAAGAGATGAAAGATGAGGAAGAACTTGAAGAGTGTACAAGAATGATAATTCATTGGGCGATAGGTTTGGTAGAATGAAGTTCTTGGATAGCAAGTAAGGGTGAATGAGTCAGATTGTATAGGGAATTTGCGCGGAAGAGAGAAGGGTGAGAGAAAAGAGAGGAGGTGAATATAGCGGTATTCGTCTCATCCACTCTTCTTCCTTTTTACTCCTCTCGCCCCCTTTATGACTCTACTGCAATGCTAACAATATATCCGTTCAATACTTCTTCTCTTGCCCAGGTGTTGTAACCATCCGATGTCACCCTTCTGTCTCTTCCTACATCACAATATCAAGAGAAGGTCTTTAGTACGATGAACTACCTCCAGTCAACCCATCATATTCATCGTTTTGTCCTCATCTGCCCACCCCGAATCCATAACCCTGAGTGTAGTCGCAAGGCTCCTTAATTTAATGGGGGAAAAAAGTTCATTGGAGCTATAGCTTATTGACAGTCATAATTTTGAGTCTATTAATATTATAGATTGAAGAGCAAGCCATTCAAGAATTGATGATGTTCTACAATGTGAAAAATGTGGATGATGAACACATTACCGTCCAGAGAGTTATACACGAATTCAACACTCCGTCGTGGATAACCAAATGACTAAAAATTTGAACACTGAGAAATCAGAATGGAACCTGTTATTTGGTATGATCCTTATTGTTGTTGTTTTTTTTTTTTTTAAGAGTATTGGAAAGCCTATACAATCTTTTCTCTGTTACACGTTATACTTCTGACAACTTATTCCTTTTTGATGTGGGAATTTCGGTGTGTGAGTTATATTTTGTTTTTTTGTTTTAAAAGATACGTATTATTTAGTCCGTTCGATCAACGTTTGAGTATTTTGGTAATTTTAAGCGTTAAAAGTTTCATAGATTAATTATGAAGTTTGTGATAATGATAATATGAATCCGGAGAGATAGACGCTTCTTAGCCCGGAATGAAAAAAAATGTTTTTCTTCAGCCGCACTTTCTATGTTCTAAGCATAGTCATCAATATTCGTCGCCTCAGCAAGCATAGAGTGAGACAAAGTGAAAAGTTAACACTCAATTCTCGCTCTATGAAATCATGTTCGGTGCATAGGGGGTCTATGAAGCAGATCTTTCATCATCCATTGCTTTGGTTCTTTCATCCTCTTCTGTGATCGAAATTAAAATTTAGTTTGAATCGAGTTGATACTCGTAGTTGAGTGAAAAACAAGTTGTTATTTAATCCTATCCGATACTAATTTCTATTGTATTGCGTTCCATATACTTCCGTCTCATATCGATATTAGTGTGTTCGCGTTTCTTTCTCATTTTCTTTAAAAACGTGTTTATGTGCAAAATCTTTTTCATTAATTGCGTGCTATCAAATGTATGCCTTCTGCATAATAATACTGAATTATTTTTTGTGCAGCGATGTAGTCGTTAATTATTCGTAATTAATTGATTAGCTGTCAGCGACTGATTTTCTTCCTTTATGTGAAACGACTGTTTTTTTTTCTCAGGGATTCATAGTTTAGTTAACCGATGTAATTGGTAACATCATTGCTATAATTGGTACAAAAATGATGAAAAATTCATAGTTTTTTTTTTTTTTTTCACTTAACGTAAAAAAATGTTAAAGTACCTACTAATGGAAATTTATATGGACTTGATACTCTGCAATGTATCTGTGGTCTCTTGTTCTTGATGAATGTAAGAAATTTGTTTCTTAATTTTAAATTTGAATTCCAAACTATGCGAGTAAGAAATGAATTCATCACTAAGCCCATTTTTAGTGGTAGCCTAACGAAATACCTGTTCTCTTCTGCTTGATGTTCTTTTTTCATCAAAACGTATAAAGCGAGTTGCAGTAAAAACATAGCTAAGTTCTCAAAAATTTCAATACTCTCAGAAATATCGAGTCGACTGCGATATTGATTTGACCTGTTTGAACGACATTCACATCGAAGTAATAAATGTGTATTTTTCGAAATCGTATGGTATTATTTATCATGATTGAGGCAAGTAGTAGGTACCTAATATATTTTTGCATATATTTTAAAAAAGGATAAAATGTAAAGACGTTTTGGAACCCTTCCAAGCATCCTGTGGAATCTTTTATTGCATATTTTTACAAATTTCGGTCTGTAGTGTGTATTATCAAGGTAAGCGCATATTAATCGCAAAATATTTTGAGAATTCAACTTAATTCTTATATCATAGTGGACCAAGTTTTACGATTAGAAAATAATATTATCAGTGATTTAACTTTTTTTTTTTTCGAGAATACATATTATAGGTAAAATATTAAATGAGTGTAACTGTCAAGCACAAATACAACTGCTGAATATAATTTTTCTCCCGCTAAATATACTCTCTTTAGATTTGCGCCAGTCACTTCATATGACGTAGAAAGAAGTTTAAGTCAATGCAAAAATGTTTTGAGCGACAACCAGCAAAGTTTCATAATATTTGAAAATTTGAGAGATCCTACATTTATTTACTGTAACAGAAAATTAAACCCCTTTAATTCGATGTCAACTTTTTCGATCAATTCCTTTCATAGGTTCGAACAGTTAGACGATTCAGAGATTCCTCCAAAAATTGAACTCTAAACTAGTCATCTTTTTCGGAAAATACAACACCAACCAAACAAAATTTTCTTCTAAAACTAAAAACCCTACCTCCTAAAAAAAAATTTGATGTTGTCTACAGTATTTCATATTATGGCTGTGAGACTATATGTCGCTATATTTGAAGTAAAAAAATTATAGTGGTACGTTAACGCGTGAATTTTTCCATGTATTTGGAAATAGTACCTTTAGATTCTTAATAAAATTGTATTTGTATATTATTTGCATATTTTGATGTTGTCAAGCGCCTATTTTTACTTGCCTTAATCATGATTCATTTTTTCATCTTCTCGTATCCATTCGTAACCGATTCTTGGCCCTGTGCGTATCAAAATCAATGTGAGAAGTGTCTTAGTTTTGTACATTTCAGTGGGAGTTTATATAATTTCTTTTTTCTTTACTGCTTTTAAATAATTTTTATGACCTAAAAATAGTTTGACGATTACGTACAAATAAGTCTCGAGCTATTCTCAGCAGTCTCTGTCTTCTGAGGAGCTGCATATTTTCGCTAAAAGAGTGCTGAATTATTTGGTTTACTTTTTCATAGAAATTTCTCGTAACTTTGATAATCCTTTCTTTACATCCACTCTATGCTGTGCATTCCTTTAATTTTGTTTTCTCATATTTCTAAGGTGTTGTAGATTGTTAATAATGTGATGAAATTTTCTTAAGATAGTTATAAAATAGCAAAAAAGGAATGTATAAATTTCAATGTCGTAACATTTGTGCAGTAATGCTCAACTTTTTGAGTACCTACTTGAGTGTGTTGCTCGAAAAATTTTAACTCTTCTGTAATTCAGTTTTCTCTATCATAATTTATTTTCAAAATGAAAGATAATGAATCTTGTGTCCCCACTCATATCCTACCAGGTTGAGGTGTGAATGATTCTTTAAGCAATATTGATTGAGAATATCATCCACTTGACAACTTTTTTTCGATCGAAAATTACTCTGCATACGAGCAATTTATTATCTGAAAATCATTTTAAATTAAAACAAAAAACTTATGCATATTATTTAACGTCTACTTCGAGTTTTATTCCTTAGCTAACTTTTCTAAAATCGAAGACATTTCCATACGTTTTAACTCGTCATCAAACACCACTCTATCCTTTTCATCGTAATGTAAAGAACGTCGAATTCCGAAGAAAGATAGGCCAAGGTTAAAGTTCTTCAACTTTCTCAATACAGTGCAATAATAGTGCAATACCCATGAGCCACGTTACGTATTACCTATCTATCCTAACTTCGTTAGGCATACTATATAATTGACCGAAAATATTCATTCATCAGTTGTCTAAGTAGGTAATGTAGCGCGAAAAATTGAAAAAATATTGGTTTTGTAATCGTGCGCGCGAAACGAATTGTTTATTCAGACTAGTTCAAAATTATTGATCATTGTAAATTTTTCATGCAATTATAGTTCTGACCTAAAGGTTACTTAACGCTCTATCAAGATCATTGTGATTTCCATCGAACGTAGCGCTACCTACGTTTTTTTTTTTTTTTTCTATTTTCCAACGTCAAGTGTACAAAATTGCGTGTACGTAAAATAATATTGTTTGTTATCTGTTTTTTTCTCAACGTAATCGAAACTATTATCTAATAGATTCAGAAGACTTGCGAAAACAGTATTTTTGTGTTACCGCTTGAATTTGAATACTTTCTTATTTACTCAAGAACTTACCATAAATTTTTACGTTGTGCAAGCATTTTATGGGTATAACCTGCATACTTTACGGAAGTTTGTTGCAATATAATTTTTAATATATTATCTCGAAACCCTTAAATTTTGTAATTCCGAACAATTTTTTTCTTCTTCTTCATCTCAACAAAGATAAACAGAACCAAGCGCATATAATGTTTTGAGTGTCATACGACAACCACAAGTAGTATCGAAGTAAATTTTGGGAGGGGATGAAAAAGTGTTTGAAAATTTGCCAAGTTTTTCACTCATACAAAAGGAAAATTATTTTGGCCGTGAGTGGCCTCCATCCTGCCGTCCCTCCCATTTCTCCAACCATAACAACCTTTGAATAATGAAAAAAATACTCTGGATATTCATCAACTTTTTGTTATCTGCACGGCATGAAAAACAAATAAAAACAAGTTCGTTCTTAAAACTTAACTGGATATAAATGAAAGAGTTTTCATCTTTAAAATTCTGATGAAGAGACAGAAATTTTATTGTAATTACTGCACTAACTTATTACATCCAGCTTTTAATACCAGTAGTACTTCAAGAGAAAAAATACAAGGAGTACACACAAACCTAAAGATACGTAAGGTGACAGTTTCGTTCTATAATACGCGATGCATTCGTTGAATAATTTCCACTTGTGGATTAATACAGGTTTAGGAAAGAAAGTCATCTCACATACTTGTAACTGTCATCAAATGTCCACGAAAAACAAATAACGTGAGCAATTTCAGTCTGTATAAGCTATTTCAGATCGTTGAATGACAAAAAATTTTCTCCCTTATCAAATCTTTGATACATTCTAATGCTTTGGTATTGGTTAAATTTTGCTAGAACTTCTAAAGAGGAATGTACGAATGTATTTAAAAAAAAGAAAAAGGAAAGAAAGAAAGAAAAAAAAACAGTAAAGAAAGTTGATCCATTCAGTGAAAATAAAAATAGATGTGACTAGAAAATGTTACGAAAATTTCTTGAGCATCGCATAACTCGATTCAAAACCAATTTTCATGGTATACAATAATTTTACTAGATTATCGTAGCAGAACTCTTTTCTAGCGGAAGTAGGAAAGGTGACGTTTTAAAAATATAGCTTAGATTATCTCAATAATAGGATCTACCAAAATGTTAACAAAATCATGCAGCAAAAACAAAATTATCCATCTAGCACACTTTTAATAAGGAACATTTGAGAATAAATAAGAGACTGATTCTCCATTATGAGTTCGCCGCACAGCTTCAGCAAACATCATGGAAACATCTATACACTATCGACAAAAGAAAAATTTAGTACTTCAAATATCAATTATTTTAGATTTTCATTTTCATTTGAAATACATACTTTAATTTTATCGCATTCTTTCATATGCCTTTCCTGAGGAATCGTATTCGTTACCACAACCGCTTCAAAATGTCCGTTGATTATTCTAGAAATAGCTGGCCCAGAGAAAATACCGTGAGTCAGGATGGCATACACTCTCACCGCTCCCGCTTGAGTTAATCTACACAAATGACAATGAACAACTTGATAATCACTCTGTACACAATAATAATAAAAATTAGAAAAACGAAACTTACTTTTCTGCGGCATGACAAATAGTGCCACAAGTATCCGCCATATCATCCACCAGTATGGCAACTTTTTCTTTGACATCGCCTACTAAAACCATGGATGCTACCTCATTCGCTTTCTTTCGCTCTTTATGGATTAGAGCAAATTCTACATTCAGACGGTCAGCAATTGATGTAACTCTACAAAAGAAGAGTAAGACGCAATCGCAATAGGAAAATTATCAAATTTTAGACAACGCCCTCGAAGGACTTGGTGGTGTGAATACAAGAATTTTCGTTGTAAAGGAAGGATGAAAGATGATGACAAAATTCAATACAGGAGAAAGACCAACCTTCTTCCAGAGAGAGTAAGAGTCACAAGGCATAAAAAGTACGGCACTTGGAAGTAGAAGACCATTAAGATGATTACAAACAACTAGTGCCTGAGGTGAAGGGGAATGTGTGAAATTTTCAGTTTCCCTCGTCCAAGCTATGGACAGACTCTAAAGCTCTCAGCATGATCACCTCAAAGGTTTGACGAATAATTTGAATAATATAAATTCATTTCTTGTACCTCTTGGCACCTCCCGCATCGGGTGAAACGATGACACAATTTCGCCAATCAGAGATGTTTTCTTTGATCCACTTCAGCACAGCCGGTTCAGCATATAAATTGTCAACGGGTATATCGAAAAAACCCTGAATTTGAGACGCGTGTAAATCCATGGTGATGATGTGATCCGCACCGGCAACCGATAACATGTTGGCAACCAATTTAGCGGAGATGGGAGCTCGACTCTGAAATTAAGTAGGACGTAACGATGTGACATTAGAGTCTCTAGGTACTCGAAAAGCACAGATGCTTCGCGCTACTGGACCAAGGCTAATCCTTTGTCTATTTCCTGGATTTGCATCCGTTCCGTTATAACTTTGGAACTTGAATGAAATTTTGACCTGCGCGGTATCCTAGGCTAAGATAGGGCCCTCATTCCCTCTGTTGAGTACAAAAGCTAGGCTCCCGTAGGGGGTCGCGCTCCTCCCAGTGTATAAACGTGATCCGGGATCAGAGACCAAGCGTCAGTGAGGAGTTGAGGACCGATTTGGAAAAATTTCGATATTCAAGTGAGGTTCCAGGTGAGGGAGGTATGAAATATGATCATATTATTTACTCGTAAAAAGTTTCTTTGAGATTGCACGGATCTTTTCGACATACAGTCTCCTTTCTGTCACTTGGAGCAAAACACTCTTTTAGTCGATCAGTTATCTCTTTCTTCACTTGAAGTTCTCGCCAACACTAGTTCAATTTCATGCAAATGAACATGAAGTATTTTCAAAAATTTTAACCTGAAGATTAGATCGAAAGTAGCCTAAGAATAATAGGTAACTGAAGATTTGAACGACTGATACCGAACGATTTCAATTCGATTTAAACGTCCTGTACAATTGATTCAGCAATCAAGGAGAATGACGTAAATACATATTCATGAAAACACTCACCTTATCTTTCTTATCTTGTCTGGCATATGGAAAACAAGGAATAACGGCAGTGACGCGACAAGCTGACGCTATCTTGCACGCATTTATCATGATCAATAGTTCCATTAGATTATCGTTGATTTCACCCGAACCACTTTGTACAATGTAAACATCTTCGCCTCGAACAGATTCACCAATCTCAACGCTTAACAAAACAAGCAGAAAAAAATGAGACTAAAATTACCGAAGAAAAACTACGCAAAAACTACCCAAAATATAGTTTCATTTTGAGGCCACAGAAATTCCATTTTTCTATAAGCGACTTTCAAATTTTTCGTAATTGGGATACGAATTTGACAATAGTAACGAGAATAAAAAAACGCTACAATGTATTATTTCAAAGCTAACGAACCGTTGGACAGTAAAAAGCACAGCTTCGGAATTGTGCCAGATGTATTCACAGAGTTCTAGAATGGTATTATTTTAAATGAAATCATACGTTACGTGCATGGAATATTTACAAATGCTTGAACATCTCTGAATGCAATACATGCACTAGTACTCATTTTTTCTCTCATTCTCAACGTTTTCCTCTTTCTTATTGATGTTTTTTTTCAACACCTCTTTGAAATACTTTTCATGAACTTTTTGTCACACTTGATATTCTTTTGAACACCATGCCATAAAAATCGAAAAAGAAATTTGCAGGATTTACTCGTACGTTACTTAGCTCGTTTATGATGCTTTTTCACAACTAGCATTCACTCGAGAAATTCTATTCTTACAGTGAGTCCCTGGTTCGTAAGATGTTCGCCTTAAACATCGGCAGAACGAAATATTAAAAACTAACTTCTTGGTTTAAATATAAGATACACGGATCGAGATTACGCAAAGATTTACTGGGGTATGAAGACTTGTGTTCACTAATTACCCTTGGACAATACCATAACGTAAACACCTATTTCCTCGTTTATTACATCATAGGCCTAATTGAACATCAACAAAAAAAAAAACGTGATCGCGTAGAAATGCACAAGGACAAACTACGTTGTTAAGTTTTCGAAAAAACTGAATTAGGGGCTCTTGAAAAATTAATTACGATTCATAAAAACGCAAAACTTGGAAGAGAAAAAATTGTATGACAAGCTGCCAACGAAGAGGTAACAAGGATGGATAACCTTTGGCAGACCGTAGTCTATCCATCAAAATTGCAAAAGGCATAACAATGATGGATCAAACGAGTGCATTTTTTCCGCTTTACATCTCTAAAGATGAACTACTTTCAAACTTCCTAGGAAAATCACGATTAAACCTGTCAATCCAATGAGAAAAACCTTTTACTGCTAAATTGTGGCCAACGACATAGATTATTGTTCTTATTGATTTAATATGTAGTATCGTAGTTACCAAGAATGAAGCATCAGTAACCAAATAAACACCCATGCGTCTTCTTCAAAAACGTGCATTTTCAACAAACATTACAAAAAATTACTCACCATGTCTCCATATTACTGAATTTTTTGGTCACAACTTTACCAACATCGATACCAAGACGATCGACTATTTTCTGGGCCAGATCAGGGTGAGAGCTACCGCTGAAGATTTTTATATTCGGCATTCTTCGATGAAGATAGGAAGAGCCAGTCTTACAAATTCCCAATTGATCAAGATTTTCGATGTTCAAGAAATCCTGTAAAGGCATTCGGCGAGTAATTAATTGGGAACTCGCTTACGATCTACGTATCACCATCCTGTTCTCGTTAATATTGGACAATTAAGAATTAATTGAGTAATTAATCTCAAAGTGTTTTATGGAACAACGTAGGGTGAAAAATAATTTTCGCACACTGCACCCTGTGGAGCCGACGGATATTAAATCATGATTTATAGTAAATATAATATCACCGAACCAGCAAGAAAATAAAAATTTCAGAATCAATGCAGTACCGATTGTTAAACAGCAATTAGCGATAAGTGGCGGGCAGGAAACTTTTACAATAAACACTACGAAAAAGAAAAACAAAGTTAACTGCTGAACTTTCTTCAAGTTCTCCTCATCAACTGGTAACTGTGCATCACGTTGTGCGGCAAGAGAGTGCTTTTGATCTTTCAGATACTGGGATGGATTTGAATACGACCACCCACCCTCCCAAGAATGACCTCATCGTAAGGTGCTCAAAAAATCCTATGTAGTTCGGAGTTCATACAGACTGGAATGAGTCATGACGTGATTTCGTGACTCGTTCAGTCGTTCGGTACACGTGACGTAACTACTCAGCATAAAACGTGGCAAGAGATAGAGGTTAGTGATTTGAAAGCTGAAAACAAAAAAGGTACGACTTAACGTCAAGTGTCATGTAATATCCAGTGCTTTCTGCTGATTCTTTTTCAGACCAAAAGTCATCACACTCTGTTCGTCGTCCTAATATCGAGGTCGAAGTGCATTGTGTTCCCGATGACGAGCAACGTTGTTGATTTTCTTATTTCTTCATCAGCAGCTAGAGGCGAGAGAGCGGAGAGGGAGTTAGGTGCACTGATTATTTTGATATTTGGTTGCAATTTGCAACGAAAAGAAAGCAGAAAATATGACATGTCTATGAGGAAAGAATCAATTTAAGCCATTAAAGTAGATTTTCACCGATTGCTCATGGCAAATATAGCATCACAAAGAATAAGACGCGAATTTCGAGAAGTCATTCGTAGCGAAGAAGTGAGTTCAAAGTTTTACTTTATATTGATAAGTCCTCGAATGTGCATCATTGTCGATGAAATAGATTGAATTAGACGCAATTTCGATGAATTTGTGTATCTTACCACAAATGAAAAAATTTATTGATCAATTTTAGTGACTCTCAAGTTTCGTATTCTACAATGTTGACACTTTCTTATATCTCGTGGCGTATCGAAGCAAGATTGGAGAACGTGCCTCAAACGTTGTTCTTGTTCCACGATTTTAAAAGAGAACTTTTTTTTCCTATCGTCAGGTAGCAAAATGTTCCATCAGAGTAGAGTTATTGGATGATAATTATTCCGAATTAAAGGGTGAAATAGCTGGACCTCCCGACACTCCCTACGAAGGTGGAAAATTTTTATTAGAAATCAAAGTTCCAGAAACTTACCCTTTCAATCCTCCTAAAGTAAGTAACAATCTGGTGATGGGAACTATTCCTCGATATGCCGTGAATACAATCTTATGTTGTATAATCTTCAGGTTAAGTTTTTAACCAAAGTGTGGCATCCAAATATTTCATCAGTGACAGGAGCTATATGTCTAGACATTCTAAAGGATCAGTGGTAAAAACTTTTTCTTCTTTATGTTTTTATATTTCTATGAGATAGGTATGTAATTTTAATTAACTTTCGAATACCCTTCATTTTTAGGGCTGCAGCCATGACATTAAGGACGGTTCTACTATCTCTTCAAGCTCTAATGGCTTCGCCAGAACCAGATGATCCTCAAGACGCTGTGGTCGCGAGACAGTATAAAGAAAATCCTGAAATATTTGTTTCAACCGCCGAACATTGGACGAGTACCTATGCGGGAGGTAATGAACCTTTCATAATCTTTTAAATTTTATGATTCAGACATCGATTTCGCTAAACAAAGATATCAAAAAAGGTAACTTGCAATCACATGCAATCTCTCGTTCACAAGAAAAAAGAGAAATTTATAAATTTCGGGTTTTGCAGATGTTACAAAACTATTTCATACTGAGACTTACATCGTGTGTTACTTTATTTTTTATCTTGCAGGTCCTCGCAAAAAAGATGATTACATTAAAAAAATTGATAGAATCATGGGTATCGGCTGCGATATGGATCAAGCGCTGGTAGCGTTATCAAGTTGTAACTGGGACTTGGATAAAGCTATAGAACAAATTTTTGGTTGAATTCTACCTTCGTTTCCCATATTTCTTCTCAACATAGAAAAAAAAAAAGTGTTGTTGAGTCATTTTTGTCATTTTGTCTAGCGTGAGGAATTTTTCTCGTGTTTAGAAATTCTAAAACCTATTTTTCTTCATTCGTGTCTCTCGTGTTCTATTTGTTTTATGGCTTGGTCCAGTTTAATTAGTCTACACCACATCTACAGAATTCCGTGTTAAATCTATCGAGCAGGTGTAATGAAATTCCTGTTACCATTGTAAACTTGTAAAATTTTGTACATATCATATGATGCGAATTTAAAACCGTGAAAATTATTTTAATAAAATGCTTTGGTGCAGTAGTGTCATTCGAAATAAAGTTGAATATTATAATAAATGTTTAGCTTTATGAAAGAAACGTTACACATTCATATTAAAAGCATGAAAGCAATTAAGTCGTGTTAATGTTTTATTTGTCATACGACAAAAAAGGTAGAAATAATTGTATACGTACGGAATTTCCTTTTCTGTTTTTCGTCGAACATCGAATGAGTTTATTTGTACTTAATTTTGAATGTCCATATAATTATAATGTTTTTGAACAATATTTTCATTGGAGTCGGTCGAGAATGAAAGAGAGAGAGAGAGAACATAACAACTAATGAAAATTAGCCTACTGCGTCGTTGAAGGTATCCTCAAAATAATTTTTACACAATATATTAGAGTTGCAAGAAATATAAACGCAACAAGAAAATTTTTGCATACTTGACAATTTCTGTTTTTAGCTAGAACTCAACGAGATGAAACGAAAAGTGAACTTGATCTACTCTGCATTATAAAATCGCAAGAGGATCGTGGGCAGTTTTAGGCGAAACAAACTGTAAAAAAATATAATTAATATTGAAATATCTTCGGCTGTGATTAAGATACAAAAATGATTGAACGCGCTGAATATTTTGTTAAAATTCTTTTATCAGATGTACTTTTAAAATCAATTATTTTGGTCGATTTGGGTAGGAGCTAGATACGAACAACAGGGCAATTTCTTCAATTTCGATAAAAAATGTGCACACAATGGTTTCAAATAGGACGTACAGCTACTATTATTGACTTCAGGTAACACCTGTATAACACCCGCTTCTATCTCGGTTTCTGGAAAGGTTTCTTCGAATAGAGAGTGTACATACTACTGTTGAAGTCGGGTATAACAACCCTTCTCTGCTATAATTTTTATACTTTTTTTTTTTTTTTTTTCATCTATCACACTTACATAAATGTTCCTACAAGGAGAGAAGAAATAAAGAACAGCATATTCGACCAGCGAAATGTATGAAAAAGAGTCACATTATGGAAAAAGAGATTTATAAAGAAGTTATATCTTGGGATAACGCCACCAGGACCAAGTTCTAACTTTGTTTTCTACTCGGGAAGGATAAGTTCGTCCTATTTCCGAGATCACCGATTCTTTCTTCCAAAGATTCTAAAAATCACTTTTAAAGTTCCATTCCAATATCGAGCTGAGTTGTGCGCATTTGTGAGAGTTCTGCCTATACGTCTGTTTTTAAAAAGAATAATATTTGTTCGGAATAATAATCGTTGTATATTGAGGAATATTCGTGGTGGTTGAGATTTATGTGTATGAATTTTGATGACCGTGTATCAGTGTAATCGAATTTCGGTCGTAAATTGTATCCTTATTGTGAGTATTTTTAGAATTTTTGTCTCAAAAACTGTGTTCCAGCGTTCGAGTTCATTCGATTATTCCAACCCTAATATCTCTGATACATACCTATGCAATTTTTAATCTGTTTTACTTTTGTCCTTAGTGAATCCATGTATCCGTTCACTTTTGTTCCTTTTCATACCTTTCAGCCTTACTTTATATACAAGTAGAGATAACTATAGAGTAGTTAAAATTCCAGTAATTACTTCAATTTGGCTTAATTTTTTTCACCAACTTAATTCTAGAGAATTCTCCTTAGCATTGACATATCGATATCGTACCAGCCTTTGGGGGACATCCCGCCCCCCAGGATGATGTACGACAAAATGACCTAGAATATTTATTGAAGAGAGGATTTTTTTTACGTGCAAGGATAGATAATTAGAAGAAAATAAACACGAGGCTTTTCCCGCACCGAATTTTATTTGAATATTTATTCGACGTTTCTGTGAATCTGGTGGAACGAGCTGTTTCGTCTTGATAAAGGCCACCAGATTGACCGAAACATCAAATAAATACCTATTCAAATAAAATTCTTTGCGGGAAAAGTCTCTTGTTCATTTTCTTTTCTAGAATATTTATGTTATTACGACTCTAATATCATCTTGGAGAAAAAGAGCAACATATAAGCAAAAATTGCGTCGTCAGCCTCGCCTTTCTCATAGTTTGTACATTTAGTTTAAACTGATGAAGACTGCTAAGCAGTTAAAACGTCTGCATTACATGTGCATGCAGTGCTGAACTTTTTAATCATTATTACCGAACGACCTCCATTAAAAATCATGTTTCAAGTTATTATAGAAACTCGAATTATCAGACTGATTGCATTATTGATGTCGGTGAATCATTTTTGAATACTTTTGTATTAGCGAGCATAACTTAATATCCGATTCGAATAAAAGTAGAACTCATCATAAATACAGTCAGTTTGAAGACAAACACGTATCTATAAAATATATTTTTAGGTTTAGTGAAATAAAATAAAACAGCAATGATAGAGAAGTACAATAAGACAAAGGACATAACGATTCGAGATTTTCTCTCAAATTATTTATAAATCGATGATTGATTCCAAATGCTCTCTAGATTCTGAACACGGCGCTTTACCAAAAAACTAGCCAACATGAAGTCAAGCAAGAAAGCAAAAACGTTCGGAGGTTGAAATAAATTGTATCGAGTTTTACAGGATTGGTTTCCAAAACACATAAATATTGTTAAATCACCAAGAGGAACTTTCAACACTACTTTAATCTGTGAGTCACGTAATATAACGCGTTACAATAATATTGAACGTCATCGTAGAGCAACCCTTCGCCATCAAGATTTAAAAAAATAATAATTACTAACAGTAAGTGTAAGATTAAAAATCACAGCATGCAACATGAAAAAAATTTATAGTAGAGTAAGGACAGTTGTCGTTTTTCCCATGCATACGTTTCTACTCGTATTCTAGCAGGGTAACTTTCAATTCTCAACTCGAATCGATCTTTGATAAAATCCCAATCGGCTACTTTCTTGATCACCAACGTTACGTCATACGAACACCCAACGCTTGTCGACATCTCTCGTAAACTACATAACTAATACTCACAGCCGGCGCGACTTTCAAAAAATTTGGTGTGATGCCACGATACAGCCCGGTGAAACCTTCTTCTTGAATGATCGTCTTTAGCAGTCTAGTCATAGTATAAGGCTGTGTGGTACCCACATTAGTCAACACTGCGAAGGAAAAAAAACGAGTAAGAGCTTACGCTAGCGAATTACTTGAAATTAATAAAATAATATTTTATCTCAGGAAAAAAAAGCATATTCCTCCTACCCAGCTATTAAACTGGAACACGTACCTTGAGCCTGTAACTTTGTTCTCACTAAAGCTAATGGATAACTGCACATTTGGCCACACGTACTAGATATGGTACCGCAAGCAAGCAGCAGGAAAACATTCGGGGTTTCCATTTCACTATGCCGGGTCAGGTAACTATTTTTTAATGTCTGTCCAAATAGAAGACATCAGTTAATAAAAGGGCTAAGTCAAACAACATAATCAGTAAACGTTTCAATGTTATGCACTCGTACTTCGTAAACAGCTAAGTCGATTCCAGCGTATGGAACAATACCCAATAGATTAGGGACATATCCTCGATAGAAGCTACGCCAGCCTTCTTGTTTCAATATTTTTTGGGCCGCATCCACTATACTTCTATATTGCCCAGTCTTTCGCAGTGATAATCTGGTTTTTAATACCTGTTCACGAAAAGTACAAAATTCAATTCACGAAAACATCGAACAAAAAGTTTTATGTAATACTGAACAACAATAAGTTGAATAAAATTCCGAAAAAACCTCAGGCTACTTTTTTACGTTTAGATGTTGATACGAAACGTTCCAAAATCTTGGAAAGTATCACACGTAACCTTGTCGATCTTCGCACAGATTTCACTTCTTTTACAGGTTTCCATTTCTTTTTATACCATTCTTCATTCCAGTGGAATAAATAGTAAATTGTTTTCCGAATAACTGTCAGTACGAATTGACTAGAAGGTAAATCTTTGCAGAAGTAAGATACACACAATACGATGATCATGGCGGACAAGCTGTAGGATATTCGCGACATTTGCGACTGACGATCGAACGGGCTGGCAGATAAATCCTGGTTAGGGTGAAGTTTCGGTACCAAATAATCTCCAGCAGTTTGGGTTGACTCAAAAGTCCGCAGCGAGCAAACATTAGTCGCCGGTTCTACGAGACCACTACGCATTTTAGCGTCCTTATCGGATTCCGCGGGAAATGCTCTATTAGGGGAATCGCGGAGAAATTTATCCTGTGTATACGAAAATGTTGGATTTTCGTCTACGTCGTGAATTGATCGTTTGTCCGTCTGGAACTCACATGTACTCGCGGGTATAGCTATATGATTATCATTAATGCTATTATGACAGCAAGTATACGAGTCATTTTTATCGAAATTCACTTCTTGTTTCTCGGATAATGAGGCAGAAGCTAAATCTTCGAAGCTATCGGCGATACTATCTTCATCACATTCCAATAATTTATACAGCGTTCGGGTTTGACAATTTGTAGGGACCGACTCCTCATTTAGGTACTGATATCCAACCGCGTGTGTTGAATAGGGTATTTCTTTTACAGGCGAAGTAGGTCGAAAACCTATCGTTTTATCACAGTGAGCTTCGTGTGATCGTGCTGAAGGAGAATAATTGACAATTTTATGCCCTTCCGATTGATGATGGTCTTCATTCTCGTCCTCAACACATTCATCCACTTTTTTTAAAAGTGCTCGAGAATCACCACAAACGAAATTTGCTTCCGAATCGATATCAAATTGACTAACTCGTCCGAGCATAAGCTTTTTCGCCGTACCATTTTGGAAGAGTTTGCCGTGATTTAGAACATCATCGGACTCATCATCCGCGTCAGACGAATTTTCGTAAACTGCTCGAGGTTCGGTGGAATGTTTTACTTTAGAATCGAAGATATGTTCGCCTTCCTGGAACTTTGTCCGAAAATCACCGTCTATCGTTGACGTCGCCATATCTGCGCCATGATGTAAGAGAAAAGACTGCAACCTCTCCTCATTTAAAATATTGAGTTGCTTATTCAGCTCGCGCCGCTTGTGAATTAGCGCCTGTATACGTTCAATAGTTTCGGTGTCTTGAATTTGTAGCGGTTGCAAATCGATATCGTGTTTGTTTATTTCTTCTTTCAACTTTTTATACGTCAACTCGTATTGTTCCATTGTCTTATCGGCGTCGGCGCTCATTTTGAACACAGGACTTACAAATTAAAATAGAATACTGCAATTTTCTTACTGCTGACTCCATACGAGGGAAAGAATTTGATTACAATGCTTGTTACAATCTTATTCATTCGGCACACAATTGCCATGGAAATGAAAACGATAATCAAGTTACGTCACCACTCACCTCTAACGGATAAATAATTGTCTGACTGAATGAGCCAGCGAATGAGCCTGCGACGAAGCGCTCGTATATCGTAAGTTCGCGAGTATTGGATCCTCTGACTAATCTTTTCGCTTGCTCGTAAGCCATAAATTTGAGGGCAGATTCAGGAGCGATCTTCAACACATTGATGCCATTACCACGCCACAAACTCCAAACGCCGCCTTCATTCAATAAATACGAAAAACAATTCTTAATACTACTTTTTTTATTTCCGTGCACCTGAAACAAAATTTCAGAGAAGAATATTCAAATTAGCGACAATCTTTTCAGTCTAATTGCTAATTCTAACTGTTACAGAGATAATGTCTCGGAGGATAAGTTATCAAATGATTCAAATAAGGGTCGACATTCAAAATATTCTAGCGGGCGGATATTATAGTATTTGTAATACAAAATAATGTTTATATGGACTTGACACCAGAGATGTAGAGTGTTGGGAAACGTTACACATCATTGACAATTTTTTTTTATTCTTTCTTTCATGAATAGAATTAAAAAAGCCTGATTCTAATTCCGTAAAATAATGTTAGTAGTCGAAAATTCTCTAAAAATCTTCAAGAATAGTAATTTTTTTCATAAATAAATTTATCAAAATTATTTTATTTTTGGCTCTGCCCGCACATATTACAAAATTATACAAAAATTATAGGCTTTACGTTTCGGCTGACCCGCAGCCTTCATCAGAAGCTAAAAAGATTGTATTTTTAGCTTCTGATGAAGGCTGCGGGTCAGCCGAAACGTAAAGCCTATAATTTTTGTATAATTTTGTAATATGTGCGGGCAGAGCCAAAAATAAAATAATTTTGATAAAATTTTCCTTGCACGAAAAAATTGTTTTGGATTTTATAAATAAATTTTTAAAAATATTTTCACAAGAAAAATTTTTGTAGTTAATTAAGGTTTCCCACGCAAAAATTTCGAGGTGAATTTGGAACAAAAAACTTTTGGTGGCTTCGAAATTTCAATGCGATTTCCCACGTTTATAACAAGAAAAAATATACGTAAACACGACTTGCGCCGACCAAACTGTAGAGTTTACGATCTCAACACGAGCCATACACAACTATTCGTGAGATGAATAGAAGTCATTAAACTTGCACCGCCTCTAATTTGTGAAGTATTAAAATGAACGACGAAAATAAACTTCGACGTTCTTACCTGCAAGTATACTTTCAGTCTGTCTAATGGAGCAGTGCACGTTCGGGAGACAGCCCCGGCCACTCCACCAGCAACTAAATGTCTCCACCACATACCAGTCGACATTTCTGTTTGCGTGAAATCGTCTGGAACGTTAATATCTTCACCAATATCTAAATACTGTGCAAAAGAAGAAAAGAAAGAAACTTAAAATAAAAAGCTAATTGTACAATTTTGAAAAAAAAAATCAAATAATTCTTTATTCAAGAGAATGTGTACGAGATTAGTTCATCGAGTAGCAAAGTGGTGGTAAAAAGGTTAACCAATTTACAGGGAAATCTATCAAAAATATTACCAAACTTTCTTCAACTACATCGAAGTCGTTCATGATGAGAGAGCAAGAATGCGGAGCACGAGCTTGCTACGTTCGGACTAATGAGCAAGGTGTAAAATGATTCATCAGAAATACGTGAAGACATGCAGGAAAGCGAAACCGTACGTATTGAACGACGACACAAATTAGGGCTTTCATGCTACTATAAAAACAAAGTTTCTGTTTTTTGGACTACCTTTAGCACTGTCATCTGAGTGATAATTATAATTGCAATAGTGAATACAGAATATTTAGAGTGTATAATTTTCATAAGAGCTTAGAACTTTTCAATTCGATAATACGTTACATAATCTGAGTAAGATTGTGGCGGAATTCTTCGAATTATAAAAAACCATCTATCAAAGAGTAAGAATTTAAAATATCAGGAAGCAAGAGATCCATGAGTTATCAATATTTACGAAACTCAGTAACCTATACTTTTATTCCGCTAAATAATTATTTTTCTGTCAAGTAAGATTATAGGCTTTCCTCATCTTTAATGGCAAAAATATATAAATGAGATTATGTACTTAGAAATAATATTCTTCGTGTTCCATTCTACAGTCAATCTTTTATTGATTTATCAAACTACAGAGGGGAAAAAATCAGAGCCGAGTTACATTTTTCAGGTAATCCGAGTTCACTTCAAACTTGATTCATTCGTTAAATCACCACTAGTCCCGAACAAATTCCTTCAAAATATTACGTCATACAGAACGAGTAATTCAATTTGTAGCCCAAGAATTAGCTGTCTACTTAATTTTACTAAGGTATGCTAATCAATCTTCGTATACACCAAAGTACCACGACTTTAATGTTTTGCAATGATAATGATACTTTGCATACAAAGACTAATTTAAAAAAATTTTTTGAATAATGTCTCTTAAAATCACATTACACTAGAAGTGGGAAATTATTGAGCGTGTACTATCTATCACTACCATTACATTTCGTTTGTCCCATCAGATTGAAGACATTTGAACAGTTTCACATGATGCAATTTATAGAATTTTCTTTTCAGAGAGTAATTTGTCAAAATTGTAAACCTACATATGGCTTAGTTGTAATGGATTTCCTTCGAAATATCCTCAAGTTGAATTTCATAGCAATTCTTTTAATTGGAAGCCTTAGAAACATAGGAAGAATGATATTGATTTTAAACAATCGCTAAGGCCTAACCGAATTATAATATACTTCACGCTCAGAACCTTTCACAAATTCGTACAAAATTCTGTAATTACTCACATTTTCTACAGGTTTGTTGGGACTAAACGACTCCGACATTATGAATACTTAAACTGAGGATCCTAATTCATAAAACAGCACATGAAAACAACTATTCATAAATAAAACAGGTCTACTACTCGCATCGAAACGATCGAACGAAATCAAAGAATCCAATGTATGAATGATAACATAGGAATACATGTTAATTACGAAAATTGTTATTCGACGAGACAATTTCGAAAAATATGTCCAACGTTATGTGAGCGGATCTTAATATCAGATTCGGTCCATGGAACAATAGGAAATCAAAGTACTTCGAATGTGATAAGAATACAGGGGAAAATCATTTCCTAATCAATTCAACCTCAAAATATGTTTCCTGATCGCGTTACGTAAACATTCCTTATCGCGCATCATTCATTAGTCTTTAGCCAGTTAAGAACGAATTCAACGAGTACATTGTACTATATTTCAAGCTATCATCATTGGATAATTATGCGAAATTGTATCGAACCATTATTATTTTCTTTCGTTAATATGTTCTAAAAGGTTTTCAAAACACACGAACTTCACCCAACAATCTAAAATGACCATAAAAAGAAGAACGTACGTGGATTGGCTTCTCGAAAGGTAAAATGTGAATATAATCTCTATCCAATATCTAAAGGAACCAAATTATATACTTTAGCTCCACAGGAGTATTTCGAATATTTTGAAGCTTACGTACAAAATCAGAGTGATATAAGTCCGAGTCCTACGCGAGTTAGAGAAATACAGAAAATATGACTGTTTGCTAGTACGTGAGCGTGAATGTATTACCGTGGAATGCCTCCAATATTTGATTAGATCGTGAATATCAGTATACGGACAATACAGTAGAAAATCTCTCCATTCGTTGAAACTTATTTCTAAGCTACCATCTTTATCCATCCTAGAAATAAAAAAGAATCCAGTATAGTTGAGATTTTTCTCCTTGAAGCTTTTCCCTCTTCCTTACTTATCCTCACCTACGTAACAACTTCTCGGCTTCCTTGATATCTATTTCGATTCCCAGTTCTTTGAATGCTTTCGTGAGCTCTTCTTGATCAATTTTACCTAGAAAAATATGGGTTACACGAATCTTCTTATAAAAAGTAAGTATACTACCAACGTCTGGCGCGACTTACCGTCCTTATTTTTATCAATATGAGAGAAACTTAATCGCAGTTTCTTTTCGTGCTCCTTGACATAATGTATGAATTCGGCGAGGGAGATATCCCCACTTTTATTTGAGTCTGATTTCTCTAGAAATTTCTACAAAATAGAATAATCTTTAGAAGCAATATAAACATGTGATACAAATTTTGAAAAAAAAACGTCTAATAATACACACCTGAGCATCGTGATGACTGACACCAAATTCTTTGAGAGCGGCAGAAAGATCGTATATGTCAATTTTACCATTCCCATCTCTATCCAAAGTGTTGAATATTTTACCAATCCGCTCTTCGTCTTCCTGAGGTAGCTCGTGTAAATAATGAGGTGGGTGAGCAGGATGAGGTGGCACATTTTCGGACTGGTTCGAAGTCATACTTCTAGAGTCAAAATCACTTGGAAACTCGAAGGAATAATCAAATTAATCGGGCAGGATAATTAATTGTAAACGTCCCATCATAGATTACGACATCCATTGGGTGACGCGATGAGATTACACGAACTATTCGAAGAATATAATAATATTAGGTTACTCGAGAAAGGAAGCATTGATGAGAATATTTTGGTCTGCTAAAAATAATTGTTGATTCAAGAATTTTCTGTCATTACGAAAGACCAATTTCTAAATTCTTGATAATATTTTAACTCCACGAGAAGCCGTTCAAAAAGTGACAGTGCTGTCGTACAATAACGCACCTTGATGATAAGAGAAAGTCGACGCTCTGATTGGTTGATTTTAGGTTTGGTGCGGTTTCTAAAAACTACCGACGCGACACACGTGTAGTCCAATTTAGACAGCTGATGGCCTCCTGGAGAAAAAACAAAAATAGAATGAACTCGTATTTTTTTTACATTTACGGACCTTCGAAAAACCGAAATATAAAGAGATCGTAAAACCTCTTCGAGAGTGTAACCAGAGAAGTTCGATCAGCCTTGTGGTAACTGGTAAGTTTTAATACACGAGGCTGCGCACGTTGCGCATGGCGCGAGGTATAGAGCCAAAGGTAGCAAAGAGCACGAGGGAATGAGGGATCTTTTACCGTTAGTACGATTTTTAATTTTAAAATACCGTTATTTTAAACGATATTTCAATCAAGAAGTGCGAAAAAAGGAACGAATATTTCATATCGCTACTTTTTGCAATTTTCTGCAATCGTAAGTCATTTCTCCCAGGAACTAAAATGATCTGACTTGCAGTAGGTATGACCCTCACCGCAACTCCGCAAGCTTGCCTCTCTATCATTCAATTTTATTGTCTCGCGTGAGGGTATTCGTGATCTGACATTAATAAAGTATGACCTGAAATTCTTAGCGTTGAATAAATCATTTAACTAGAAACTCAAGACAATTGGCCACACAAAAATTACTCTCACATAACCAACCCTCACATCCTAACCTTTCCATCTCGCCCCTTCTGCCAACAAAACAATTTAACAGTTGACCATTTTTTCTCCTGCCCTTCCGTTCTTCCAAAAATACACCTTCCTCCGGCACTCAAAAACAACCACGAAACCATTTGTGGTACCCTACAATACTTACAACTAACTTTACCAACGTCTAAACAAACCGCACATACTGTCCGCCCTAATTCCAGTCAACATTAATTCACATTCTTTACTACCTTATTAATTTCACGACGCAATTATTAAATACTCTTGTACACCGAGCTAAATAGTCTCAGTGTAGCTGAAAATTTGTTAAAAATAATAATAAAAGAAAAAAAAAATATTTTTTCACTTTTTCTCTTTTTTTCCCCTTGGAAGAGTCAAATTTTGAAGAAAAAATTATGAAAAGCTCACATTGAAAAAAAAAAGGAAAAAGAAGGGGGCGGCATTTTGTCGAGTGCCCTTGGTGTTTGAGACCCTAAATTCGCCACTGCTTTGATGGATACGAGCAGGCTATTTTGGTTCTCTACAGTAATAGCGAAAGATGGTCGCAAAATCCCTCCGGCTGTTGGGTGTGCAAAAATTTGAGCTAATTTCTTACAATTCAACGTTTTCAAGATCATGGAGAACAATTACAAGTATGCGTTTGAGTTTGATACCAATCAGTCAAAAGCCAAAAGTTGGAAATTTATGAAGTGGGTATTCATGCAACAAATGAAAAATTATTCTACCCTCCTCCCCGAATAAAAAAAATGAATATTAGTTTGTTTGTTTTTTGTTTCTCTCCCATAAATTACTACCCATGAATGTTTACCCTCATTACTGTAATAAGAGTACTCTGAATGGCTTTATTCATATCATACGACCTTCCCGTTGAACGTGAATGTCCGAAATTTTCACTTGTTAAGTAATTTTACCGTAAAATTCGCAATTACTTTTCGTTTTTATCATCGTCCTCCTCCCCCTCAATTTTTCTATATTATATGGTTCATACCCCTAGTTACATACATCAATATGCTGTTATACGCCCAGAGTGGAGGGTACTTTTTCTTTTGTTAAGAGGGGTCATCGATAGCAGGTATAGCAAGGGTCATTTTCAAGATAAATCATGTATCTGTTGGAAAGTATATTATAATGATTTTCTAATTCTCTGTAGTTTGAGCGTGTGTGGCCAGCGCATAAATCTATGTAATTTTCTCACTGCTTAGGGATTTTATTGCTATTTCAGTTGGATTAGTTTTTTTTTCTCTCTTTCTTTTGAGTTTATAATTAAATAATTCATTTATCATAATTATCAGCCTGTGTAACTTTATTCTTTGCATAAGCGATTGCAAATTGACGATCCGTAATCTATTTCATCAACATTCAACAAATTGAAGAACTCATATTGTAGAACAATGACGTTGTGCGGCATTCAGTTTTCAATTCCTTTTTTGGAAATTTCTTCATTCTCATTCTCGAGCCATATGTGACCCCGTCTACAGAAACCCGGTTCAGCGTTGAATATCGACCAGGAGAAAAGGATCTTTTACAGAGGAAGAAAGATCCCTTTTCTCCTGATTGTAATTGAACACTAAGCCGGGTTTCTGTAGACGGGGTCACATATGTATTTTTCAACTTGTTTTTTTCTATTTTCGAGTTGTTTTATTCCATTTTTTTAAATTTATTTATTCATTTTTTTATTCCGTGAAAATCAGTTAATTGACTGCTCTTGTGGGGGGGGGGGGGAATTATGTGGGTAGAAGTCAGTTAACAAATTTGCATGAAACAAAGAAAGGTGAAAAAATTTTAAAAACTCAAAAACAAAAATAAGAAAATAAAAACCTGGGGAAATGGGAACACAATATATAAAAACGTTAAATTCATCAGGGATGAGTAGCTTTAGCTTATTCCACCGTTAGCTTTATCTAATGTTTGACTGACTAGAAAGTCAGTCACTAGGCAGTCAATGAAATCGCATTTAGCCGATAATAGGGCTATTTTCAACTCATTATTAAGAATAATTATTATGGAATTTTAGACAATACCAGCAGTCAATGAGCCGTTAGCTTTTTGTTCTTCAATCAGAATACTAGAATAATTCAAAAACAAAAAAGAAAAAGAAGAAAAGAATTCCAAAACATGTAGATATAAATGAACCACGGGTCGAGAAAGAGAATACATAAACATTTAAGAAGGGAATTAAAAACTGAATGTCTCACAATGTCATGGCTCTATATGAATTCTTTGAATTGGAGAATGTTGTTGAATAGATCACAGATCTCCAATTTGTGATTTGCGATTATCGGCGATTTAATACCGGTATGTACTTTGTCTTGGGTTTAGAGTGGACTGAACCTTGTACCGAGACACTTGATGATACAAGTTACAATACCTATTAATAATGATAGAAAAATAAAGTACGGGATTAATACAAGAGCCGACCCTATTAACGCCTTATGTCGTGAGTCGTGACACAATTCTTTTTTTTTTCATCTCATATTTCAGCACTCAAAGGAACAAATGTAGACAAGAAATCAACGGTATTCCTATTATTCATTCGTCAACGATGACATGTTGAGTAGATACGGATCCGTTTCCCGAAAAAAGACGTCTAATGGATAAGCATGAGGTAATATTGTTATCTAAGAACTACAAAATATTTTGTACATTGATAAGTCGGCAGAAACGCCACTCTTCGGATTTTTTTATTTATCTCAGCGATTACTAAAATTCGTTGGAAGAAAAATAAATGGTTTCGTTGTAATTAAAAACTCATTCTAAACCATCAACTTTAAAAAAATAATAATAATGTAACTTATCAAAAATCATAAAAAAATTTTAAACAGAAAAAAAAATTATAATAATATTTTAATAATCAAATGTCATCGACCTAAAAATCAAACCATGGTGATAAAGCAATTTACGATTAAAATTTGAATGTTTATCGAAGAAATATTCATAAATTATTTTCGAGTTTCTAGTATACCTATATATTTTTAATTTTTACTGATAATCCGCTGGATCGGCGTCAATGGATATCACCTCACAAAATTTAAATTCGTTTAGGTTATTGAATCAGATGACTGATATTGCTCTTGTACTGGAAGATGGATCGGAATTCACAGCACATAAGGCCATCATTTATTCAGGAAGTAAATATTTAAGGTAAAGCACAAATCATCTGATAAGACCCTATGGTATACCTAGTTGCTAGTTGGGGACTACAAGTATAATTGCTCAGCGAAACCTTCTGCATTCGCTCGAAAGATTCTTTTCTTTCTTATAATGATTATTTATTTTTTCCGCGTTATTTTTAGAAGACTAATTCAACAAGATCCGAGGTCTAAAGTTTTGACTATCATCGGGATTTCTCAGTACGTTTTATCAGAATTATTAAATTATATTTACTTGAACAAATTTGGAGTAATGACTTTCGAATGCACTCAAGAATTATATCATGGAGCTCATAAATTGCGAATAAGAGGAGCTCAACAAACGTGTTATGAATTTCTGAATGATAATATCGACGTCAAAAATTGTTTCTCGTTGTATAAATACGCCAAGTAAGTAATTTCTATTATAAATATTTGATACCGGTACTCGATGTTCGAACCTGGAATTTCCGCAATTTCTGAAAATTGATATAATAATGAATAATTTCTACCGATTCTCATAACTCTTTTCTTTACTCTCACATACAATCGGTATTTTTGACATCATTACATGATATTGACACCTTTAGCAAGCGAGAAATTTTTTTAACCTCTATACAATAATTCAATTTCCCTACCAACGTTCGGTCCAAACATCAAGAAAAGACAAGGCAAAAAATATAAAATCAGTATAGGTAGTAGGTACTTCTGAATTCTTATCTATTCATACCTATTTCCAGAGATCGAAAGTTTAAAACAAAATGAACAGAATTTTTGAGGAGAAGTGCAAATTGATTTGTTCAGCAGAATCGAATGAAGTTCAATTTTAGGATAACATAGATATGAACTTTTGAGTTTTGTGCTTCTTCGAATATTGGCACATACTAATGAAAAAAAAATCAGATGTGAGGAAGCGGTTGCGTTTTATTTGGGACATAAAGGTTTGAAGATTCTTTGACCCCACAGTGTATTCAACATTCGTTCTCTAACTCGGTGGCGTAATTATGGGGGGTTGGGGTCAACTCCCTCCCGAAATTATTGACATCGCCGTAAAATTTCTGATCCATTTTTATGCGACGAAAAAAATGTAAAAAAAAGGTCTCAAACACCCCCCCCCCCCAGAAATTTTGGAATAACTACGCCACTGAATTCTAGTTATCAACGAGACAGTGTTAGGTGTTGTACAGAACAAGACCGCGAGGACTTTCTTCTCCTTCTTCTGGCATTCTCTCACATCTACGCACAAATCTATTACAAGTTGGGATAGTTTTTTTTTTCTTAAATAAGAAGTGATAATTCGGTCGCTAGAAAAGTGAGATAAGCTACGTGCGAAAAGTATTTTTAAAATGATTCCTAATGAATTTTCATTTATACTTCCAGAGAAAATGAGAGTTCGGAATTGTTGAAACTCTCGAAAAATTACATTTGCCGTAACTTTCTCGCAGTTATCAAAGATAATGAAGAATTACTATTCGCTCATGAGAAAGATGTACTATCTTTCATAAGTTCTGATGAACTGAATGTTTTCAATGAGGAGCTCGTATGGGAATTCGTGGTGAATTGGGTTTCTCTTCGAGAAAAAGAACGAAAACGCTTCATCGGACGATTTCTTAGTCATATTCGTATAGGCCTCATGAGATACGATTACTTCAACAAGAAAGTGTGTTCTCCTTACTCGAATAAATGAAAACGTTTCTGTCTCCAGTGGGTATCTTATTGTTATCGTTTTCGCAGATAAAAAATCATAGATACGTAAGACAGAATGAAACTTGTAAACAAATAATCCGTCAATCCACTAAATACTTTGAGAGTATTTGCAAACTAGTCGAAGAAGATATATATATACCCAACTATGAATTTGTGAGACCTCGGAAACCTCGAGAAGTTATTTTCGCCATTGGAGGCTGGAGTGGACTATATCCAACGTGGGTTATAGAAACATATGACCCGCGGGCAGACCGTTGGATAAATGTAAACTCATTAGAAGGCACAGGCTTATTTAACATGTAATTCGTATTACGGAAGACAACGTTTAGAAAATAAAAGAATTTGTCGAATTGCAGATGCCTCACACGGATCCATTGAGTCCGAGAGCTTATCATGGTACTGTAGTCGTCGGCGCAAAAATTTACTTGATCGGTGGTTATGATGGTTCGGAATCTCACAACAGTTGTCGAGCATTCGATGTTGTTCATAAGCTATGGTCAGACGTAGCACCTATGTTTTATAAAAGGTAAAATCAAATTTTATTCGTTCTAACGAATTCCCTTCCAAAGATTTCCTCCAACTTTTCCATTTCTAAAGTTCAGGCCTATCCGCGAACTCGATATACGTAATATATGATTAGGAAATATCATCGATAAGAAACAACTCGTGGAAAGATTTCCCGTAGATAGTGTGTACATATCAGCAATGTAATTCTATTTTAGGTTTTCCCGTTTAATTTCCTTCATTCGTTGTAGGTACACGCGAATTCAAATACATAATTATTCTTGTCTTATCATTCGTCCGCTTCTCCTAGCTCTTCGCGAACATCTTTAATCTTATTCATTTCTTGCTTTCTAGCTCTTATCTTCTCCTTTAGTTGCTCGTCTTGGTACCCACGACGGTCTCCTCGACTTCTCCAGCTTCTCCAAAGTTTTAGGCCTCCTTCCACGCATTTTCTCGCTTTCGCGCTTCTCTCCCTACCCTTTTGGGCTATTCGCCGCGATGTCTGTGGACGTAGTCTATCTTCTCTCGCTCCAGCTTCTGCTCTTGTTGCGAGCAGTGGTCAGCACATCCTCTCAGGCTACTCACCGTGGTGTGCACAGATTTGGTTTGCTCTCTTCTATTTCTATTTCCATTTTTTGACTTCTTGTCCTTATTTGCTTATTGATCTCGACTTCTTTAGTTCTTTCCTACTGATTTTTCTATTTGATCCAAATAGAGCACCAGAGTACAAATTATTTAATTGTTACAAAAACGGTGAAATAATGTTCCTTTGACTCGTCCTATCGGCTATCATTGTCTACCGCACTTACCTCATGAGAATATCGTGTATCACCAACCCTCCACCCGAGATCTTCGGAAGCATACGTATCCAACCGGTCTCTGTATCGCCTTCGTGACGCACAAATGGCCGTTCGCAACACCCTTGAAGGATGCAGAAGACATCTTCCGCGAGTGTAATCCATACTCCTCTTGCCGTAAAAAATCTTATTACATGCAAGCAGATTGCGACGGGAAAGGTTTGACAACTGAAGCAGATCGCGATCCCTGCAAAAACTTGACGTACATCTTCTTCGGCGTTTTCTCCCATACTTTCGCCATTCTATCGAATCAAAAGAGTAGAGAAAGCAAAAGATGTTATTTACCAATTCTAAAACCATAATAGTACAGGCAGCAAGGAAAGAATTGTGCATTTTGTCATAAAAGCATGAAATTTGGTATTGAAGTGTATGAAGGTGTAATAAATGATATTAACAAGAGTGCCTCGCAGAAAGTCCACTTTCATGCCCCCAGGGGTCCACGTTTGGGGGGGAGGGTTCATTTTGAAGATTATTGTTGCAGAAATTAGAAAGAAATTATAAAAAATATATTAATCATGTGATTTGGGGAAAAAATGTATTAGAAAATTTTTTTCTTAGACGCACCCTTCCATTGGGGGCTTTGGACCCAAAATTTCACAAAATTGTAAATGTAATCAGAAAAACTTAAAATTTGGTATACAGGTGAAGGAAGAGGTAATGAATAATATTAACAAGAATGCTACGCAGTAAGTTTATTTTTGTGCCCCCAGTGGCCCATTCTTTTTGGCGGGGAGGGAGACACTTTTTTTGAACATTATTGTTGTAAAAATCGGAAAAAAATTTTATAAAATATATATATGCATTGAGTGAGTTGTTCGAAGAAATGCTGAGAGGAATTTTTTTCTATACATAGACCCTTTCATTGGGGGCCTTGGGGCCCGAAATTTCACAAAATCATAAATTTTATCCGAAAAACTTGAAAAGTACATAGATGAAGGAAGGTGTAATGAATAATATTAGCCTAACAAGAATGTGCCACAGAATAAGTTAATTTTTGTGCCCTTATGGGCCCATTTTTTTGGGCGGGGGGTGGGGGGGTGGGGACAAAGGCTTCATTTTGAGACTTCTTGTCGCAAAATTTGGGGAAAAAAATTATACATAATATATTCATTGGGTGATTTGTATGAAAAAAAATGGTGCGAGGAATTTTGTTATGTATAGTCTCTTCCATTGGGGTCTCATGGGCTATATTGTGAAGTGAATACTGTGCCAAATTACTTGGGTGTCATGAATGTAAAGTATAAATTTTGTGGAGCTTTTCATTTCAAAAATGAAGTAACCGAAAAGCAGAAAATATTCACCAAGTGTTGCATGGGAGGAAAAAATATTTTTGACTTTGATTTTCAAAGTGCCTTCGTTGATCAAGGAATTCTTGTGTGCTTTTAATATTGAAAGTAAGCAATTCCGAGGAAATATTAGACAATGTAATTCGGCGCTAGCTTTTGTACTTATCTCTTGGTTCCTCAGTTTCAATGGGTAATGTATAGAATGTGTCAAGATTTGCGCCTCACTGTTTCAAGATACTAGGTGTTCTTTTACATTCAAGTAGTAATTTAAGAGAACAAGATGCTCAAAAAATGAAATATTCACAACTTTATTTTATAGACTTAAATTTGGCTAATAATATTCGAAAAAAACGGAATACAGAATTTGTTTCTCTACATTACGACACATGATAATGATAACAATTTGCGTTTCTTTTTGTCTCATAATTTGTATAAATTAGGCCTACTATAATGAAGGTTAAAAATTTACATACGCATCTGATGAAATTTAGAGTTTTGTGAAATTTGGAGTCCATGAGCCCCCAATGGAAGCGTTTATACTTGAAAAAAATTCCTCGCGCCATTTTCTTCATACAAATCACCCAATAAATATATTATGTATAATTCTTTCTCTAAAGTCTTGCAACAAGCAGTCTTAAAATGAAGTCTTCGCCCTCTCCCCCCCCCCAAAAAAAAATGGACCCATAGGGGCACAAAAATTAACTTATTCTGTGGCACATTCTTGTTAGGCTAATATTATTCATCACACCTTCCTTCACCTATGTACTAAATTTCAAGTTTTTCGGATGAAATTTATGATTTTGTGAAATTTCGGGCCCCAAGGCCCCCAATGGAAGGGTCTATGTATACAAAAAAATTCCTCGTAGCATTTCTTCGAACAATTCACACAATGCATATATATTTTATATAATTTTTTTCCAATTTTTACAACAATAGTGTTCAAAAAAAGTATCTCCCCCCCCCCAAAAAAAAATGGGCAAAAATGGGCACTGGGGGCACAAAAACGAACTTACTGCGTGGCATTCTTGTTAATATTATTCATTACCTCTTCCTTCACCTGTATGCCAAATTTTAAGTTTTTCTGATTACATTTACAATTTTATGAAATTTTGGGTCCAAAGCCTCCAATGGAAAAGGGTGCGTCTAGGAAAAAAATTTTCTAATACATTTTTTCCACAAATCACATGATTAATATATTTTTTATAATTTCTTTCCAATTTCTGCAACAATAATCTTCAAAATGATTCCCCCCCCCCCAAACATGGACCCCCGTGGGCACAAAAATAGACTTTCTGAGAGGCACTCTTGTTAATATCATTTATTACACCTTCATACACTTCAATACCAAATTTCATGCTTCTATAACAAAATGCACGATTCTCTAGAATTTGGGATTAACAACCCGTACTATGAAGGGTTTTGCAGCTAAATCCTTCGCTGCGGCCGCAAGGTCTCCTTTATTGACTTCGTTACTTATGGCATGCAAGGGAACTGGTTTGGAAATTAGATCTCAGTAATCGATAAGATGTAGCTTGTAAGTCGCAATTTCTCCCTCGTCCCCGTCCCACTCGAGAATACAATTTACTCTCTGCCTCTATAGTATGAAGCTCATTAGTCGGAATTTTAGTACCCATCTGATACATATCACTCGAGATCAACTATTCTCCAAGTCTTCCTCCTGAAGACCTAACCAGTTCACCGAACAAGAAGAAGAAGCTTTTTCTTCTTTTTCTATCAGACAATTAGCGAGATTCAAAGACCTGATGATTTTTCTCGCTGTATCCGAATGCTTGCAGGAAACATACACAGGATATAACGAGACTCTTAATTGTTACATCCGGTTTTAGTAATCTCCATCTTCTTTTCGAGACAGCATTTGTGATTTTGGATTTTCCCTGATTTAATCACCCAACCTGTCATTAGGTATACCTAATGATTTTCTTTTGTTCTTCAAACGTGCCAGATGTTATGTGAGCGTGGCGTATTTAAATGGACATATTTACGCTATGGGTGGATTTGACGGAGAGCACAGATTGAAAAGCGTGGAGTGTTACGATCCAGAAAAAAATCAATGGATGTTAAAAGCACCTATGAATCATGTCCGTAGTGACGCGGATGCGACAGTAGCGGATGGTAAAATTTACATTGTCGGAGGTTTTGATGGAAACAACTGCACCAGTACAGTAGAAATGTATGATCCCTCTCAGGATAGGTGGTTCATGTTACCTTCAATGTCGATAAGTCGCAGCGGAGTCAGCTGCGTTAGCCACAATGGATATATTTATGCTTTAGGTAAGTGAAATCGTAGAATTATTTGAAACACGGCTTCAAAGTTCTGAGAGAAATTTGATTTTTCAGTTTTTTTCCCGTCCTATTTATAGGGGAAGTAGTATCTTATCGTGTCTTCCTTTTTTTTTCTCATTGAAAAAAAAAAAACACTAAAATTTATATGAGGAGTTATCTGTCAAAAGGGCACCCCTTTGACGGGTGCCCTTTCGACAGATAACTCCTCATATGTATCCCTTTGTTTGGAATGAATAAAATACATTTTTAATACCTAGGTCATTCATGCAAACCTTATACCTATAAATTTATTTATAGTAAACTTGTATTCAGTTGAAGAATAAAATAAAATCAAATATTGAGTCTATTGCGATTTCTAGTGCATCTATACGGCTTTCATCTCCATTTTGAAGGCAGTATTTAGGTACTATATCGGCTGATTAGTTAAATACTGGTACTTTTACTGTTTTCATATTAACACAGGCACTCTATTTTATTTAGCAACATGCATGTGTCTAAACGGAAACAGAACACATAAAATCTTATTGAGTGTAATGACTATGCTTTCTCACGATACAGGAGGTTTTAGTGGAGAAGATCGTTTACGATCCGTTGAGAAACTTGATGTTAAAGTCAATCATTGGAGTCCAGTTCCCAGCATGAAATATTCGAGAAGTAACTTTACGGTCGCGGCTATCGAAGATATGATTTTAGCAATAGGAGGATACAGTCAACGGATGACGATAGATTCGGTGGAGGCTTTTGACGTCAACACTGAAAGATGGTTGGTATGAAATGGCTTTGTTGGGAAACGCTCGCTTATATAGAATTTGAAGCCCCTCAAATTATTTTTACATTACGGATAATGTATCAAGTGGAGAGAAAAATTAAAAAGTGTTCCACGGACTTGGTTCTGACCATGGACCCATGGTCTCACACAATGTCGAAAACCCTGTTCTTCAAAAATCTATTCGATTGGTCTTTTTTCAGTTTTTCATAGAGTTTAGTGTCAGTGGTTTGGAAGATTACAATTTGGTGCTTGTACAAGTATCACACATTTTTAATTTTATTTTAACACTTTTGCAAACTACATAGAGAATTGTCAGAGACTTATTATGTGGATGGAAAAATTTGAATTGATTAACAGATGCATTCACAAAAAAGAAAATTTTTAATTAACAAACAGTGATTTTTCTTCAAACTTATTTTTATAAGGAGAAAAAGAACTGTGGACCCATGTTATTTTTTTATTTTTTAACAATAATTAATGAAATTGTGTTTCCTCCGGTGTTTTGTAAACCAAATATTCGAAGAATTAATGACTGTGGAGAACAAAAACATACAATATTATAGATTATGGTTTTATAGAAACCAATAATATTTTTTGAAACTTTTTTCTCGTAGATTCTCACTTACCTACTAACTTTTTTCAAATAAGTTCGAAATAATGAAATAATATTTATTTCAGGAAACAAATCTTCAACATGAAATTATACCGATCTGCACTATCCGCCTGCGTAGTTCGAGATATCCCCAATCTTGATGATTACATGTACAAACATTACGATAGAGTAATACTAGAAAATGCAGAGAGATTAAGATCAATCGTTAAATCCTTAGAGCATGCTGGTTCTTCTGTATATATAGAAATCAATAATATGATGTACATAAACGATATAAAAATTCAACACAATAACAACGAACTCCAGAACGATGTTTTAGTGATTCCAGTTGATCATGCGGATGTAATTATGGAATAAATTTTTGGGAAAATGATATAGTAAATTAATATAATTGTATCCGATAAATTTTTCGTTTCATTCAAATTTCCTTTTATTCTTTAAAAATTCTTAGACAATAACGAACGTTAATGCCGGTGACTATTATACTACATTTATTGGTATTGTAGACTACTTCTAAATTAAACACCTTATAAAATCTATTACGTGTAATTTTAAAAAATTTCGACACTTTTGAGTGCTTACAAGATGATGAGGTTTTCCTCATGAGCTTACAAAATAAAAATTACTTTGTACTTTTAATTTTTGTTTTTTTATTTGTTGACGTACGTACATAACATAGGCTACGGATATGTTTTTGACTATATTACTAACATGAAAATTCTACGTTTTAAAATGATTATAAGTTGATACGGTATTTATGTCGCACCGTCACACGTTTTAAGAATTGATGCTCAAAATGATCAGCAAGCAATCAAGCATTTTTAGTCGAAGATTATTCTGGCAGCAATAATTAATTGCTGAGAAATATCATAAATGCTCCAGCATTTAATAACGAGTATTAGTTCACCTTTCATCACTAATCCGGATATCACCATAATTATAAAATATAATGCTTTAGGCTATTAGAATATTGAAGCTGAGTTGTCAACAATTTTTTTTTTTATGTTCGAGTACGAGTAGGTATCCCTAGCTCCTCTCTGAAATGAATAAGTAAGTACTTTTTTTCTCCAAAGTAGAGGCACTTGCTGACCGCGAGCTCAGTGCATCCATTCATTATTTTTTTTACGAGCACGAACTGCGAACCTTTGGTGTGAACGACGTCAGCACGTCGCGTAGTCGTCCGGACACCAAGGTGTCGTCAGCTGTTGCATTGTTTTTTTCCTTTTTTACTTGCATGCAACTTGCTGAACTTGTTCGTAATTTTTCTCGGTTTTTACGAGTGCAAGTACAAAATTATGTAGGTTCGTGTTTTGAATCGTCTTCGGTAATTAGAAGAATAACTATGATTTGATATATTGATCGTATTCCTTATCATTTTACGTCCATCATTTAAGCGAGAAATGTGAAATTTTCGTGGTCACTATCTTCACTTAAGCTCTCTGCTCACCAGTCACTTCCATTGTGAATTACGAACTTAATCGCTCCTCCGCAACGTACCGTGTTGCTAAAAATGGATGCGGATTACTTACCTATTCTTTCGTCGTAATACGTGAGAGGCCGTAGTATATCCGGTAAATGGATTTACTTTGAGAAGAATTCTTCTGCTCATGGTAGTTGAATATTCGTCGACGTCACAATGCCTATTCAAACGCCTCAGTGGACAGATTTTCTCATCTGCTCGATTTGCTGCAACGAGTACGATCAGCTTCATAATCCCGTGAGTTTAGGATGCGGGCATACTCTATGTAAACTTTGTCTCTCCAAATTGCAGAGAAAACAATGTCCTTACGATCAGGTAAAACAAATTTCCTACAATTGTAGAACTTCGTACACTACTATGTTATTTGACGAGACACTTTTCTTGTCTACATACAGACAACTTTTACTATCGACGTCAGTGATCTGCCTGTTAATTACGCTCTATTGCAATTGGTGTCATCAAATGGTTTCATTCAAACCGATAGAAATATGTCTCAATTAAAACTTCAATCAACTGTTAGAATGACGGCCGAGGATTTGGCTTTCTACTCAAAAGCTCAGAAACATATAGAAGATATTGCTCTATATTTGAAACCATTCTCTTCAGGTAGAGCAAGTTCTTGTGCTGATGTTATAAATCCCTCATAAGAAAATTTTTCATAGTATATTTTTGTCTTAGCTGTCAGTTCTCCTGGTAGTGTGAACGTTCTTTCGAGACCGATGCAAAGAAAACTAGTTATGTTGGTGAATTGTCAACTATTAGAAGAAGAAGGAAGAGTAAGGGCTTTGAAAGCAGCTCGTTCGTTGGGTGAACGAACCGTCACTGAGCTAATTATTCAACATCAAAATCCACAGCAGTTATCTACCAATCTGTGGGCAGCTGTTCGAGCTAGAGGGTGCCAATTTCTTGGACCAGGTTCATACACTTTTACATTGTACTCTTGAATAATTTTTACTGAAAATTCAACTTTATCTGTATTTATTCTTTTGTAGCTATGCAGGAAGAAGTTCTGAAATTGGTGCTTTTAGCATTAGAAGACGGATCTGCCTTATCCAGAAAGGTTTTAGTAATGTTTGTGGTGCAGAGATTAGAACCTCACTTTCCACAAGCTTCCAAAACGAGTATTGGGCATGTTGTGCAATTGTTATATCGTGCTTCCTGTTTTGTGGTTGGTATTCACCTATACTCGTATAATTTATAATATTAGAAATTATCAACTGAGGGTACAATTGAATTTCTAGGTCTCGAAGCGAGAAGGAGATTCTTCTTTAATGAAACTGAAAGAAGAATTTAGGACGTACGATGCCTTAAGACGTGAGCATGATGCTCAAATAGTAGAAATCGCTACGGAAGCTGGTTTACGAATCGCTCCTGATCAATGGTCTGCTTTGTTATATGGGGATACGGCTCATAAATCTCACATGCAAAGTATCATCGATAAACTTCAAAATCCGCAATCTTTTGCTCAGTCAGTACAGGAATTAGTGATTGCATTACAACGTACGGGTGATCCTGGTAACCTCTGCGTCTTACGGCCTCATCTGGAATATTTAGCTGACGTCGACGTAAATCACAGTATGTCCGACAGAATAAGTCGTCAGATCTTGGGAAAAACTTTGGTCCGTTCTAATATTATAAATTGTCCTAGATTTTGGTGTTCAGATTTGGTCGGCCGTATCTATTGCCCTAGAAGCTGCTCTTATTGTTGTGTCCGGTTTAGTAAATTTTGTGAAAAATCATGGTTGTCGTAAGCCTAACGCCGATACTGGTAATAACGTAGCTGTACATGTTGCGAAGTACAAAATAAGCTTGTGTAGAGATTTAACCGCGAACGGAACGTGCCCTCGTGGCATCAACTGTACCTTCGCTCATTCGGAAGAGGAGCTTATGAAGTAAATTAAAATTTAACAATTGAACAATGAATTTTCTTTGACGTAATATTATCGAAAATTTGCGTCAATTCTACAGATATCGATCAAAGCATCGGAAATATCAACGGAAAGATTCTGAAAATACGGTTTACCCCAAAGTATCTGGTATCAACTCTACATCAACCGTACCAAGTGAGTTGTTATTCGTTTTCTTTGTGAATCAATTTGATCCAAGAAATTTTCTTAAATCACATTTTTATTTTGTATAGTTTCGTCTGCGGACGAATGCAGTAATGTGCATGGGAGAAATGTAGGCGTTGATAATTTAAATTGCCTATTTTGTAAGACAACAGATTATAATTCGGAGTATAATAATTCGACATTTTTGTGAGTATGATTTAAGAATCATATAAAAAAAGAAACTTTAATTATTGAATTATTACGAAAAAAAAACGTATTTTTATTTTTACAGACCATTTAATGAAATAATTTATCCAGCTAGGGTCATCACATCACCTTCCTTACAATTAGCAAATTCACAAAAAATTATCTCTTCATCGCAATATTTATTAGCTATGAACCAAAGGAAACAACAAATTATTAGTGAGTTACAACAAGTTTTATCTGACGTGCAAAATCAACATTCGGAAAACTACCATTATGTAAGATATTTTTTTAAATATTCTTTGTATCCTTCTATTTTTGAAAATTTAATTATTTCGAAAATAATGCTTATGTAGAATATTGGAGAACATTCAGGAGTTTACAATTCGAATGGACCTGAATCATCATATTTATTAAAGGGTTCTGGTTCACATTTGGGATACAGGTGAGAAATTGAAATTTGAGGAGTGTTGCGAAATCATAATATATTTTGAATGAGATTTCAAATGATCGCCCCTTCCTCATAGATCTGATGGTCCTATCACTCACCATTCGGGCGGATTATTTGATTCTTCTTTGCAAGATGATGAATCAAGTTCGCCTTTTACCGGATATTCTGCTACGGCCGATTGGAATTTATTGGAACTGCAAAATCCAACTTCTTTCGACGGTAGTAACGCAATAATCTTACCGTGTAAAGAATCACTGTATGTTTCTAATACAGATGACTGGAATTTAAATTATTCAAAATCGAGTTAGTAATTTTTATGTATACACTTTCTTTCGGGTGCTACAGTAATATTGAATAATATTCAGAGGACCCATTGCTGATGTAGTTTATTTGAAAAATATTGAAAAATATTGAAAAATTTGTACATAAGTGCGAGAATATTGGTTGAAAGCAAAACTGTATTGAAATGACTTATTATTATTATAGATAACTTACCCGTTTGTGAAGAAACTGTACAACATACTCATTTTACTCATTCTCCAAATGATGTTCATGAGTCGTGAGTAAATTTTTACAATCTTGTAACGTGATTGACTTGATCCCCAAGGAAATTTTTCTATATTTATTTATTCTTTTTTTTAATTTTTTTATCAGTTTACTATTGGAGTCCGTTAAACTTCAGGATCAGCTGAGAGGTTTGAAGAAACAAATAACAGATATAAAAGTAAGTTTTGAAGAGTATCTTTATTGGTATTTCCAGCAGTGATTGCGTTTTGACTTACTGTTTCAAATTTAAGGATAAAACTTACGAGGAGGATATAGTTAATGATTTGCGAGCCCTGGAGTTACGTTTAGAATGTGAATTGGCAGAAGAAGAGAAGAAACTTTGGCCCACGGAAATCACAAAAGAGTGATAGATATCATTTTCAATGAAATAACACTGTCATTTACGAGTAATGGAAAATGAATTGGTAAGAATTTTTTTTTTTTTTGTGAGTATCGGTCTAGGCCTATTATTTTATTAGTTCGTTATGAAGCGTTTATATAGCACATTGTAGTTGCCATGAAGGAATCTATAATGTATAATTATTCTGAAAACGATTTTGTACATTGATGACAGTGATATTCTTTTATTTTATTCTTCTTTCATTACCAAAAATTGTTTGATTTTTACTACTTCTAAGACTTTCTTCAGTTAGAAACTATAACGAAACCACCATGAACACAGAAAAATACAAAAGGTAAATTTTGTGATAAAATAATACTGGTACCTTTCTGAATTATTATTAATTTGAGAAAGTTTTTGTGGATATGTGCAAGTTGTCATACACTATTGTTAATTATTATTACCTTTTATTTATTATTCATTTTTAAAAAACAAACCTAATATGTGATATGTTTTCAAGATTGTTTTTCGTTATTTATATAGGATGTCTTACGTATCTAGAAAATATACTTTTTTACATGCGTTTGAAAAGTACATTTAGGGTTAGGATGATGTATTGATGTGGGTCTTGATTTTCGTGTGATCATGTTTACGTTCTCCTTTTTTTAATCGAGTTCACTCATCACACCAATCGAATAATATTTCGTAATAATTTTACCTATTATATTATTGTTCACGATGAATTTTTCTTTTTCAATTATTTTTTTGATTTCAATAATTAGTATATTGAAAATTCTTTTCCACAACTTGCTGTCGATTTCATTCAAAACTGTCGTGTAATAGTTATCCGAAGGCATCTGTCTCATTCTTTCTATTTATGAAACTATAATGCTGCTGTGAATTCGAAATTTGTCTTCCGCCCACTAAATGTACTTTTTGCGGGAAGATGTGAAAGTAATAATCGTTTATTCATGTTGCACATGGTTAATTAAATTTAGATTATATTAATCTTTTTTTTGTCGTAGTCTGACCGAATTTTTTTTTCTTCGTTTTAACATTGTATTATCTTGTTTTTATTTAGTCAACGAATTTAATTCATGATTTTTACGATATTTTCTGATTTTCTGACTCGTGCTTTTACGTTATTAAAAATTAATATAAAATTAAATTGGGTTCATTATTCATGTGCCCTGGCACCTACGCAAAATTTTCAGTATATGATATGATACAAATTTTCATATTTGAATGAATGACATGTATGCGTCGACTAAATTTGTTTAACGCGCGTTTTGAAATATTGTAAAAACACTGTCGAAAGCGATCGTAATTTTAATGATGAGAGTCTAACCAGACAAGGAATAAGGCTGCGCTCCTTGGACGCAGATATGGCCGCACACCTTGAAAAAAAAAAAATATATATGTATACATATATATGAACAGGAAAATATAAACGCTAATGCCTTATTTAAAATTTGCATGACGCAGTCCACAGTCTTGACTTCAAATTTTCGATATAATTTCTGAAGAAGTCTCTCAATTAGTACATACCTTAGGAAGTGAAAAGGACAAAATCTAACCTAGTTTCTTTGTATGTTGTTACATTTCTGAACCTCAGAATCGTGTTGACCAAAGAGAGGAGATTTGTATTCAAACACGAGAAAATGTCTAATGCAAGCGTCACTTTCCGTAGTTGTAAATTGTTCTATACTCCTAATGAGATTGTGGATATTTGTATGTCATCATCATTCCATAATTCTTCGTCGCGTACTGGGTGATCAAGGGTAAAGCGTCCAAGAAAACCTGATCTACCCTAATGAAGAAGTTGGACTTGGAAAAAATTTCAACCGCATGAATAGAGTTGGTCTTGGAAAATTGTTGACTTTCGAGCTATGTATCATAGGAGGGAAATTTGGAAAAATTCAAGTCATCAATAGATTTGGACTCAGAATATTGAGATGATGGAAGAAGACTGGAAATTTTTTTTCCAAGTCCCTAAAACACGTGAAGGTCATTGATGACACCATAAAGCGTTACGTCACGTCGCAATGCGTTACGCAGATTTCTGACTAACCCCCCTCCAGCCCAAAGACATATGTATGTCAAAATTCTGACTTTTTGGGACTTCGATTTTGAATTCAATCATCAACCTCAAAACTAGTTTTCTCCATAGAACAAATTACCTAAAAATTTGATTTGTGACTAATAATTGTCCGCGCTTAAATCATACAAACTCAAGTTCTGGTTGAAAATTTTAAATTTATTGAAGTATATGAGGGATAGGGCATCCGGCAATCATCTTCTCTGTTCTTTGAATCCTGACCATGCCTAAGTATAAACTTTTGATTTATAATCATTTTACCAGTTTCAATTTATGACTCCGTGATCTTTACTTCCTATGTTTGTACCTGTTGAGCACTTTAACGTTGTCACTCTTCAGATGACGAATAATTTCGATGTGCTCCAACGCGAAAAACATACCTGATGAGGGGTTGATTGAACTTGTTTATGAGTATGATTCGCATTGTGATGACTCGCTAGTTCAGTCATGATTTCCTTTGGTGTTCTTGTTTCTTAGCAGTAGTTGGTTCAGTTGCTTTCTATCGTTGATAATGACTGTTCAGTCGAAAGCGCTCCGCGTGTCTTTTGATTTCTGCGGTGCTTGCATTGTACTCGTTTTTTACTCGTTTGAGTATGAATCCTTCTAATGAATTTGGCCATAACCTAAAAAATCGTGTTGATTCGATTATTGACACTTGCCTAGGTTCACCATTACTAATGCTGTCACGAGAAATGATATACTTGAGTGTTTTGCCACTATGTAGCGCCAATGATCAATCCCCCAGTTATACCTACATATAGAGTCTTATATAAATTCACTATTTAAGAAAGTTGTAGAAAAGTTAGAAAAAAATCTGAAACTTGGTGCAAATAGACTACTTATTATGCTCTACATATTTCACAAAAAATTGTCGTCATGTGTAAATTTCTTGATTTTTTATAACCCTTAGGAAATTTGTCAATACTATGGTACCTCTGGTAAAGTAACAATGCTGGTGGGGTGCGGAAGATTCACAATGGCGCAGCAAACGCAGCGGAATTCTGTATGAACTACATTATTTTGTGTGACAAGAATTAATTAAGTAGTGTCAATACCTCTTATTTATTGTAGATAATATAGAAGGCTTTTGGCTTTTTTTTTAGATGTAATAAACCAACTTCAAAGCATAACGAAGCGAACTGTCTCTAAAACAAGATGATCTGATTCTGGAGCGTGACAAACAACTTCAGTTTATGTCAAAGACACTGACGCTTGGCTGGTAGAGGGCTAGAGGCTTGAAGCCAAACACAAGAAAAATAATTTTAGCTGACTTAAAACTTGAGTATTTGAAAATAATAACGGCCAAAACAACGGCTCAATCATTCATGACTTACAGTCTGTTCCACAAGAGTTTGGTATTATAAACGATAGGCAACCCACGTCACTCACGCTTATTTTACGTTACGGAATGCGAATGGAATACGAGTTCCACGTGATTTATAATACCAAACTCTCGTGGAACAGACTGTAAGCTTGACATTTGATATTCCTGTGTATGTGGGAGTAAAATGTGTCTTGGCCAAACGTTGGATAGTATTACTCAAGTAAAACCATGAGTAAAACTCACACCTTAGGGTCACACTGATTCATTTTGTGATGTCGTCAAACCCTTCTATAGAAACGTGAGGGGACACTAGCGCTCCACCTGAATGACGCTTGGCGGAAGGACTAGGAACAAATGAACGACCACAGACTGTAAGATATTCGTTTTACTTTGGAAACAATGAAATCTACCACTACAGAGTATAATACGTTGTCGTACATGAGGACTGTGTACGTGTGAGAATGAAGATGCACGAAGGTGACGGTGGTTGCGAATGCGACGGTTGTGACTGCGACGATCTACATAGCCGCAGTACATTGAACAGTGAAAACACAGTGTTTGGCCTTCGCGAGGCGTGGTGTTAGGTTGATGCGTGTGTTCAATTTATCCGAACCAGAGGCACGAATTCCAAATTTCATAAAAAGTCAAAATAATTCGTAATTTGTGACGCTTTTATAACATGAAAATTTGATTGCGTTGTCGTGTCGAAAATGATCGTACCTACAGCTTGAAACTTCTAATTAGAAGTGAGTACATTTTTGCTTCATAATGTGTAAAATAATTATAATCTAGCGATTTTTAAGGCTGAAATTTACCGTACAATAATGACGAGCATACGAATATTGTCTTTCTCGAGTCATTTCGCTTGAATTGAATAAGTTTTCGGAAAAGGAATGTTTCCTCTTTGAACGAGCGCCTGTACATCATACTTATACCAGTTTTTCATTATGAATTAGGATGTGCAACAGTCTTTGAATAATTAACCGAAAATAGTGGAAGTGCCTAATGTTCACAGGGCCTGAATATGTGTGATGGGTCCACCACATCTTTGTTTGTTACTCTCGAGAATAGGCTTGTAGAATAGAAAATTGATCAAAATTTCATACAATTTTCATATCGACGGGTTTACGTACAGCCATCCATAGGTAGACTTAATCACCGGGATTTTTGGGCTTGATATTTCATCTTAAACTACATTCATATTAGGTACTATTTCTTTTTTGAAACGATTTAGGCCTATCATACGTTGATTTTGAAACTGTAGGTATTAAGTGATTGTAAGGTATCTAATCTAAATTAATAAGAGGAAACTTGGCCTGAACTATCGCGGAGAACTTTGCGAATATCTCCTGCCATCTTGGCAGTGTGGACACGGGGTGATTCACCCTTTTTTCGTATCTAACTTTTATGACTCAGTATCAGAGATATGATTGCCTGTTGTACAACCTTTACCTGGAACCCGGGTTTAACTATCTTATATACGGCATGTTGGTATAAAATGTCTCGACATGAGCCTGTTCGACTGATTATGACTGAGATCGGAATATTTCTAGCATTCTACTTTATGGCTTTTATACATAAGACAAAATGAGACGATGGTATACGACGTGCGTTGATGACAAATAATTCAACTGTCTTATCTCGCGCAATATGTATCTACTTCATATTTGCGAATTTCACCCATCGTTATCATATCACTGACCTATTTGCTCAAGGCAATTTTTATCTCATACTTCCCAGTTATGTTGATAAAAAATTGGACTATTGGTCTCCTCGAGAAAAATTTTTGATGAAAAAAAATTAAAAAGTACGTTTCATTTATAAAAATATCATTCTCAATATGAAGCCGGAAACCGCCATCTTTTTATAAAACTCAAAAGTTACAAAATTGATTTCCCAACCTGTGAATTATGAGACTGTTTTAAATGTTTTTTTCGGGTTATGTTGTCGTCATGAAGTTCGACAAAATCGCCGATCTCACTTATATTTATCCGTTGATGAGCCACAAAGGACGTTTCGTTTCGGCGCTCGTTAGGTTGCTGACTGGATTTTGAATTTTAGGTTACCACTTCATACCATTGCTCGAGCATGTTCGCGTACGTGAACTACGTGAGAATTGCGTTGTCTTTCGTTTCCCCCTCCATAAATTCAGGAATACCCCTTCCACACTCCTCTTGTTTCTTTCCCACTCCGCGAACCACGTACTAGTACTACACTTTCCTGTCCATATTAGAATTCTATTATTCTGTTATGGTTCTGCTGTAAGTAATGGACGTAATTTCTTTTCAACAAAATTTGTTTCATGAACGTGAAATAGACGAATAAAACGATGGTTTTCCATTATTACCCTGTCATATAATTTTGAACGTAAAAACTGTTGGTTGTCACATTTTTGCAATTATTGATTGATTAAACGTAACATTTTCAACTTTATGGAGGGACGGGGGGAGTAAATCAGTAGGAAAAAATTCTGCCATTTGTTGCAGGCAGCGTATTATTGAAGAAGGAAAATAAACAGGAAATCGAATTTCAACCCCTGACCTTTTCAGCACTACATTGTTTTAAGGAGGAGAGGCTTTGAATGTTGCGTGACCAAAGAAACTCAGAATGAACTCTCATTGGAAGGATGAGGACATTTTTTATGGATGTGTCTGTACTCGTCGTCAGTGAGGGAATGTTATTGGTGCCTTTCAAAGGCCTATTTTCCGGCAGTTTTCCAATCGCAAAGCCGGCTAAAAATCTTAAATAGTCAGCCATATCTACGCTCCTTTACTCGCATCCATCGGAAAGAGAATAAAAGGAATGATATTGATTATTTATGAGAAACTCAATATTATGATACAGCTCTAACGCTACATCTATCCTCCATCGTCCATACATACATGAATTGAACTGAAAAGATGATACGCAGTTGTGTGCAACAGTGGCGTGCTTCCGCGAAACCTCTCCAATTTTTGAAATCGCCCAAAAATTTCTGATCCATTTTTATACGACTAAGAAGAAAACACAGAAAGATCCCCCCCCCCCTCTGGTACAACAACACTACTGGTGTGCAAGACTGTCCTGCTTTACGACAGTAGCAATTCAGGGATGCCGTTTGGTCACTATTTGGTGACTCGTTCACTTTTTTTGTTATTAGTCGCTAAGAGTTGCTATTTTGGCAAGAAGTCACTAAAAGTCTGCACTTTTTTCATCTGTGCGATACAAATTTTGGTTTGCGCTCTGACAGACACATAAATTTTGTGCAATTGAAGGTATCTATATAATTATGAGGTTTGAAAATATTTTTGATCTTGCAGCATGAATTGTTCTTAGGAAATGGTTTTTATTAGTTTTACAATTAAAAAAATATCAGTATCCAGCTAATAATTGTGTCTTCACTCGCACGTATGAACTGAAAAACAGTGTTATCTGGCCTTTCAGCTTGAAGCATTCAACCTGGAGGGCGGAAATATGGTATCAAATTGAAGGAAATTTTATGAGGAGCAATTTTCGGGTGTGAATATTTTTCGCTATGAAGTATATTTTTCGAAAAAAATTAGAAAGACCAGAGTTTATTGTGTCTTCACTTGTACATACGAACATACGAACCAAAAAACAGAAATATCCAGAAGTCATCAGTTCTTTCAGCTTGAAGCATTTAATTTCAATGTGTCAAATATAATATCAAATTAAAGAAGATTTATAGGAAACAATTTTCGAGTCTACATATTTTCCGCTGGGAAGCATATTTTTCAAGAAAAATGAGAAAAACCTTAATTTTCCTGACGTTCCGGGCCCCCATAAACCACCCAAAGATCTACAAGCGGTGAACTTTTACAGCATGTAAAGACTACCTCAAGGAACAAATACAAGTGGAAAAAATTCGTGACTCAGACTTTGTCTGAATTTAGGTCTCATTTTTCCTGGACTGATTTGTGACTATATTTATCTTATTGTCCACACTCTGAGAAATCTTAATTTTGTTACGTGTCTGTACCCAAATAAAATAATACTGATGGCTCGTGCTCGCGAAGATTTTATTAACTTTATGGTCTAAAATTTATTGTTGGAAAATGATAAATTGGGAGTTGTTCATGTTACAAAAATTTCTCATAATACCATTATGAATCCAGTGACTTATGTGACAAAATTAGTCCTCTATTTGAATCATTTTTTCTCCCAAAGTTGACTGAATTGTATGAGTAGGCCTGTGTATTGACTTTTTTGTCAATCAAATGAGCAAGGAGTTTTTTTAATGGTCGTTTTTACTTTTTAGTGACTTTTTGGTCTTTATTTCATTTTTATTTTATTCTCTTTTCCTCTATTTTGAGCATCATATTGAGTGTGGCAGCCCTGCATTCTCTTTAAGGGGGGTTTTTAGCGAGCAAATGTGTGGTTCCTAGAGCAGATTCTTCAGAAATAGCGACTCCTTCCAAGAAGAGCGAAAATTGAGTTTTTGTGTAAGGGGGTTCACGGAACGGAAATGCCAGTGACGGTGGTTCTTGGTGGAAACATTTGAAATAAATAGATATACCTTCCTACTAAATAAGCCTCCATCTTTGTTGGATTGCTACAAACTCTGTATGGATGTTCTAAACTTTGAAAATTCTTTTCCTTAAGACAAATTGATTTTGCACACATTATAACTTGAAAAATCTGAAAATCGTGAGCTTAATTTCTTACAAAAATATAGCCGTGAGTCTTGAAATTTATAGAGTCATGATCTGACATTTTACAGATTATAGGGCTTAGAACTTACAGTTTGCTTGACACCCCTAATTATTTTGCGGAGGGGGACTTGTAGTATTTTGAGATAGAAGCGAAATAAAAGTAGTAGAAAAAGAAGATGAAAAAAAAAACTGGTTATTTGGAATGAGTACATAGTGGGTCCTAATAAGAAAACCAGCTCTGTGTTCTTTGTTTCCTGATGAAAAAAAATTATGTGGTTTCATGTTTTAAACCTTTTTTCAATTTACCCGTTTGTTTTTTTGACTTGTTGCGCGGATCTGCTCGTATTGAGAATTTTTTTTGGACCAACGTTTCAGAAAAGCCGAGTATTTGTAGGTCCCTTAATTAAGTTGGTTACTTCCTTCGCACGCAGCGCTCTTTTTGTCCCGCTTACTAGTGAAGTTATTTTCCTTTCTGTAGTGTGTAACTTCCAGCCAACTCTCGTTTCTGCTTTAGAATCTGGGAGTTCCATTCAGGGGTCTCTCTAAAACCTACATAGTCTTTCCATTTCCATGCTTTATGTACTAGTGGAAGCTAAAAAGCTAAAAACTTTATCGAAGTTCCCTGATATTTTTTCTAGAATTGTACCCCCAACAAAAGAACTGGTTTTGAAAAAGTTTCCGTAAAATCTTGCAAGATAAAATTTGTCCTCAAAGCACTGGGATTATACCTTGGTGTCTTTGACGCCGCCAGAATTTTTTCTGAAGTCGTACTCTTCATATTGAACTCTGAAATCTTGTTACTGTTTGAAATTCTCCTGTTTAAACAGGGAACCTGGTTTATTTATTTATTTATTTATTTATTTTTTTTTGGGGGGGGGGGGTGGTATTTTTGGTAGAAATGTCTGTCATCTTCTTTGGGATTTATTGCCAGCATTCCAGAAATTATTGATCCCTGTTAGTTCAGTAGTCCAGTTTCCCAAATAATGTACACTGAGAAAAAAAATAGCTCAAAGGACTGGTAGTTCCAAAACGCCACTCGGCCAAAAACGGTCAAATTTATTATGAAAAGTAGTAAAGATCACTAAATTTTAGTTATTTACAACTTTTTATTGTGAATTGAAACATTTTCTTTTTTCAGTCTATCATATACTTTTTTGTTGAGCGGCCGGCGCGTTGGAACTATAAATAGTCATTTGAACTATTTCTGTTTCTCAGTGTATTTATATGTTACAGTTAAAACCCGAAATCAGTAAATTCTAAAATTCACTAGTCAAAACTAGTTGCCACAAATGACTTTAGTCAGAACTAGTTTCGACTAGTTAATTCTAGAATTTACCGTGACCCTCAGCGTTGGAGCTAGTTTTAACTTAGATAAATTCAGGTAAAACTAGTTTTTACTTGTGAAAACTAGAATTGACTAGTAAAAAGTGAAATAGAGAAGAAATTATGATGGCCAGGGAAAACTAGTTTTAACTAGTGAAAACAAGAAGGGTGAATCCAATCAGTAAAATGAATTACTTCCCTAGTACAAATGTAATTGCATTTTTATCAAGGGTGTTGGAGGCATATTTTTTTTAGAGGCCTCCGGAACGAATACAGAAAATGACTCTCCGACTCCGGTTGCCTCCAGTGGACACGTTTGGAGGCGTCTTCTGACCTCCAAAGTATGTCTCTGGAAGTACCTCAAAATGCCTCCAGTGCAATTACTGAGATTGGAGAAAATGCCTCCGGAGGCACTGTCGAAGAAACCGAAGACGTCTTTGGAGACGCCTCCGAAGGCACTTGTAACGTTGATCAGTGTGACCAGATGTAGCATATTGACCTACCAGTGTTGCCAGATGACAGATGATACTCACAAGGTGTATTTAAAACTTTGGCTTTTCTTCAAACCGAGCAGCGCTAGCATCAAAGTGGCTGAATGAGAGTTCGAGGAATAGAATACTGTTGAAAAAAGTGCCTCCTAAAGGATCTTTGGAAGCACCTCCAAGCCTCTAGGTGGAAGCAAGGTACCTCCGGAGGCAAAATGCTCCAGCCTCCAACATCTTGGTTTAAATCCTCACCATCTTCGCCTCATTGGAGGCGGAAGCAAGGTACCTCCAGAGACAAAATGCCTCCAGCCTCCAACACCCTTGAATTTTTATTTTTCACAAAGCTTGTTTGTACTTGAATGGTGTGCGTCAATTAGTCACTGTTAGATTTGCTCTTGTAACGTTTATAGACCGACGAATTCGTATGATGTACGGTTTAATGTGTGAATTAAGGAAGAAAAATTTAGAACTTTTTCGTATATTTTATTCCAGTGTGTACTACTTATCCTCAAAGTTGAGCAAAACTACCAAATATCTATCAATTTGGCCGAAGTATGTCTGGAAATACCATCACCTTTTGAACTCGGACAATTTCAATTCATTTCAGTTATAACTAGAATTTACTGATGAACTCAAACAATTTTTTTATTCTAGAATTAACTCGTCAAAACTAGTTCTGACTAAAGTCATTTGTGGCAACTAGTTTTGACTGGTGAATTTTAGAATTTACTGATTTCGGGTTTTAACTGTAACATATATATTTATATTATATTTATGATGAATTAGCTCAAGTAAAACATTGAAGAAGGGAGATAATGGACAGTCATGTGGTCTAGAATTGAGCGCCCAGCTGATGGCTGGATCTTATTGATTTTTCTGTCTTTTAATGGCGTCGGTGCACGTTTATGACGTCATTCTACGCCAAGAACACAGAACTTGAAGGCGAGTGCAACCATCAGCAGGAGACGTAATTCTAGACAACATGGCTGTCCATATATTTACCTTTTTTAGTGCCTTGGCAAAGGATCTAACCTACGAGTAGTTCAAGTCTTTTCAGGCGGATTTTCAGGTTTGGCGGAGATTTTAAAATTTGAGGTTGTATTCATCATTCAAGGAGGAAGAATATTAATGAATTTTGATGTTCGCACTATTTACAGGGGTGTCAAGCCATATAGTAAAACTTGAACTTATGACTTGAAGTTGATAAGTATGGCTTATCCTAGTATACAGCTTCAATTTTTCGTCTCCTCTTTGCTGAGCAAACCAATATAAATAGAAATTGATTTCGCTCAGATTATAGTTTGAAAAACCTGAAATTAAAAAGCTCAACTTGAAACTAATGGCTTACAAAAATATAGCTGAATCTCGAATTTTGAAGCCATGAGCTGATATTTTACGGCTTATGGGATAGGGCTTGAAAACTACGGCATACTGGACACTCCTGATTCTTTATATCGAGAAGGAGATATCAAAGAGTTTCGACTTTGGGGAGGGGGGGGGGGGGGAAACTTGGAAGAATTTTGAGATGTAGAAGGTGAGAGAAATGTGTTCCTCTGGAATGAGTTTGCAGTGGGTCTTAGTAAGAAAAACAGCGTTTTGTTCTTTGTTTCCTGGTTGATTCAGTGTTTTTGTAGGTATCAACTGCCCTTCATGGGACAGAGTTAGTTGTAGAAGAAGCGATCTACGCATGACATGCAACAGGTATTTTTTCATCTCGACGTTACAGACCCGTGTATCACATTCTACCTGGCCAAATGAATGTCGGAAAGGAGTGTATTATTCCGCGACCATTACAGGTTTCATCGAAGTGAAATAAATGTTATTTGCCTCACTTTCCTGCATTCTTAGTTCATTCTCGTCTTCTTCTGTTATCTCTTTTTTTTTTTCTCTCAGCAACTCGATCGTCCTACAATGCGCTAAAACAATGCATTTGAGGTGCTGCAAGTTTCCCTCGTTGACGAGGAGTGACGATGATTTCGTTTACCTAACGCACGTGTTGCGTCGCTGTTCCGAATCTCGTACATATTTTTAAAATAGAAAATTGTTTCGGACCAATTCTACCTGAATACGTTCCAAGTTGCGAGTGTGGACGTACAGCCAATGCCACGCATCGCCGCTATTATGGATTATATTGAAATTGAAGGTATTTTTGCAGCGAGTTGCGCGCGTCTTTTGACTAAGTGTCTCTGTTTTCGAAGTACATAATGAATTGATATTTCAAATTTTAAATTTAATGTCGCGGGTACCTAACTCGCGGTACGCACGGATGTGTCGTTGTGAGAGACCATGCAGAGTACTTTTCGTTTCTTTAGAGCTCGCTTTATCTTGTTCTCACACCAACGATTGTCCATACGCCTCTTATTATGACTTTCTCTGTTGCTCGATTCAAATCACCCATACACCGCTTTTATAATGCTTGTTGTGAATAGAAGTGTGTGTTATATTGTGTGTTTGTGCGAGAAGCCGTGTACGTTAATAGTTGCTTCGCCTCGGCATCGATGATCGCTTCGTGTATATATGTAGTCAGAGGGTGATCGGAAGAAAAAAACGGAGGGGCTTACCGCTTACGTACCGACGGTGGATTTGAGCGGGTATTGGCACTGGCACTCTCGCGGAACAGTACAGGAGTCAGCACTCAGCTGCCAGTATGCGCTATTCGAGGCGGCCGGGCAGAAGTCGTGTGTGGCGTTGCGTTGCGCGTTCTCGGCGTTCTTCGTTTTCGATTCTTTTATTCTGTGTTTCGTATGCGACGACACCGACAACGTGAATACCGAATACGAAACGTTACAGTACCAGGACTACCAGTAGTTCGTTTCTGTTTGGAGAAGCGGAACGACGACGACGCGTGTGTTTCATTCCTCTACTTTAATGAGCAACGGAGCAGTCGTCAGTCTGGACTCGACTCTTGTTGCCAGCGGTATTTTTCTTCTTGCTTCTTCTTTTTCGAGTCAGTCAGTCTTTCGAAATCCGTTGTCGCGCACGGTAGCGATCGGAATTGTGTACGCGCGAATGTTGTGTACATGACGTGTGTGTTTCGCGAATATTTACTTACTCGGAAACAATCTACATACAGTTCGAAAATAATTATGAAAAAGTTTCATACGGTATGTATCAATCTTGGGACAAAGAGTTTTTACGTGCGCGATTTATGCTCGCGGTTATTAAAAAAAAAATATGTTCGGAAATAGCGCAATAATTATGGAATGGAATTGAGAGGGAGAGAGAGGAAAGGAGAAGAAAAAAAACGGGTCGTACTGCGGTATTTTTCCTTTTTTTTTTTTTTTTTTTTGTCAATCCATCTATCTTATCAATACGTGATTATTATTTGTGTTGTTTATCGGCAAATTTGTAAACTTGTCCAGGTTTTGAAATTCAGCCGGAGACGATCTGGATGAGAGAATCCTTGGCGTGCGGTGCTGGTTTTAAAGTCGCCTAATAATGACGAATCCAGTTCTAGAAACCAAAATAAACGGTGAGTAAACGTAATTAGAAGTACTAATTTTACTCGAATATTATCTCGTTCGGCAGTATGAAGAAGATATTAAAACTAGCGAAGAATATCGATTTGAGGTTTTTTTTTTCTCCTCTCTGAAAGTTCAATTTGTAAAACGTAAATATGCTCAATATTTTCTCGCTCTTCGCAGACGCGTACGGGTGGGAATAATAATATATCGTGTTTACAAATTACTGTATCATTGTTTGGTAAGAACTAACAACAGGTTGAATAAAGTTTTCGACATTGAAGGAAAGAAAAGAGAGAACAAGAAGGAGGAGGAGGAAGGAAAAAAAGAAAATGCGAAGTTCAAGTTGATGTTTAAGACTAATGGATCTCGAGCTTTAAGCGTGTGTTTTATGACTGTTTTCTCTGGTTAAAATTTGCTGCACTGATTTCGTTGGTAGTTTCGTCGAAGCATCTAATTGAGTGCGATAGGTTCAAGTTTTATCTGTTCGTATTAGTAACGGAATGTTGTGATATGACGTCTCGAAAATAGTTTTATTCATCGTACTTTGTAAGGCTGACGTGTTGATAATAGAACGATATTATATCGGCGTAATTCTCGCTTAACCACTGTGTGTTGAAAAAAACAGGACGTCTACGATGACCCTGCGTACCGGAGAAGAACTCGACATAACAACGAAAATGAAACCGTAATGCGACGAACTTATGAATCATCAGTTCGATTCTAAACTAATTACGTCGGTATCGAACTCGTATCTACTATGTTTTCGAATTATTGTCAGAGAAATTCGAACATCATTAAAAAGTTAGAATATTTTCTATGAGTATGAGTTCTACATTATCGGCCTACAACTTCTTCCAGCATTACAGATATTGTCATCTTGATGAACCATGTATTTCAATTTATAATCCACATTAATATTATAAGGACAGAAAACAAGCAAGAAACATTGAAAGGTTCAAATACCAATATTTGAGGAGTTATCTGTCAAAAGGGCACCTGGTCAATGTAATTATTATGAAACGGTTGCCCTTTTGACAGATAATTCCTCATTTGTGAACGAATACAGCTTGAAATCCAAAAAGGTATCACTTCAAATTGTTGAAAGAATATAAACCAGAAAATTTCTCCGACTCGGGTGAAAACTTCCTCCTTTCTCCTTAATTATTTATCAAGATTCTTATTTTTTTCGAAAAATAGTGCCAAAGTTTGCGTGTGTGAAAGAAAGAAAAAAAAAAAGGACATAAATTTCCGAGGACTATAGGCTATTGTACGCAAAGTGGGATGCTAGAAGGGTCTGCTACAAACGGGAAGAGACGATATGTGTAATATTGAAAAACCAACAACGATTGATCAACGTAATCAGGGGCCATTTTCTAGCAAATTCTAGGACGCTAAATTAAGGTTGGTTGGCTGTAAACAAGAAGTATGAATACTGCCATTGAATACAAGTTGAACCAACCCCGCATTTAGGGGGGGGGGCAAGGGGGCCATGGCCCCGGGCCTCCACCAAAGAGGGGCCTCCACCACCCTCACTTTTTTTTCATTCACTTATTCCTTCCGAATCGGGGGGGGGGGGCAATTGGGTTGAAAAATTTAATAGGAGCCTCCACCACCGCTGGCCCCCGGGCCCAAAAATCCTAAATCCGGCCCTGGTTGAACGCATAGATCCTGTGATCAACGTAAAAAGAAATTTCGAACACTTCAAGAAAATCGTTTCTGCTTCCCGCCTTCGTTTTTTCTAGGCCAGAAAACTGCATTTACCTTGGATGTTGAACACATTTTCGTTTACAACTTATCAAACTAGCCTCTGCCTGGTGGGAAGGGACAGGGCGTTCCAAAGAGTGATCAGCCTGAAGGATCAATGTATTAGTATGGCATTCTAGGTTATTTGTATTATGGTGGGAGCAAAAATGAAGACGATGATCGAACACACTTCTTTCCTAGCCTAGCATAGCCGAGTATGTATCGCCTGAAAAACGGTAGTGTATCCTAATGACTGGGCAAGTTACGCGTTGGCAGTGGAAGATTTATAACGATAAAAATTGTTAGCTGTAGTCATTCCTGAAGAAAATTTGAAATAAAAGCTAGAGAAATACTTCAAAATTCTACCAGGGATCTGAAGAGAAGATTGGAGTGGCCGTTCTCTGAAAAACCGGAAAAAGTCTTAACAGTTTCGTGGCACCCGAAAAAGTCTTATGGGATTTTGGCGAATTCTAAAGAAAAGTTCGAGGATTTTCTGCGTGGGAGGGAATTAGTATTGTCAGAATATAGTATTTTCTTGTGTGTAACAAGAGAATTTCCTTGAAATTGGTGAAATTCATCATTCGAAAAATTGAGCCACCTTAGATGTCCAAAACTTCCCGTCGTCAACTCACTAGAACCCTGGTAAGAATTTTCAAACCCACTTCATTTTTTCCTTTTGAAACAATTTATTATTGTATTATCACAGGTTCTTATGTGGAGTCGAAGGCCTTCAGATAATATAGCCAGGACCATACATTTCCTTCGCTTTTCCCAATTTACTCAGCTCGGAATGCCCCATTTCTTATGTGTATCACCATTTTACCCAACATCCAAATTTCTGTCACCATCGAGGAAGTCTGTTTTCTGAAAAACATTTACACAACATAGAACGTATGGTACCCGTCTTCTTCCTCGCCTGAGTCACATGTGGTGTTTTTTTCTTCTTGTTTGTGTGATGTAACCTTGCTACTTGTATGTTTTATGTTATTAAGCTTCTGTACACAGAAGTATTATATCTTGATAAGTTTGCGCACCATATTACAGTCGAGAGAGGGTGAAATGTGCGATGTATTATTCTGAAAGTCGGAACTGTATTAATTTTTGTTATTTTAGGATTTTAATTTTATCTGAAACGAAAATCCGATGCTAGTTATCTATCTTCTCTATACAGGAAAAAAAAACCTCATTAGATAAATCTGATCAGAATAATTCATATGCACGTTTAGTTGACCGGTATTTGAGCTCTCTTCAAAAACGACGCTGAAAATTTTGAGCTCGTGGCCATTTAAAATTTAACTGTATACTTTTTACTGATGTAAATTGTTTCTATTTCAATTTTTGATCGTATGACTTTCGTCATTGATTTGCATATAACGAAAATATAATGTATTCGAAGACTGCCCAGTATAAATAATTGAGAAATGTTGTACCTTCATTGTTTGTTCGTCTTTCTCTAAGAAAGAATCGTCGAGTGAATACGTATTTTTACACTGTAATATCAAGAACAGATGTTAGAATGAAGGGGCTAGTTTTTCCTTCATGTAATAGTGTGGGTTTCGTTGTGCTTCGAGTCCTAAGTCGAAAGCAGCCATAAATTGTGCCAACGGGCACCAAAAAACTATGTCGTTTACTTCTACGACGTAAATCTATTACTTAAATTTAAGCAATAGTTGTTTGGAGCTCGTAAAACAAGCCCTGACTTGTTTCACGTGATTGATTTAGAATTTTATCGTCTTGTCTTATTTCATTAGATCGCTTAAAAGTGACGCGAAAAACTGTCATCTCAACGCACTGACTGGTAATGTTCCATCTTTGAAGAGTGTTGTCGATACGATTGAAATAATCCGTCGTCTACGTAACAACGAATGATGTACGAGTATTTAGGCCTACGTTTGGAGTGGTAGGTCAGAATTCAAAATTTGAGCGATCAACGCACGAAATATACTCATGATAATTAATTATTGATGGGGGTGTATCCGATTGAGAAACAAATCGTTGAATGCGAGCCAAAAAAGAAATTTAGAGGGGAAAAGAAAAGAGTTCGGAAGAGCAAAAAAAAACTTGAGTAGGAATGGTTTCGTGAGAAATTTGGGGTGAGAAATACAATGAAAAAATTTGAGGTAGGATACTGTTAGTCGTGGAAACTTCCAGGAAACGTTTCTATGACCATAGGTTAATATCACAGAAGCTTCGGGAGTTCTAGAGTCAAGGATAAACATGAGGCCATTTTCACGGCCTACTTTATATAAGGCCGGAATGTAGCGAAGTCACAACGTCGCACTCTAAATTCAGTGGATACAGGTTTACATGGACGCCTATGGGAAAAAACGAAAAAATTCAAGTATTTTGATTCGCACGCTAGTAAAACGCGGTTTTCGGAAAAAACGAAGAGAATATAACTTGAAGAGCAAACGAGTTTCTGTTTTTTAAGCCCAATTTTAGTAAAATTGGTGCAGTACAAGTGCAGTTATCTTCGTTTGAAAATTAAAAATCAGATACGAGACGAAGTGCGGTACACGTACACCGTGGTTACACCGCACCAATGAACATGAACCGCCCCGAAACATCACTGATAAGAATCCACTGCGCGCTGTTGTCATTTTCTGCATTCCGGCCTTATATAAAGTAGGCCGTGCCATTTTCCATTAGGGAGGGCTAAAGACTTTGAAGAATTTTATAGTTGTTGCTAAATGGGGAAGGAAGAAATTAATTGGTTGAGTCTAGCAAAGCAGGTCTCAAGAAAAAGTACATGGGTACATTCGCAGTATATTCTTTTCTTTGAGAAGTCACTCTGGAATAAAACTCCTTGGTTGGACGATCTTACAATTTCGTTTTGTAGAATCCCAATCTCTAGAATGGATTATTTTATCGTATTGTCGCTTTTCTTCAAATTACATTCTATTTCAACCAAGTTGCCTCACGTGTGAGAGCAACAATAATTATAATTAATGGTGTACAACAAATGCTTTCTGTAGTCAAAGTAATTCTAGAACATACCTCTAAGCAATTTCTCATTTGATATTGTTTTCTTGTTTTTTGGTGTTCTTCTATTTAGTCCAGTTGATTGTATTTGTTGAATGATACCCTAATACCGAATATTTTTTGTCTCAAAGAAAAATTGGTTGAATTTTATCTTCACAAGATGGTAATTTGAGGTTGACAGACGCTTCTGCTCTCTGTCAGAGGTCTTGTTCTCCTTTTTTTTCGACGATTACTACTAGTTTTGTTGGCGGTACAACCTCAAAAATTGTAGCATCCATTCGGAAATCTAACCTATTTGGCCTAAAGCCACGTGGCTTACAGGAGGGGTGTGACGTCATTACGGGAAATTTTTGTGAGGAAACCTGTTTTATGTGAGGTCTTTTGAAAGGAACGGTAGGCGCCAGGCCGGGTACTGCATTTTGAAATATGGGACTAGGAATTTTTTCCCATTGTCACATGTATTTTGTAGAGGGACTGCAGCTGCGTAAGGTTAGGTTGAAGTATTTTCGATTATAGAGATGTATCCATCAGGATTGGACTTGGAAAAATATCGACTGGGTATTTGGACAGGTCAGCGCCAAAATCGCACTTCCGAAGTAATTGACTGACACTCACTAACACACTGACACTCGTTGGATTTCCCTGGTTTCCTTATCAATTTATAGGGCTCCTAATGTAGTGTGGGTTGTATTTTTAAAACATTAGGTGATTGAAAGGTAATTTTTGATCAAATTCTTGCCTAAAATTTGTTAGTTATTGACTAAAATTCAAATACTAGAAGCTTTCCTTCGTATTTTTCACCTTCAATTGAATTTTGAAAATTTTATCTACATTTCATAGAATTGCTACTTTTTTTTAAATAAAAATTACACTAGTTGTTAAAAATTAAATACAGTGCTAGAAGACTTATTCAATTCCACCAAGGTTTTTAAGAACTCGGAAGAAACTATCGAGATGAATTAATTTGAAGCATTTTTTGTAAGCCGCAGCGAGATTTGATACAATATGCAACTCGCGCAACATTCAAAGCCTTATTAACAGGGAACCTGTTTTATTGGAGGATTTTTAGGAAAAAATGTCCGCCGGCCGGCGACCTTGAGGTCGCATTATGTATAGCTTGGAAGTCGAAATTTCCCCAAGTTCCCCCCCCCCTGCTCCTATCATATAATAGGCTTGGAGATAGGAATTTTAACAGGGAACCTGTTCTATCGGAGGGCGGAAAAAATATCCGCCGTCCAGCCGGCCGGTCGCCTCAAGGTCGTTCAGAGGTCGACTTCCTATCATATATTGGTTGGAAGTGGAAATTTTTCTCATTTTTCAGATCCCACATGGCCCATAAAACTGGTTCCCTACCACCCCTCGTTGAACTCCGTTAAAGAACTCGTAAGTTAAGTCCTATTTTTTCTAAGTCCTTCTATCATGTATTGCTCGGAGGTCGAAATTTTCCCTAGTCCCCCTTCTAGCATTTATAGCTCCGAAGTCCGGGTCTGTGACGTCATAGTTCAGCCTTGTGACGTTACAATCTGATGGCGTCGTACGTGCCTTGTAAACCAGGTTCCCTGCCACCCCTCGTTCAACTCAGTTATAGAACCCGTGAGTTTTGGTTTTCTTATCAATTTTATTGAAAACTACCACAGCGATCCTAGCGGTATACCGATCCAAATATATGACAGAAGAGTGTTGAGAGACTCGAGTTGTTGTTTCTTTTTTTTTTCAATGGTAGTATGGACTTGGGACATTTTTATGAGGAGTATATCTTTCGGCTTTGAACTTGGAACGGAAAAATAAATATCGGCCAAATATTTGATGAGAGTGAGGTAAGTCGAAAATTTAGTAAATGACCTTTGCCTGGTACTCTATGATGTCATCAATGACCTTGCAGATTGTGGATTTAGAAGAATTTTCATTTTGACATATTTCATATTCGTGTTCTGACCGCTGCCTTGATTCCATAATTAGCGTGCGCGTGCGTACAGATGACCTTGGGACTTGGAAAAAATAGCTCTAATATCTCGACCCTTAGGCTAATTCCAAAATTTGCATGCGTATGATGGAGATTTCTTATTGTTCTATGCAGTAAACAACTTGTATATTAGGCTTATATTAGGTCTAACCTCCGTTGTAGTAGCTTTATACTGGGTCTAGGCTTATGCGGTTTAAACCAGCTTTATACTAGGTCTGGGCCTTGATAATCGATCCCTCTCTTCCTTTATAATGAACTATACCGTCATCAAATGGTGATGTCGCCAACCCCAAACCTGATACTGAAATCCACCTACCTCATCTGTGTAACCTTTCAGTTGTTTATTAGTGTATTAAGCTTTCATACTGCCTGTACGTTAGTTGGCTTATGTTAGGTCTGGTGTCATGAAGGCTGATAGTGGGCCTTATACTGTAGTTGAATATCGATCCTAGGTAGCTTAACGTAAAGTACGCATATATTAATCCAAGAACGGGAGAGTCACTCAGCTTGATCGTTTATTTTACAATAAATCATGCCTATATTAACCTAAGATGGGGGCGAACAAGCGGAGCGAGTGAGCCCCTCCTTGAGCTAGATAACCTAAACAAGAACGGGAGTACGCATCGGTGAGAAAAATTCACATGCTAGGCTATAATTTCACCCCAGGGCAGGCGCGGCCTTAGAATATAAATGAGGTCATTTACTAGTATACATGAAAGATGACCTTCATTTATTTGGATCTGCCAGGAAATTTGTTTATATTGAGCTTATACTGGATTAATAAATGTTGGTATAAAATAAAGTCTATCTAACCGATATTATTGAAGTAATCAATTTATAGATGTATCGAAACAATGATTTGCCCGTGAAGCAGGTTCTCTGTTTGCCTCGATCAACACAGTTAATGAAAGCAACCCCGAGCAAGTAACGAAGTGGGCCGCGAGTTTCGTTTCAATCGAAGAGCCGAGAAAGAAGACGTCTGACCTACTTAATGGACATGAAATGAGTTGAAGTCCCCCTCCAAAAAAAAACAATCGGGGGGAGGCACCTGGGGAAAATCATTCATTTGAAGCGCCATACCCTCTACTACAACGTTCATGAGTACCATAGTCCTCGGTGAGGTGCAACATTCCCAAAAAAATCAATATTTAATGAATTTCTGTGATTTTTCCATGAATAGCGGGGTGAACTATGACTGCTACCGCAATAGACCGCGAGAAATCAATGGTCAATGTTCGAGGTAAAAAATACGCACTCCTCCATGAGAGGAAATGGGAATGTTGATAGACCAAAAATATATTTTTAGTATTTCGTTTATCGATTTGGTCAATTCTTATGTAAACACGTCTACCGATTAGGTGGAGTACGTTAGATTGAGAAAAATAGTTGAAAATTCTCCAGTCGCTGGAACAGTCTGAAAATAGAAGAGAAATGAGAAAATCCACTTTTTCACCCTGTAGGATCGTGAGTTTTGGTATTTCATTCATAAATTCGTTCAATTCCCAAGTAAACATGTACGCCAAGTTTGAAAAAAGTAGTCAAAAAAATTTGTAACTTGGTCATATTGTAGTATTATTAAATTTTCTGGCATAGCCAAATAAATGAAAATCATGTTCCATGTCTTTTATATTTTATCAGTCATCATGAAATATTTCAGTCTAGGCTTCTACTAGGTCAAGTGTTCGTGAGATATTATTCGTTTACCCCTTTACCTATCTTGGCGTCGTATAAGTCTTGTATGAGAAATATTTTGAGGTAATTGTGGGTGTTCTATATTTTGAGGTATCAACTTTCGGTGGGGCGAACGAGCGATCTCGCTGTTGTATTGGAATGGTATGAGAAAATTCAAGTCTTTTTTGAGAAATATGAGGTAGCGCGAACTCGCTCCGCTCGTTCGCCCCCTGTCTCGCTGTTGTATTGGAATGGTATGAGACAATTCAAGTCTAGGGGACTGGGAAAAATTTCGACTATCCAGCCATATATGATAGGAAGAGGGACTTAAAAAACTTTACCTATCTTGGCGTCGTATAAGTCTTCTATGAGAAATATGAGTTAGCGCGAACTCGCTCCGCTTGTTCGCCCCCTGTCTCGCTGTTGTATTGGAATGGTATGTGACAATTCAAGTCTAGGGGACTTGGAAAAATTTCGACTATCCAGCCTTTATTTATTTAATTGTTTAATTATTCAATTATTTAAATATTTAATTATTTAATTATTTAATATTATTTATTTATTTATTTATTTATTTATTATTAATTCTTGTACTAGGTCAAGTGTTCGTGAGATATTATTCGTTTACTCCCTTTACCTATCTTGGCGTCGTATAAGTCTTGTATGAGAAATATTTTGAGGTAATTGTGGGTGTTCTATATTTTGAGGTATCAACTTTCGGTGGGGCGAACGAGCGATCTCGCTGTTGTATTGGAATGGTATGAGACAATTCAAGTCTAAGGGACTTGGAAAAATTTCGACTATCCAGCCATATATGATAGGAAGAGGGACTTAGAAAATTTTCTAATTATCAATTATATTACTTATTTATTTATTTATTTATTTAATTATTTAATTATATTAATTATTTAAATATTTATTTATTTAATTATAATTATATTAATTATTTAAATATTTATTTATTTAATTATTTAATTATCTATTTATTTAATTAAATAATTATTTAATTATTTAATTTTTTATTAATTAATTAATTAATTAATTATTTATTATTATTACGCGGGTGTACTCGCGAATTTCTGAATCACCCACGGGGTAGAGATTTTCCAATTATTAATTATATTAATTATTTATTTATTTATTTAATTATTTATTTATTTATTTATTTATTATTAATTATTATTATTACGCGGGATGTACTCGCGAATTTCTGAATCACCCACGGGGTAGAGATTTCTCTTGACGGGGGGGAGGGGGGGTGTACTCGCGAGTTTAAAAATCGGGATCTGGCGAGAGAAAAGACATGGAACATGTCAAAAAGAAAAAAAAAACTAGGAAGTGAGCTCATCTGCCCCAGGGACTTGAACAAATTTCAAGTCTCGAGTTATTGAAAAAAATCCGAACTGAAGAATTCGTACTACAGAGGATCCAAAGAGTCAATAAATCCAAAACTAGATGTAGCGCGTTCCCCATTGTGTCGAGACTTACCCTTCATTTCTAGTTCTCTCGCTCCTCCCTCCCCCGCCCATTCTGATGAGGTGTGTTTATGGATAGTCTTACATACTTGTTAAGTATCAAATATCTGTTCCATCGTTTGGAACTAAATCGAATTATGGAACCTTTCGCATCTGTTGAGAAAATGAAATAATGTTTCGATTGAACACCTTCCTATATTCGAGGTAGCGCGCGATTTGAAGTAAGAGAGCCTATTCGAATCTCGAACCATCTTATCATTCAGAACGTCCAACGGTGGCTACGGCAGGTGCTTGTTTTTCCTGGAATGAACTCCTAATGCGTGCGTACATGTGTATCGTGTTGCCAGACCTCGAAATTCTGCGACCTGAGTCATCCTCTATTATTTCAATCAATAACGAATTGTTACTAACAAAGAAGAAGTTGAGTAAAATTCTCCTATCTTGACTTGTTGCTGTATTTTAGTACGCGTCACGAAAACGCATTTAGAGAAGTACCAATTCTTTGAGCAATCTCTGATTGGTTAGCCTGAGTGAGTTCGGGAGGTCATTAAATTATGTTGTATGTGTGACTTGGATACGGCCATCCTATTACAGTCAAATTTTTAGAATCAAAATTTTTTCATGTTCCATCTCCCCATTTCCAGTTATTTTTGTGTGTTCGTGTACAGTGAACAGAACTGAGGACATCCTACCATTTTTATGAATGAATCCAAAGTTGCAATACATATATTTTCAACGTCCTCTTTTCTCTATACCGTACGTTGTTTCATTATACTTGCACCGATCAACTTTTCGAACAATGGCGTGGCCATAAACAATGGGACGCTCGTCAGTGCAGCCGTACCAAAATTAACCACAAGAATATTCGATAACGATGTATGAATTCAATGAAGTATGTTATTGTTTTTTAGTCGTTTACATTTGTTGGTAAGAATGATGTCCTTGATAGTTCAAAATTGAAGATGTAATGATAAGATATCCGAGTAACCCGCATTTAATGAAATATCTGTTCGTTCATGAATATTTATCACAATACCGTATTACTACTTGTGAGCAATTTGAACCGTGAAATTGTCATGAAAACTGCGCGTACAAAAACGATGAATTTATATGGTATGATAATTTTTAGGTCGAAAAATTTTCGAATATGATGAAGAAACATATTTGCCCCGTTCTTTTTATTCTTTTGATGTAAAAATTTGAAGTTGATTTTCAATGTTATTCGGAATTTTGCTGTAGTCCTTATAATTCTAATCTTGAGATAGTTACTGATATTCGTACAGACTGACTATATCATAAATCGCTTTTCGTGATTCAATGTTCTTGTGTATTCTCGATACACAATAAATTTACCGGAATCATCTTTTGAAAACTAGAACTCGACCAAACTTGTTCGTTGAACATTGAAGTGTCATAAGCTGGCCGTAGGTTTATTTGACGGTCGTTTGAGGTTAATAAAAAATTTCGTTAATTAATGCGTAGGATATTTGATAGCGTTCATCTTTAAATAGGCTGTTGGATAGTTCTAAGAAGTATTATTATGCATTTTCTCATGTTCACATGAATTTGAATAGGGACGTTCGTAACCCGTGAATCGCCTTCTTGTGAAAATCAGGCGCGAAAATCTGTTCGTCAATACAACGTGACACGGTTCTTTCTGAGTGTGACATTTCAGAATCGATAAATTGAAGAAAGAATTTTCTTTCGAATTCGGTGGAAAATTTTTGGGTTGTGCGCCCAATGTATCTCTAGATGTTTTTTTACCCTTCAGCTTTGTAACGAAAAACACTTTCTCTTTATTACCTATCTGAGCAATCAGAGCAAGATGTTTCTGAGTGGTATAATTTAGTGTTCTCGATAAAAGTCGAGATTTCAAGTTCCCGACCGGATATATAATATAATGCTCGAGAGTCAATATTTTTCAAACCGCAAGGTGTGTCTCAAGGTCAAAGAAACGGGGGGAAGAAAAGAAGGAAAGGCAGCATGGACAGCGAAAATTTTCAAATATTCTTTACAGAACGAGTTCCCAATCGAAAAAAGTCCATGAAAGAAGCTGCGATGTGCATTTTTCAGAAACATGGTACTTGCTTCATCTTGGGGGCTAATAAGCCTGTAGCGTAACTTGGAAATTTTCGGGGGGGGGGGGTCAGATAAAAAATTCCTTGGGGGAAGTTTGAGCGAGAAAAAATTTCTAGGAGGGGTTTTGAACAAGGTTTTATGATCTCATATTGCAAATTTTTCAGCTCTGGAGAGAGGGATTGTCCTTGACTCCCCTCCGCAAGTAAGTCTTAGTGATTAGCTGACGAGTGTACTGTGTTTTAGGCTACCGTGACAAGTCGCTCCTCTCGTTCGCCCCTGCTAGCCCAAACAAGTCTCCAATTTCATCTCATCGATCTTCTTGAATATCATCGACTTTTGGTATATCGAACTCGGTCATGGTGACGTCAGAGTGATGTCCCCCAAGGTCAGTTGGTGTTCTGTCGGGCTCACTCGCTCCGTTCGTTCGCCCCTCTTCGCTATTAGCCTATAATTTACTCTAGTATATTATAGTGTAACTAATTTGCTCTATCGTCTTAACTTCTTCATGACTTTCACTTTCACGTCGAGCCAATATCGTTCAATTCACTGAGTATAAACTCCACTATCATGGTCTATCAAATTTTCTTGGTGGTTCACTTTGTGGTGCCGAAAACGGAGGCCCTTCAGGCATCTGCGTAGGTAGGCTACTCGTCCTAATGAATCAAGGGCCCTGTAGCGTATTCTCGCTGGATTATCTATCTCGCGATATTCAACCTGAAAATATCTTCTAGTCCCGTTTGTGAGCTCCGTCAGGAGCACTACCATGAACGTGGATGAAAACATGATGAAGAAAAACGTCCCATTTAAATGACATGGTTAATGATTTTCAGAACCTTTGTTCTCATTAATTGTTTTCAAAGTTAGGTGAACAAAAGATGAACGGAGGTTCATTTTACTGACTCTTAATGTTTCCTGAGTTGGTCTTCATACACTTACTGCAGTAACACCTGTAGTATACATATTAGGCTAGTAAAATATACTTAATTAAGAACAGGTGGATACGAGGCCAACGTCTAGAAGAGAGTGTGATAATTTTCATGGCGATTTTCCAAAATTCCAGTCTTGGGCTTTTGGAGGTAGAATTTTTACAAGTCCCAAGGTCACGTCACGGATTTTTGTGACTTTCCAAGAATAGCTCGATGTGTCTTCAACACCACTTTGAACTTATTCTTTTTCGCCTTCTGTAAGGACTCAAAATTGAATCGGATTTCTTCCAAGTCCCCCTTTCCTTCTTCAAATCTATCTCTTCCTCATACCTTCAAATATCCGTGATCAATCTTTAAGAATTTTTTCATGTCCCTGAAGTTGGTCGGAGCCTTCGCCCTTCGTAAAATTTTTCAAAACCCTTTCACCTTGTCTAGACTTCCATATCATCTAACTAGACGCCTCCTTCCATAGTTCAAAACTCACACCCAATTTTTTCCGAGTCTCTCATATCCTTTTTTTCTTCTTCCTTGTTTGTCCTCATTCTTCGATTCCTCAAGTACACTCAAGTCCCTGAAGTAAGTGGCAGTTCCCATTCGCCCTTCTTTTATTTCTTGGTCTTCCTTTTCTTCTTGTTCTCCTCCAAGTCTTTGGACACGTGGTCGACTTACGAAAATTTTTCAAAGTTCCTGTTCACAGCCTCCGCCTCCTCTCTTCTCTTATTCATCTTTTCCTTTTGTCCTCAAGTCAATCGTAGTTTTTTAAACCCCTGAATGGGTCACAGTTTCCGCACCCTGTGAAACCCACAATTTCCCAGAGAAACGGTGCAATAGCAAATAATTATACAAGTTTATAAAACTCGCACCCCACTTCGTCAGCTCATACACTGTGCTAATTGAAGCAAATAGGGACTTGTTTTATGGGGGTTCCTTTGTTTATATTTATACTTTTTCTAAATAAAGATCAAATTTTGTTCCTCATCACCTTGCGAGTTTGAGCTCGAAAGTCTATATTTTTCCTAGTACGGATATCCCACTCTCCGATACAGCTCAGTATTCGAATTTTCTTCCAAGTTTCGCCTGAAAGTCGAAATTTTTCTTAGTTTCTCTCCTATCACCTATAGCACCGAGATCGAAATCTTTCCAAGCCATTTCCCATTATAAATAGATTGAAAGTCGAGATTTTCATGATTCCCCCTCCCATCATATATGCAAAAGTCGGTTTCCCAATTTGCATTGAAAAAAACTCGGCGCTCCGCACCTCGCCAGGGGGGAGCCCCCCTGGACCCCCCAATTGATTTACTAACTTTCAGTCAAACTGAATAGATAAGGCGTGGAACACGTTCTTTGTTTCAAAATTTTCTGGCATAGGCAAATGAATAAAGATCATATCTCATATCTTTCTCAGTATATAAGACTATTTTGCGGTTAAATTTCTTATTTATTCCACCTACCCCACCTTCTTAGAGGAAGAAGAAGGAGAAGCTTAAAGAAAGTGAGATTATCTATTCCTCGAGTTTCATATTATAATTTTACTTCTCTAATTGCGCTTATGGATTTAGATCTAGAAACTATGATTGTTGAGTATAAGTACCCTGGTAAAACTGAGTCCAAAAAAATTTCTGGCATAGCCAAATAAATGAAGATCATGTTTCATATCTTTTATATTTTATCAGTGATCTTGAAATATTTTAATCTAAGCTTCTACTAGGTCAAGTGTTCGTGAGATATTACTTGTTTACCCTGTTACCTACCTTGGCGTCGTATAAGTCTTGTATGAGAAATATTTTGAGATATCACCTATTGTATTCAATGGTATGAGAAAATTCAAGTCTTGTATGAGAAATGTGAGGTATCGCCTTTATGAGAAATATTTTGAGGTATCGACTTTCGTGGGGCTCACTCGCTCCGCTCGTTCGCCCCCTGTCTTCCTGTTGTATTGGATTGGTATGAAAAATTTAAGTCTTCTATGATGAATATTTTGAGGTATCGACTTTCGTGGGGCTCTCTCGCTCCGCTCGTTCGCCCCCTGTCTTCCTGTTACATTGGAATGGTATGAGAAAATTCAAGTCTTCTATGAGAAATATTTTGAGGTATCGACTGTCGTGGAGCTCGTTCGCCCCCTGTCTTCCTGTTGTATTGGAATGGTATGAAAAATTTAAGTCTTATGAATATTTTGAGGTATCGACTTTCGTGGGGCTCACTCGCTCCGCTCGTTCGCCCTCTTTCTCGGCCCCTATCTCGGTTTAGCATAAGTCTGATATAAAATATTTTGGGCTTCCGCCTTTTGACCCCATCCTTGCTGTAGATTTCGAAATTTTTCAAGTCCCAAGGTCATTTGCACGGACGCACACACCTCGGACGCACGCAAATTATGAAATCAGGGTAGGGATCAGGATTTCGAAATTATCCCAAGGTCATTTGCACGGACGCACGCAAATTTTGAATTCACCATGCGGGGTATACTCGCAAATTTCTGAATCACCCACGGGGTAGAGATGTGCCCGGACGCACGCGCACGTTCGCACTGATTATTTTCTGTTGAACGAGTTACAAAATTTCTCATTTATTCTTCTTACCCCACCTCTTTGAAGGAAGGTGAAGGAGAAACTCGAAGAAAGTGAGATTATCTTTAGAATTGAAAAGGTCTATGCGCCTTACCAGGGGGGGCTACCTATTTAGCTACCTAAAATTTGTTGCTACCTAACATGGGATGCTATGGAAAATCTGTCGTTTTTATCTGTCGCTCGATTATGCTCGATTTTTCAGAAATACCTCCTCGATATACAAGACTTGTTCCACGTCAAAAAAAAGAAAAACAAAAAGTACGTGTACAAAACCTTTTTTTTTTTTTTTTTTTTTTTTTTTGCAGCACCCGGTAGCTCGGAGGTTTTCCAAGTCCTTCGTTTTACCGAACAGCGTCCGTCATCTTGACAGGGGACTTGTTTTGTCGGGGAGGTTTTCCGGAAGAAACGTCGGCCGTCCAACCAGCCGGTAAAGCTCGGAGGGCAAAATTTTTTCGAGTCCCCTCCTATGTGATATATAGCTTGGAGGGGATAGGAGACTGTTACGTCACCTTTTTGCAGAAATCGGATATCAGGGAAAATTCGCTGCAGATGACGTTGAATTTTGAGAATACCTGTAGGAGTCGGAAGAAATTCTTTGAACAAACGGGTCGTGTAGCGATGAAGAAAATCGTCGATTAGCAAAAAGTTGAGGAATGAATTTAGAAAAATTGAAGCTTCTTTTACATCAAAGAAGTCGATTAGTCGTTTGGAATTTTCAGTAAAATTCTCGATAATTCTTTGTCCCTGTAATGTAACTTGCAGTAGATCGTGGACTGACTGTTGAGAACAACAAATCATCATCTACTTCATTCTGTTGCTCCTCGAACATGTTTTACGGCGCGGCGTTCGTTCATCAAATTACTGTTATTGATACTCCAGATATCTTCATAATTGCATTCGAAATGAGTGATTGATTATACTCGATTTTTTATAAATGATTTTACGCGTCACTTCGGAGTGTAGTCGTACGCCATTGTTCTGATGTATTTTTTTAGGCTTCAGAGTGACTCGCGAACACCCGGTCGATTCGCGTACTCGACGAAAATTTTTTTTTCTTCGAGAGAATAATAATATTGTAATTCTAAATTTGAACAGTTCTCTCAACAAGGGGAAATTTCTCCTTCCATCTTTGATTTCATCACGAGCATTTACTCGTTTTTGGGTAACGTACAGCTGAGTACATTCGATTTTGTTACGTTGTGTGGGAAAACTCGCGGTGACATACGTGCATCGCCCTGGCACGTTTTATCTGTACTACTTAGAACACGACACTGTATATTTCAATGTACATTTTGAAGCACGCAGCGTGTTGGATGTTTTTCCGTGTATATGTATAGCATCGGAGGAAGTTCTACGTAATGACCTCTCCGCTTACCGTTCGTTCCTAAATTTGTTGCGCCAGTGTTGCGGATACGATTATTTCAAAACGGAGCTGAAAACTCCGCTGTAACGTTTTGCTGTACGAAATTTCTTGTTTCTGAATTTCTTACGCTCGCCGGGAGCTTTTTAATCGGTAGTTCGGTCCAAGACTTGTGACCACCCAGTCGGACGACTGCTGAGATTTTGAATATTTTAGAAACTCGTGACATAAAATCATTGCGAAGCGGTGCCATATATAACGTCAATTACTTTTGAATTATTTTCACCCACGACTACTGAATTGGAAATCTGAAGTTTTTTCATACGATTTCTAGAGATAATGTTTTCTTGTTTGCATTAGAAAATTGGATTTTCGAACTTTTCCATAAGGAAATTCGCTACTTGAATCAAATAAAATTGAAATGATATGTTGAAGATAGAGTAGATAAGATGAGACGAGTTATTTCCCTGTTGTCCCAACTTCCCTGGCGATGTCACCACGCTGTCTTTCTCACTAGTGCCCGCGAAAATAAGTACAATTTCAATGATTCACGGTGCCCAGGCAGATTAGGTTTTGAAATGGAAATGAATGCCGGCAAAGGTTTTTTTCGTGGATTATGTTTAAAATGGTCTCCTGATAGACATACGAAAAGTCCACAGCGATCAGAGAGCGGGCCCTCTCTCAAAGGGGGTCAAAGTACCACAAAAATTAGTTTTCTGAGAATAAATCGAAAACCAAGCATCAGAGAGAAAAAAGTTTCGAACAAAAGTTGTTCCTCATCAAATTTCCTATAAATTTCACTGTATGTATGTCAACTTAGCCCAAAAACTCGAGCTGAAAAATTGGTTTGAAAAGTGTAGTCAAAGTAGACAGGTTTCGGAAAAAAAAAAGAACATTGCGACATAGTAAAGGTCTGATTGCTGGAAATGGTCAAGAATGGAGTCCACATACTAACTTCTCCGCGTTTTTCCCAGGGGTATCTCTTTTATGGGGGTTGAAACCCCCTCAAAATCAGGTTTTTGTAAATGCCCCGCTTAATACGCATTTTAGAGAAAAAAGTCATCAGTCAAAAATTATTCCTCGTGAAATCCAGGCAAACTTGCTGAATTTCTTATTGTTCCAGGCGATATAGGGAATCATACCAAGAAGCTTGTTATCTCTTGTTTCTCCGTTTTGATAATTGCAAGACTCATGTAGTCAATCTGTCACCGCAAAACAAGCTTCTCGGGAGATCGCCTGAAATGGCGGAGCAAGTTTGCCTGACCCAATCGACTGTGAACGTGAAACCCTCATACGACTACGCCAACTTTGACAAGGAGCGCGTTATTCTCGGATTTGTATTCGCTTGTGTGTCGCATGTGCAGCACCGCCCGTCATCCATTATGGAGTAGGTGCGGGTTGCGTATGCATTTAATATTGTTTCCTCCAACACCGGAATCGACCCTTTCGGGTATAACTTCAGTGAAGGAGGAATCTCCTAGGCGAACCCCCTCTTTTACCCGGCAACTGCCAAGTTGCTTTGGCAACCGCCAAGCTGCAGTGCCCCCCTGGCACGCACAAAAAACATAGGAACACTCACAACAACAAACACCATCACACTACACAATACAGTAGGTCACTGTTGGAGTTTCTTCATCTTCTTCTCTTTTCAGGGAAGGTCTTGGTCCTCTTCTTCCTGCAGATCTGGATGTTTATGGTACACAGGTGCTGAGTAGGCCATAGCGTGGTTCTGCATTTGCCTATTCCATTCCTGGTCCATCTTCCTCTTCATGATGGTGGCCGCAAATGCAGACACCTGGTTCCATGCTTCTTTGGAACCTAGCATGGTGGGTACCAGGCTACTCGGGTCGAGCGCTTCATCTACCCCAATCTCTTGAAGAGACCGACTAAGCTCGTCCCGCTCACGCCTCCACGCCTCACACTCAAATAAGGTGTGTTGTGGTCCATCATCCCGCCCTTGGTTACAGTGCGAACACGTTGCCTGCTCAACTTTCCTTAACTTCTCGTGAAGGTACTTGTTGAAGCAGCCATGGCCGCTTAACACCTGCGTCAGGTGGAAGTTCGGCTGACCATGGTGTCGGTTCATCCACTCCTCAAGGTCGCATATTAGCACACGGGTTGTCCATGTACCCAGCTCACTCTGCGCAATTCTTGCTTTCCACTTTACAAGCAAGGAGCGCCTGGCCTCCTGCTTGACCCGTAAAGCTTCTTGGTTGGTCGTCGTTCTCTTCTTTGCTTCGAACACCACCGCTCTCTCCTCAGCAAGGAGCTCGATTGGTGGTGAACGTGCTAATACACAAAGAGCCTCCGTCGAGACAGTGTCGTAGGCACTAACACACCTTAGCGCAGCTCTTCGTTGGATCTTTACCATCTCTCTCCTTCGGTATGGTATCTTCATGCAGTCGGCCCATACTGGCGCACCGTATAGGAGGATCGACAAGGCAGTGCTCATCATGATCCTTCTCCTTGCTTCTCTCGGTCCTCCTAGGTTCCTCATCAGGCGGCTTAGGTATCCAACTACCCGGCCCGCCTTTTCCGCTGCCATCAGGAAATGGTGCCTGAAGCTCAGCGTTGAGTCGAACCAGATGCCCAGGTATTTCATTTGCTTCTTGATTTCAATTTCCACACCTTGCAGGCAAAAGGTGGGTGGCTTGAACTTCCGACGGGTCGTGAATAAAATGGCCTCCGTCTTACTTGCTGCTAGTTCAAGTCCAGCCGACTCGATCCAACGCGTCACATCCTCTGGGGCCCGGTTTACCCTGCTCTCCACCGCTACAGTTGTTTCGGCGGTGCATACCACCAGGGTGTCATCCGCATAGCAGATAAGCTTAACCCCCGGTGGCAGCTTCACCTTAAAGATTCCGTTGAATGCGACGCACCACAAAAGCGGCCCAAGGACCGACCCCTGCGGCACCCCACAAGTAACAGGGCGCTTTACTGTACCAGCAGACGTCTCTGCTTGGATTTCACGGCAGCTAAGATAGCTGCTGATCATCCTGAGCAGGTATGCGGGCACTCCTGCGTTCACAAGAGCTTCCAATATCATCTTCCATGGAATTGAATTGAACGCATTTCTACTCGGATTTGTATTGCGGCGGTTCTTCTTGAATTTGTGGGAGCACACAACAATAACAAGCTTCTTAGTGACATTCCTTCCATTGCTTGAAACTATTCCACACGTTGGCCCACTTCAATTGTACGCGGGTCGAAGTCAAAATCTCACTGCGAGTCCACAACAGAAGACCACATCCATTCCCACCATCGCTTAAAACAACCAGAATGGAAAACTTGAGAGCATAATACAGCAAAAACGTAGCACACGAAATTCAGCCTGTTTTCAGTCCGGAAATGGAGCACGACATGCTGGCCTGGCCCGGCATACAGCCCCCTTATAAGGTTGGAGGGGGAAGAAGATCAACACGAACGGAAAACTCTACGGCACAACCCAGTACAAACAAATCCACCCACTCCAACTAGGAAAATCGAGATGGGGCAAGGGCTCGCATGTTTACAGCCCCCCATTCAGCTTTTTACATATCGTACATACATAAGAAACGATTTTTAAAATGTCTGTCCATGTATGGAAAACTTTATTCTTATGTATGATAGATAGTTGATTATACCTTTCTCAAAATAATATCGTGCAGCAAATTCCCTGTGACAATTAATTACCGTAACACTAATAAAATTAGTATACGTTTCATCGTATGTACTAGCGAAATATTGACGTGACCTTCGCGCGCAACCACCGCGCAACGACGTCATCTCTCGACAAGGAGCGCGTTATTCACGGATTTGCATGGCGGAGGCTCAATTTCCATGAAGTTTTGAGCTAACTATCACGTGTAGGTTAGAAATGAAACACGTGGTCCGATAGGAAATTTCACGGGAATAATTTTTGACTAATGACTTTTTTCTCTAAAATGCGTATTAAGCGGGATATTTACAAAAAACTGAATTTGAGGGGGTTTCAACCCCCATAAAAAAGATGCTCCTGGGGAAAAACGCGGAGAAGTTAGTATGTTGTTTTGGACCATTTCCAGCAATCAGACCTTTACTATGTCGCAATGTTCTTTTCTTTTCCGAAACCTGTCTAATTGGACTACACTAACACTAAAATCAAAAATTTAAAAAAATCGCTCAACTTTCAAACCAATTTTTCAGCTCGAGTTTTTGGGCTAAGTTGACATACATATAGTGAAATTTATAGGAAATTTGATGAGGAACAACTTTTGTTCAAAACTTTTTTTTCTCTGATGCTTGGTTTTCGATTTATTCTCAGAAAACTAATTTTTGTGGTACTTTGACCCCCTTTGAGGGAGGGCCCGCTCTCTGATCGCTGTGGACTTTTAGTATGTTTATCAGGAGACCATTTTAAACATAATCCACGAAAAAAACCTTTGCCGGCATTTATTTCCATCTATCCTTGTTTTTGAGCCTAATCTTCCTGGGTTATTAGTGGAAAGCTTGCAGCCTTCTTGAATCAAAACAAAAACCCCCACCTTAATTGAAACCGGAAATATGGATCCTCTCAATAGAGAAGAGTCTTCAGAAAATCCCAGAATAATCGAAAGTTAGATTGAATATCCCCTCCCAACTTCATTCAGGCTCAATCAATTTGACGGGTCAAACGCTCAAAGAGAAGAGCTTGATCTACTGATTGTTCTTAGACTGAAACGGACTATGTACCTCAATGAGATGATAAAATGAAATGATCAAAACATGAGAGGAAGGTATTCTAATGAGAAATGTGCAGAAGGATTTCGGATCTTAATGCAAAGAAGGCGCTCTCTACATTTGCTGTAGCGGCGAACTGTTGAAGCTTGAATGAAGGGGACGATATCAAAAAAGTTACTCGAATAACCTGGAAATATATTCAGAAAATTAAAAGAGCTACAACTTTTGTTCGTTTCATTTTTTGCAAAAAAATAATCATTTCGATTGGTATAATCGATTTTATTAATAGAGCGTCTTATGGTCAAACAAAATTATCCCCCTGCTTTACACCGATGACAGCGACACTCACGGCGGTCAAGATGAGAATTTTGCGTTTAAATATCACTTGAGGATAGTAAAGATTGGAGCAAATACCTATCATTCAGGATTAAAATAAAGGAAATCGACCGAGTAGGACGGCCGTCAATCTTGAATTCGATTTTTCACTTTTTATACATAGATGGCAGAAGGCGAAATATCAGCGACGACCAAAACTGCCGAGCATTTGTAGGAGGGGAGGAGCAGCATTACATTTGAATGAAAAAAAACTCGCACTTGCAGAATCTTAAAGTGACCATTTTTTCTTTGGGATGAAATTCACTGACAAAAAGATTTTCTCGGCAACAAATTTCTAAACTCATCCTTTGACATTTTGTAGAATTGACGGTAAAAAAAAAAAAAAACGTTGTCTTCTTTATTAAAGGTATAAATTATGTTTCATTGAAGAAATTCCCCGACTTTTCTTAATATTCATCAAGTTCACTGACTTTCTGCATATCTTATGACATTTCCAGACTTTTCCTTTTTTTCCAAAGAGTGGCCATCCTGAATATTTCCATTGACAGGGTGTCTACCGGTCATACAATTCATAACAATTGCCTCCAATTACTAACAAATTTAACATAATTATTATAATTAATAACTAGCATTCGAGTTAAAAGTTCATTCGTAAGAAAGGAATTATTTATTCAAAAAATTTGAATAAAAGAAATTGATACAAAATAGAACATACCAAAAATTTAATATTTACTTGCCACCTAATGATAAAGTCATGGATGTAAATGGTTCATAAAAAGTCATACAATGCTCTTCTTGTGTTCATACAAAAGTCATACAATTAGAAAACTTGTTTTTGGTAGACACCCTAGCAGGGACCTACTTATGGGAGTTGGGAGGTTTCTTCGAAGCTATGATTATGTAATAGCGTCTAATAGTGTACTTGTTGAAGCGGACAAAGGTGAGGCTCTCGTTGATCTCCCCTCTTCGGAGTATCATAATAAGATGATGAAATTTCCTCCATGATTCTGGTGCCACGCTATCGAGCTTGAATTACGACACCTATATTCGTGATATAAGAAGCACCGTCAACTCCTCCCAATTCTCCCAATTCATTCCACTGGACAAGAAACACCGTAACGTCGTCTTAGTTATGAGTCCCTCTCCTCCTCGTTGATACGGCCAGCTTGAAACTCACAAGCCTAATCTTCCCATCCGTCCGGTCGTTGCTTTCTACACAGATGCTTCTTATAAATTGGCCAGATATCTCGGCAAATGGTTCCGTCCCCACTCCAACTTTTTACCTCAACACACTATCACTAACTCTTCCGACCTCATGTATACTAAATGTCCCAGTGGCTCTGTGTATTGAACATGATGGACCGTCTCACTTCTAATAATATTCACCCTGACACTATCGCCGAGTTCCGGGCCCTCGTTTTTCTTTGTCTCAGTAATAACCCATGCTTCTATCAGAATACTCTGCCAATTTCCCGATGGGTGCGCCCCTTTCTTCCTACGTCGTCGACGTGTTCATGGATCTTCTTACTCAACCTCACGTTCTTTCTTGTTTTCTTTACGTCGACGACATGCTTTGTGTCTGGAATGGCTTCTCGTGCGATCTCAATTCTCTCCTCTCACGTTTAAATTCTATTCATCCAAACCCTCCGATTTACTCTCGAAACTGGCAGCTCCTCTATCAATTACTTAGATCTCATCATCTCTCTCCACCTCGAGAACAACCGCCTTTCTCCTCGCTTCTCCATCTTTCGCAAGCCCTCCAAGACCGAAGTTGTCATCAATGACGCTTCTTTCCACCATTTTTCTCAGGAATTCTCTGCGTTATTCGCTTTCATTCACCGCCTTCTCGCGATTCCTCTCTCACCTCGCGATTTCAATTAGGAGAAAGCCCACGTCAGGGAGCTAGCGCGCCTCAATATCTCTATTGATACCGACCGTGCTATATCCAGAAAATCTCCGAAACGTGCCATACAATCCGTCTCTTCCTCTCAGCGTACCCATTCTCCTCGTCGCCCTGCCCTTCATCGTCTATAATTCCAATAAAATGGTCCCCATGGGTACCGCTGTGCTTTTTATCCCCTTCTCACGGTAGGGCACTTATTCTCTCTCAAGGATAACTTTCCCCCGAGGTGTGCAGCTCCTAATTGCTCTGCTGTCTGTATGGCCAAACCGGTTGCAACCTGCGCGAACGTTCCTCCGAACACCGCACTCTGCCTTCCGACGCAAACTTCCAGAAAAATGTGGTATCGCCAAACATTTTCTCGATACTAACAACCATTCCTTTGATTCTGTCAAATTCAAGCTCATCCATAAAGCTATTAAAGGCCGCCTTCTCAACAGACTCGAAGAAGTCGAAATAATTGCTGCAGCTCTTCTCAGGCGTTTCTCTATTTAATGATATGCGCTTCACCCTCGTCAACCCGTTTATTGCACAAATATACAATCATGCTTCTACCTAAAAATGACTTCATACTTTCTCCTCCTTCGCTTTCTTTCTCTTCCTCATCGCACTCTTGCCCACTGTTTGTTGTTTTTACATGTTTTGTGTAATCTTCGTCATTCACCTGATGATGTGTTGTGCGTGTTTTTAAGATAGATTTTTTCCATAAAAAAATTTTTCATACGTCCCGTGATCGTAATTTATTTCTGCTATCGCCTACTTATGGCAGGTTTTTTATATATGATAACTAGAGTTAGGATCTGCCGGTTTTTGTCAAATGATTTCCTTTGAGGACGAGTCAAAAATAATGAAAGATGAGCACGATTTAGGGTGTAGGAAGGCCAGGAAAAAAATTTTATTTCACCGAAAAATACCGAAAACAGAATAAACACCGAAAATGGACTTCACCACCGAATGCAACCAAAAATTGACTTAAACGTCCAAAAATTCCCAAAAAGCTGTTGGCAACGCGCGTGAAATAGCGAGATTTTGCAAAATTGTACGGAGATATTGTGAGTTACGAGAAAAATTGGTCGTTTTTGGAAAATCTACTAATTTTAAAAGAAATTGAACGTGAAGCTCACGTTGCGTTGCCTGGGTAGAGCACTCGTTTTGAGGTTTATTGAAATCTCTTAAAACTGAGTATGAATACCTGCGAAAATCATAATATTGGTTTTAATCGTTGTAGATGTTTCGAGGAAGAATGCGAAATTCCCCCTCTTTTACAATTCATTATGGCAATTATTGATTTTACGTTCAAAATTGTGGAAAATACCGAATAATACCGAAAATAACATTTCAAAAAACCGAATTTTTATTTATTAGCACCGAAAAATCCTAACTCTAATGATAACCCATTATTCGGTCGAAATTATTCCAAGACTTCCTACAGTTCGATCATCAAAATTCATCCAAGTCCTCTCCTTTCACACATTCATTGCTGGAAGATCCAACACCCCTTTTCTCCCACTCATGTACACCTCTTGAGTCGAAATCTTTTCAATATCCCTTCTAGATAGTTGAGCTCCAAAAAGTTTCCTTCGAGTCCCCTTCTCCCTCCCGCCTTGAAATATGTAGCTCGAAGATCAGAATCGTATCGAGTCCTAAAGTGGGTCACCCATAGTTGACACTCAAGTCTTATTTTTCTTCTTTTCAGCGGAGAACCTACTATCATTCTTGTAGATGTGCATTCTCTAAACATTTGAACCTCCTAAGGGGACTTTCCTAATTATGTACTCCTCATAGGCCTTAGTTTTTCGCACTGACGTAGAGAAATAATTCATGAAAGTTGTCGATTCAACCTTGAGGCAGAGTGTCTACAAGTCATGAAAAAGTCATGATTTTTTGTTTATGGTCGTAAGATTCTTGTAAAATTATTTATCATTCATTAAATAATGCAAAGAAATTACAGCGAATAAAAGTTGTTCAACAAATTAAGGAAAAAGATCATGAAAATTGCTATGAAAACGTCATTAGAAAGTCATGAAAAAGTCATGCATTTTTGAATTGTAGTTTTAGTAGACACCCTGCCTTGGGGACGAAAATTTGATAGATTAGCTAACATATGTAGCCCTTCCGCCCAAAACGATAGCACCATAAGACTATCATTAAGACTTATATTGAGTGCAGTAAAGTGTAAGTAGAGCACTACATATTGAAAAATTCCCAAGTGTACAATTCTACTTTATTAGTTAGCTTACGAGAGTACTTCTACGTACTACCCCATCATCAGTTGCGTCGCTACCGAAGAACAAGACCTTTAACATGAGTTTTTTCAGTATAACACTGTGACTGTGGTCCTATTGGCTATGATTTGGTGCTTTGTAATTAGTTCACTCTGTTGACCAATGTGCTGTGTTTCTTGATTCTGTTGAGATTACAGTGTCATACAATGAAAACCAAGGGTGTTGAAGGCTGGAGATACTTTGCCTCTCTTCACTTCCGCCACCAGTGAGGCGGGGACGGAGGCTAGCTGAAATTTTGAATGCTCACTGGAGGCTTAGAGGTGCCTCCAAGGACCTTTTTGGAGGTTCCTGGAGCTACCTCCAAAGTGCCTCCGGGAGTGCTATAGTGAGCATTTAAACCAAGGTGGTTGAGGCTGTAACATTTTACCTCCGGAGGTACCTTGCTCCCACTTGGAGGCTTGGAGGTACTTCTAGAGACCTTTTAGGAGTTTTTTTTTCTTTCATCGGTATTCTATTCCTTGAAACCTCATTCAGGCACTCTGATGCTATAGCGCTGCTCGGTTCGAATAAAAGCCAAAGTTTTAAATACACCCTCTGCCAGGGTGTCTACCAGGTCAACTAAGTCAATTAAAGTCAACTTTTTTGGAACATGGTCAACTAAGTCAAGTAGAGTCAACTTTTCCATCCGTAGGTCAACTAAAAAGTCCAAAAATGCATAATTTTGTATAAGCACCTTTTTCACATGTCTTCCTTTGTGCAAAATATCAAGGTATAATCAACAAACTTCTGACTTTTAAAATGACATTTTTCTCACTTAAATATTAATTCTTGCAAACGAATAAAAAAATACCGAAATTATGATATTAGTTTGGAGGGGGGGGGGGTTTGATATTTTTTAGGATCAAATAAAGTAGGCATACATTTAATCGCACGCCTCAAAAAACAGAATTGCCCGCCTATCGGTAACACGCCAAGGAAACAAAATTAACACGCCTCAGAAATGTATTACACGAATAAAAACGAAGTAAGTAGTGCACACATCCTCATAATTATACGTTGTGCACTCAAGATCCAAAACACTGGAAATCCTATGAAACGGACAAATACACAAAGTAAGTAGTGCACACATCTTGATACAAGTTGTGCACACAAAATCGAAACACTCAAAACCTATTGAAGAGGACAAATACACCACCATGTAAGTAGTTCACACATTCCCATATAGGGCACACTTAAGAACATGCAGAACAATCCACATTTAATTCATTCAACTATAATATATCAAGTAAGTAAACCTGATACAGGAAGAAGAAACAGGAAAGAAGACAATGGAATGCTCTGGTTACTGACAAGTCAGCACAAGCCTCAAGGCAGCATTCCAAGTGGAGTTTGTTTTTTTTTTTTTTTTGTTTTTTTTTACCGTCACCATGTATTTCATAAAGACGTTACAATATTGATACATATTAATGCAATTAACAAATATAAGTTTTCAAATAATTTATAACGGCTAAGCCCAACCGCTTCTTGAATAAATCTGAGTTTAAGACTACATGGTACCTGCCTTCATGAACGTCGAGAAGAGTCGAAATTAACATCCACCTACCACTTGACATGTGCAGCGTGAAAAGCTTCCTGAAGATCAAAAGGAAGCTCCAAATGGGCCTTAAGATTAGACTCCATCAAGAACCTTGATTGCCAAAAAGAGCCTGCGAAAAGGAAGAGTGGAATTGGTAAATCACAGAAAGGATCAGAAGTGCGAATATTGTCAAAACGGCGAACTCTTGAATACAAGTCAGTAATGAAACGTCCACGGCTATTGCACTGACCCATATAACTACCGCGCATCCCCTTGGCATCATACTTCTGCCGAATCATCTTATTTTGACGACGAACCACAGTATTTGACCAACCAGAGAAGATCTCACGACAATGCTCGAAATCCAATGCATTAACCAACTGACTCGACTGACTCCTCCGGGGTGGAACAACTGGGAAAACAGCTCCATCAACAGTCATACCTCACTCATAGGGAGTTTTAGGTTTATTATGGGGAGGCAGTCTCTACTGTCAAGCCCATCCTGGAGTTACTCACAATAAATGCAGCAAAATTATCTTCTTTTGAAATACGGGTCGTATGCCAGTCCTGGCGTGCATTTATGGCGTTCGTCATGGTTTCAACGTCGTGTCAGTTTTTTTCCATGACGGGAGGGAAACTGGCGGTTAATATAATTTTATGAGGCGTGCACTTATATATTTCCCAATAATATATCGAAAAAAGATCAACTAATGTCAACTATTTCCATTTTTCAATTCTGGTAGACACCCTGTCTGCGTATCATCTGTCATCTGGCAACACTGATAAGCCAATATGCTACATCTGGTCACGCTGATCAACGTTACAAGTGCCTCCGGAGGCATTTTCTCCAACTTCGGTAATTGCGCTGAGACACTTGGAGGTACCTCCAGAGACATACTTTGGAGGTCAGGAGGCGCCGGAGGCAACCGGAGTCGGATGGTCATTTTCTGTATTCGTTATGCTTCCAACACCCTTGATGAAAACGCTATTCTTCAGTAGCGACTTGACTGATGATGGGGTAGTACCCAAAAGTACTTTTGTAAGCTAACTAAGAAAATAGAATTGTACACTTGAGAATTTTTCAATACCCTAAGACTACGTAATTACTTGCAGAACAAAAACTGTCAAAAATATTACGAAAAGTATATCTCGATGGAAGAGGGCACATACTGACCAAGTTGAAGTACAATTGGTCAGATTAATTATTATGTGTTATCATTCCCAGATTCTATCATTTATTCACGCATTTTACCTTACTTCATTTTTTGGGTGACCTCTGTGCTATTGGAAGTTCGTAGGGAGCAGAGGAAGGAGAAAAAAAATTGTAGTTCTTGATAGAAATTGTTGTCAACTCGCTACGGAAAGAAATGTTTATCCGTAATTTCTGCTTGTATTATTCTGGGTGAATTTAGGATTGTTCCGGGTTGTTAATGTTATGTCTTTTCAAAGTATGTAGTACTGTTGTAAAACTCGAGAAAATTTTTCGATGTTATGCTATCATACTTTTCGGTACAAGTTTTCTTACGAAAATATTTCTTCCATTCATACGAGGGTGTTCAGTTACTCAATTTTCTTCGCATAAAAGTAGTAAAGTTCAACGTGGATCTTACGTCGAAGATGAATACAAAAATACGTAGATGTGAAAAGTTTATTTTTGTGGACAATTTAGGTGTGTTGCGCCACCTCATTACACGAACTTTTTCCCGAAATTTTCCTCATGAATCGCGAATTCTGAGATTAGGTTTTCTCGAGAATAGGTAAGAAAAATTAATTCCGAGTCTTGAGTTATTGTTGTTGCTGAAGACGCGCAAGCATACGTCGAACAACAATGTCTTAACTTGGGAGTTATCGAAGTTTTCTCTTGGTCACGCGCTGCGTAGACAGTTTATTATGCAGGACTAACCTGGCTTGTGGTAATAATCGACAACAACAGGTGTACAGGTTTCGACACTAGCACGCTGCTCGATGTAATATGCAAATAAAGTACGGAGTATAAACGAAGATTCGTTTCATTCGCCTTATGTCTAGTTATAATAATTATCTTCGTAGCTCGTTTTGACTTTACTTCGCTCGTCTTCGGGTGAGAAGTGAGTGCTCAACGCACGTTTACGTTCTTCATGATCTCTCGCCTCAATCTTCATCCTACGTCTTCTTAGTTTCGCGTAACTAGTGTCATCAGAATTGTAAGATGAAACGGTGAGTCACAAAGAGTGACAACTGTCTCCAAATTACTTAGTCGAGCAGATCGCCGCTGAATTTATTCGAGAGTGTCCGTATGTAGAGAATAACACTCAAACGGAAGTCAGCCCCATTTTGCTACCTAAACCAGGTCTACAACTTTCTGTCAAATTTGCAACAGGGAGTACTCGAATCGTGAAAACATTATAGGGGCTTCTCAGTGGATTGAAATAGAGAGAATTCGAAAATGGGCTTTCTTCGTCTTGTAAAGCTTCCTTAATACGTAGGTAGCTATTCTCGAATTCTGCTTGATACATGTTCCCTGTCCCGCGTGTGCACACACCGTTCGTTAGCCTCGTAGCTTTTATGGCCCTCGCGTCAAATGACTTTTGGCCGCGAGTTCATAAAGTTCATACTATAACCATTTTAATTTAGTCAATCTTCTTCAGCCGATTGAGGCATGATTGTTGTACAGTTTAAATAATAATGGTGTACTTTAAAAACGTCTTTGGATGACGTACCGACACGATGTTAAATAATCTAGCCATATTTTACGTGGTTTATACTCTTCCTGAATCTAGATTTTATTTTTTGTTTCAGATATCCATTCGTGGTGGGAAGTACCGTGCATCGCGCATTTCTGTTCGCTTTTCAGAGCATCCTTCAATCTTATCGATTTCGACATCGAAGTAAGACATAATTCATTTTTATTTCATACTAACCTCCCGCAAAAGAGCGATTTTATTTTCATGGTCTCGAGTAGAACAGAATATTACACAAGGCACGAATAATCATCACCTCGGCCTACCTAATTTTAAATTCAAGGGATTGTCATTTTGCAAAAGTCAAACATGAAGATGATTGTTGTAATGTCAGTAGCATTAAATTCATTTTATACAGAGGGGCGATTTTATTTCCATGGTCTATAGGGGATATATAGTGCACGAATATCCATTTCTTATGTATATCTAATCTAAAGTTGAAGGAATTATAATTTTGCGAAAGTCAAACTTGAAGATGATTGTCGCCAGTAGTATGGAAATTTATGCAGGTGATCAGCAAAAATTTTGGATGTTCGAATCATAAGTTTTCCTTCTATAGTGGCTGATTTTAAGAATTTGTAGTAGATTGTGTGAAAAGATGTCATTTAAAAGCAGTGCTTACTTTTCCATCGAGTTTATATAGGACAATATTGTATACCGAAAGCGTGACAAGAATATTATCAGCTGAACAATTGAGAAATATTTTATTGAGAATTCATTCAATGCAGAATAGGTAAACTACTGACAGCTGAGGCAAATAATTAGGATTTTTGTTTTTTCAATTTTGTAAGTATGTAATATTTGTTCCATTTCTAAGACAGAAGAGCGAGAATAATTCTTGGAATCCAAATTGTAGCGTGAAAAAAAGGTTTGAAGTATACGAATACATATGATGATATGGTGGTCCGAGTATCCTCAATTTCTGTCCAGGAGAAAGGTATATTCCCTGATCGCATGTTAGTCAGGTATCCTACGTGCCAAGGAATAGAGAGTCTTCATAACTACGTGGTTTAGTCGTTATAAAGAACGCCGAGTACGTGCCTTTGACGAAACTCGCCTGTAAGGGAGGTCGAGCAGAACGTATCCCTCCGTGCTAATGACCATTCCAGATCTTTATAACTGCCCAGCCTAAGACATTATCAGGGTAGTTCTTATGTAGATTGAGGTATGGGATGCGACGTTAAGTAGAGGGCGATACGATTTCAGGACGGCCAGTCAGTCCGTATTATAGTAAATTGGTGACTATAGACTAACGCGGCTTGACGTCACCCGCATTGACTTACCCCAACTTACCCATAGGATCAAAACAAAAAAAAAATGCTCCAGAAGAAATACATGGGAACGTTTCGATCTAACGTTCAGATTTGAAAACAAGAAGTCGCCGGTACATTTTCAAAGACATGAGAACTTCCCGATTCTGAATATAAACATGTAATTGCTTATTTATTTCTGGTTTTTTAATTTGAACGTATGATCGAAACGTTCCAGTGTATTTCTTATGGGAATCGATACCCTCTTTTGATCTGATACCATATACTATCGCATTCTCTCGATTCCCATTATCAGTGAATGTCTGTGAATGACGTCAAGCCGCGTTAGTCCATTAGCCAGGTCACGATTTGTCACTTTTAGCCCTAATAAGGGCCAGTTTTACCAACAACGCTCGAAGAGACGTGACAGGTTGAGTTCCGACTTAGCCAATAAAGCGCCCGATTTTGGCGACTTGAGCTAAGATTAGCACTAAATCGACGATTACTAACTGGCCCTAAAAAAAGTGGATTAGTCGCCGCCTTCGTTAAAATTCGTGGCTACGAAGAGAATATTAAATTCAATTTCTTTGTCGTTCGAAAAACGTCCTTCGTATTATTTCTCACCTGCAGATACTCCGTTCAGTCCTCTCAGATATCGGACGTGCCTTTGACAAAGTAGCCTGTGAGGAAGGCCTACGCGGCGCAGAACGTATCCCCCCATACTAATGACCATTGCAGATCTTTTAGGGTAGCATATTATGCTAATAGCTGCTCAGCATGTGACATCATCAGGGTAGTCCCTATGTAGGTCAAGGTATAGAAGAGACGTCAGGTCGAGGGCGATACGATTTCAGGTCTGTCAACTCGTCTCTATTATGATGTATTGGACACGATTTCTCTTCCAGGTCTTTATTTGTCACTTTCAGCCCTAAAAGAAAATCACTTTTGGTCGCTATCGTCACGGAATCAGAAGTGAGCATGATTAGATACAGGGCAGGAGACAATAATGTAGGAGAGTGGGGTGGTGATTTCATTGAAGGAGACTCGGACATTGTGATGATCTTCGATTCAAAGGTTCCTCTTCTCACTGTATGATTATTGAAAATAAATTCAATGGTCACTTGATAAATTTTGAATTTTCATCGAATACGAGTAATTCTAGAACATCGCGAGGAGACATTTTCGCGCGAAAGAAGCGAATAAGAAAAATTCATTTGAAAGCAGCTGTGTATCCTTTCAATTGTTCGAGACGAGTTCCATATTTACTCTTGATTTCATGGGATGTAGATCAAACCCTCTCTCATTTTATTCATCAACCGAACCGCTAAAAGCCAATTATTTTTTCTACAACTAGTGCAGTGTAGGCAAACTAGACAATAAAAAAGAATTTTTTGGTAGAGAACGGGGGTTTGCTGAAATGTGTAGAGGAAGGTATCGAAAAGTACCTAAAAAAAACCCCACTCGCTAAAGGCTGGGGAAAATTTTTTGTGGCACGTTTTGGCCCCCCAAATTCAGTTTTTGGACTATTTCTCAAGAACTAAGCGTTTTACAAGAAAATGTTTCGAACAAAAGATGTTCCTCTTGAAATTTCAAATAAAATGATGTATAGAAAGTCCAGTTTAGACCGAATAGTCAGCTCAAAAATTCCCTCGAAGTAATATAGTTTTCAAAATTTAGACGAAATTTATCAAATTTTTGCTGATAACTGGGAAAAATCAACTTCTAGGAGAAAACGACGGCTTCCTTAACGAAGTTAAACGAGGAACGCAGGGAACCTGTTTTATGAGTCGAATGGGATTTGGTATTGAAAATTCAAGGAAGCCTAGACCTAGATAAAGATAGTATAAAGAAGGCCTAGACCTACTATAAGCCTATCATAATATAGTTTGAGAATCTAAATTTTTCTCGCTCGAGAGACGAAATTTTTCCAAGTCCGCCTTCTATCATATATGGCTCGAGAGTCGAAATTTTTCTAAGTTTTTCGCTGGACGGCGGACGGCGCACGCCAGATTTCTCAAATAGCCCCCCATAAAACAGGTTCCCTGTTAAAATGTATAGGAAGGAAACATTTTCTTTATAGTATTTCTTATAAAATAAGATAACAATTCAGCAAATGTAATACCTAATATCTTCTGTAGAACAAGCGGATATAGAGGAAATTTATTGTAGAATTTAGCTATAAGAATATTAAAATTTAGCTATCAAGACTTACAACAGGATAAAGATGGAATTATTCATCCATATCTGGTAGTACTTGCATTTTTTGGATATCCTTCTTTGTGTGATACGCAGCAATATATTTAGCAGATGTGACATCAAGCTGATTAGTCTGAAATTGTGGCAGCTTTTCGTTTTTTGCTTCTTGGGAATTGTTATGATCTTATGAACTTTGATCGAAGCCTTTCTTCTGGTATTGTTCCGCTAATGTAGATTCTGTTGTATAGTCTCGTCAGTTTTCCAATGCTGTGTTCATCCAACACTTTCAGTAATTCTGCTATCATTCCATCCGATACAGGGGCCTTTTTCTTACTGGAGTGTTCCTTATTGCGCTTTCTATTTCGGATTGAAGGATTGCTAGTCCTTCTTCTGCAGTGACTTCCGCGGATTCTCTTTCATCTTCAAACAGTTTCTCAATGTACCCGGTCCATTCCACAACCAGACTGTTTTCCTCCACAATTATGTTTCCCTCTTGGTTTCTCATAAGGTTTCTTTGGTCTGTAAATTCCGGCAGTTTCCTTCAGTTTCTTGTGTAGCTGATATTCGTCGTGTTTTTCTATTAGTTGTTCAATTCTTCACAAGATTTAAGATAAAATTACGGCTTCCTTAACGAAGTTAAACGAGGAACGCAGGGAACCTGTTTTATGATTCGAATGAGATTTGGTATTGAAAATTCAAGGAAGCCTAGATCATATATAGCTCGACAGTCGAAATTTTTCCAAGTCCCCCTTCTATCATATATAGCTCGAGAGTCGAAATTTTTCTAAGTTCCCCTCCTATCATCTATAGCTCGAGAGTCGAAATTTTTAACAGGGAACCTGTTTTATGGGGGGCTATTTGAGAAATCTGGCGTCCGCCGTCCGCCGTCCAGCGAAAAACTTAGAAAAATTTCGACCCTCGAGCCATATATGATAGGAGAGGGACTTAGAAAAATTTCGACTCTCGAGCTATATATGATAGGAGGGGAACTTAGAAAAATTTCGACTCTCGAGCTATATATGATAGAAGGGGGACTTGGAAAAATTTCGACTGTCGAGCTATATATGATCTAGGCTTCCTTGAATTTTCAATACCAAATCTCATTCGAATCATAAAACAGGTTCCCTGCGTTCCTCGTTTAACTTCGTTAAGGAAGCCGTAATTTTTTCTAAGTCCCTCTCCTATCATATATGGCTCGAGGGTCGAAATTTTTCTAAGTTTTAACAGGGAACCTGTTTTATGGGGGGCTATTTGAGAAATCTGCCGTCCGCCGTCCGCCGTGCGCCGTCCAGCGAAAAACTTAGAAAAATTTCGACCCTCGAGCTATATATAATAGGAGGGGGACTCGGAAAAATTTCGACTCTCGAGCCATATATGATAGGAGGGGGACTTGGAAAAAATTTCGACTCTCGAGCTATAGATGATAGGAGGGGAACTTAGAAAAATTTCGACTCTCGAGCTATATATGATAGAAGAGGGACTTGGAAAAATTTCGACTCTCGAGCCATATATGATAGAAGGGGGACTTAGAAAAATTTCGACTCTCGAGCTATATATGATAGAAGAGGGACTTAGAAAAATTTCGACTCTCGAGCCATATATGATAGAAGGGGGACTTAGAAAAATTTCGACTCTCGAGCCATATATGATAGGAGAGGGACTTCGAAAAATTTCGACTCTCGAGCTATATATGATAGGAGGGGAACTTAGAAAAATTTCGACTCTCGAGCTATATATGATAGAAGGGGGACTTAGAAAAAATTTCGACTCTCGAGCTATAGATGATAGGAGGGGAACTTAGAAAAATTTCGACTCTCGAGCTATATATGATAGGAGGGGGACTTGGAAAAATTTCGACTCTCGAGCCATATATGATAGGAGGGGGACTTAGAAAAAATTTCGACTCTCGAGCTATAGATGATAGGAGGGGAACTTAGAAAAATTTCGACTCTCGAGCTATATATGATAGGAGGGGGACTTGGAAAAATTTCGACTCTCGAGCCATATATGATAGGAGGGGGACTTAGAAAAAATTTCGACTCTCGAGCTATAGATGATAGGAGGGGAACTTGGAAAAATTTCGACTCTCGAGCTATATATGATAGGAGGGGGACTTGGAAAAATTTCGACTCTCGAGCCATATATGATAGGAGGGGGACTTAGAAAAAATTTCGACTTTCGAGCTATAGATGATAGGAGGGGAACTTGGAAAAATTTCGACTCTCGAGCTATATATGATAGGAGGGGGACTTGGAAAAATTTCGACTCTCGAGCTATATATGATAGAAGAGGGACTTAGAAAAATTTCGACTCTCGAGCCATATATGATAGGAGAGGGACTTGGAAAAATTTCGACTGTCGAGCTATATATGATCTAGGCTTCCTTGAATTTTCAATACCAAATCTCATTCGAATCATAAAACAGGTTCCCTGCGTTCCTCGTTTAACTTCGTTAAGGAAGCCGTAATTTTTTCGCTGGACGGCGCACGGCGGACGCCAGATTTCTCAAATAGCCCCCCATAAAACAGGTTCCCTGTTAAAATTCTTCTTTTGCTTTTTTTACTGCCTTTTTGACCTTCCTCTGGGTCTCTCTGTATTTTCGCTCATCCTTGTTCTTGTGTTTCCTTCTTTCGTCTACGAGTTCCAGAATTTCTTCTGTTATCCATGCGTTCTTCTATTTTCGCTCCTTTTTGCCCAGGACTTCTTCAGCCGATTGCAATATTATATTCTTCATCCGCGTACTAGTTTTTTCGACATCGTTATTTCCTATTTCCTGCTCGGAAATGCTTTGTAATTTATGGCTTATTTTTTCTCTTACCTTTCGTTTGACCTCTGGTTGTTATAGTTTTAACCTGTTTATAAACTGTTCTGAGGCTTTCTTAATTTTCTTCAATCGGGTTTTAACCTTCGCCGCGAGAAGGATATGATCTGAGTTTATATCTGCCCTAGGATACGTTTCCGCGGCTTTTACCGAGTTTCTGAAACGCTTTTTGACCATTATGTAGTCTATTTGGTTTCTGACTATCAAAACTTCACTATCAGTCGGAGCTTTCCACGTATATAACCTTCTTTTTGGGAGCTGAAACCACGTATTGGTAATGATAAGTTGTTATTCCTGACAAAATTGGATGAGGCGTTCACTGCGTTCGTTTTGTTCTCCTAAGCCAAAAGGTCCGGCAATTGTTCCTGTTGGACCTCTTCCAACCGTAGCATTCATATCACCAATCACAAAAGTGTTATTGTGATTTTTGCAGGCTTTGAGAAGAATTCCTTATTGTCACATTTTACAGGCACAGAAGATGAAGAAGCAAACAAAATGTGTGTAGAATAAACTTTATTTATAAGAAATACTATAAATAAAATGTTTCCTTCCTATACATTTTCTTCTAGAAGTTGATTTTTCCGAGATATCAGCAGAAATTTGATAAATTTCGTCTAAATTTTAAAAACTATATTACTTCGAGGGAATTTTTGAGCTGACTATTCGGTCTAAACTGGACTTTGTATGCATCATTTTAATTGAAATTTCAAGGGGAACATCTTTTGTTCGAAACATTTTCTTGTAAAACACTTAGTTCTTGAGAAATAGTCCAAAAACTGAATTTGGGGGGCCAAAACGTGCAACAAAAAATTTTCCCCAGCCTTTAGCGAGTGGGGGTTGTTTTAGGTACTTTTCGATACCTTCCTCTACACATTTCAGCAAACCCCCGTTCTCTACCAAAAAATTATTTTTTAAGCTCATTTTGTGTCTAATTTGACTAGACTAAACACGTTTTATTTGAAACTGATTTATAATTTTTTTCTGACACGTTTAATGAAACAAGTTGCGGGCTGTGGTTGCGGGTCCTTAGAAAGTGTTGACTGAAAAGTTCAAAGAGCCTGTCTTATGGAGTCGATATTCAAGTTTTAGCGGTATTTTGTAGAGCTCCTCTTCCCACTCGACTCATCGACGAAATCCTACGAGTTCTTCCTCTTCTTATATTTTCAGTCCATCAGCAAAATTTTCCCAAGCCCCATTGTATGCATTGTATTGCTGGGAACTTGATATTTTTCCCTCCAAGTTTTACTATATTTTTGTAAAGTTGGAAATTTTTCAAAAATTATCTTTCCATTGTACTCATGTAAGGTCATCAGGAAAAATTCGGTCGAGTCAGCTCTGTAAGGGTTTCGAGCCTGAAATATTTCAAGTCCCGCCCAGGTTCAGAGCTTGCAATTTTTCCAAGCCCCTCTTATGCAAGAGTTTGAGTTTTGAAATCGTTCTTAGTTCCATCGATGTAGAAATTCAGAGCTCAAAATCTTCCCCAAGTACTTCGCGTACAGACGTGACAGAGTTTAAAACTTTATAATGGTTCGAAGTTTGAAATTTCTGCTTGTCCTCTCAATAAAGCGGTTCAAAGCGCGAAATTTTTCTTCAAGTTCCACAAGCTAATTTATGTAGATTGAGATTGAAAAATCTAATCAAGGGACTTATTTTTTTTTTCTTGAAAATGTCTTTTGTCCAGAATTTTATTTTCGACTTCTGAGCTTTATTTAACAATAAATTTTCTGATAGTCTAAAAGTATAGAAGTATCTCGGGCCTCTAACAGTCTCAAGTTCTGAACTCTTGTCGGAGCAGAGTTGAATTTTTCGTTGACTGGTTGGAAGTATGGGAGGTGAGTCACTATTTCGTCACCTTTCTGTCTTTTCCAAGTCACCATATTTTCACGTCTATTCTCCGTATTCTTCGTTGATAGTCCAGAGATTATGGTAGCATTATACCAATAACGACCTAGCCAATGACTTCATCAGAATAGTTCCTACGTTCGTCGAGGTCAATCAGGTTCAGAGGCGTGCCGTGTGGGGACTTGGGTTCAGGAATTAAAGCTATGGGGTTCAGCGAAGACCTGAAACATGATGCCAAAAACGATTTTTGAGCGATCTCTGTGTGCGTCTATTCGCGATTGTTAGAAAAAGTTTATCAAGTGATTGAAGTAAAGAACATGTCCACTTCCTCTGATTTGGTAAGAAAGAACTGTATGAAAGGAATCACGAATTCTAATTCAAATTCTCGAAGATATTTTGATAGATCACTTCAAAGAATGATACTAATTTAAATTTGAATTCGACTTTGTTTCGCGACCGACCTCTTCTCTTCCAAATATTTTACGTTTGTATCAAAAGAATTCCGTGATCTTTTACTATTTTAAAAAATTACTTACTATGACGCAGCCTACGCAAAACGAATCCTCATTAAAAATTCGATCTTGAGAAAATAAAACAAGGTGTTTAGAAAGATGATTATGCGAAATTATTGACCAGGAATGCGATTATCCTTTTTTCTGCACCTTATTCAATGAAAAAATAATTCACAAAATGTACAGAGCGGTTGCGCTGCGGGTGGCAATTTACATGAACTGGACGAAAAGGTGAACGCATATTTTTCGTACCATAAGGTGTTAACCTTTTGGCTTTGTTTACATAAATGTATAGGTGAAGCGGGATGCGGAGAATGCTAACTTGTGGGCATATTTGGGTAGATCAGGAGAAAAAGTTTTTTTTCAGGTGATTTCAATTGAAAGAGACCCCTTTTCATGTTATAGTCCCATCAAATACAAAATTACAAGAAGAATAAGTTTAGTTCTCTTCAATTTCTCACAGAACTCGACCGTTCTCGAGATGAATGGGTTATTCCTAATACTGACCATAAGAGCCTGCGCGATTTTGCCCTAAATTGATAAGAACGCATTCTGTGACATCACATGTTAACACCTTATAAGAAGATAATAAACACATAAAATCAGTTCTGTCTCTTTGAATACAAATTTCTATTGAAAAGTACAAAGGACAAAAATTGTAGCTGTGGAAATATTCTTTTCAATAAACCAAATTTTTAATTGTTTGCAAAACTTCTTCATCAGCATCACCTTCTTATCTCAATCCACCAATTAGAGAGCCTGCCACCAGATAGCGCATCACTCTGTATTTCCCAAATGACTTGGTTTTTTCTATAGAATCTCGAAAAATTATTGCAGACAAACAATTTAATTCTTCTTTATTCGGGTCATTAATAAAATATTTTTCCCTTCTTGAATCTTGAAAAATTTTTTCAGACAAACAATGCAAATTCTTCTTTATTCGGGTCAATATGTGTTATGAAATATATTCCTATCAAAAATCGTGCTAATGGAATGTTGATCGATGACGTAACGTTCAAGTTTTGTAAATTAGAAATGATTCAAAATTTTAATTGCTGAACTTACGCTAATTTGATATCGTAATATTGAATACGATCACATTTATAATGCAACTTCATTCTGAAAAATCGAGTATCATTTTCTCTTTGGTTGTTGAAATACTTGAAATGGAAGCGCCGAAGGTGACGCTCTCTTGTGGTTTATTTACGAAATTTTTACCTGTAGTCTAATAATTTTTGGTAGTTCGCTACTTCTGCTGACAGAGGTTAGATTCGTGGCCAACCCCTTGATTAAGATGACGTGGGAATGGTCTTTAATACTTGTATAAGCTTGAAATCTCAACCTGGGAAGTTCTCGATTTCGGGTGATATTTTGTAACACTAGTCCGAAAAGTTTCATTTCTAAAATCTGATTCCTCTTTTTGGATTCACAGCTCAGGGTGTCTACCAGGTCAACCAAGTCAAGTAAAGTCAACTTTTCTATCCGTAGGTCAACTAAAAAGTCCAAAAATGCATAATTTTGTGTAAAAAATGTTTTTCACATGTCTTTCTATATGCACAATATCAAGGTATAATCGACAAACTTTTGACTTATAAAATGACACTTTTCTCAATTAAATATTAATTCTTGCAAACGAAAAAAAAACCACGAAATTACGATATTAGTTTGGCGGGGGGGGGGGGGGGGGAGTTTGATATTTTTTAGGGTCAAATAAAATATCGAAAAAAGGTCAACTAATGTCAACTATTTCCATTTTTCAATTCTGGTAGACACCCTGCAGCTCTCCGTATTATTATTTTTAGTAGTTCAGTGCAATTAAGTCCCTCTGGTTCTTTCTTTGGCCACAAATCTAAACTGAGTCTTGCTTAGATTTTTGCCTGATTTCTCAACATAAATTTCAATGTGTGATTCATCAGTGATAGCGCAGTTGTGAGCCATGGAGTTTACCTCCCTAAAGTCCTTTGGTAACCTTCCTTCTTCATATATTCGGTTGATAATTCTTGATAGTTCTTTTTCATACTTCGGTCTCACTTACTCAACCCGTATAAATATCCTCTCAGCCCTCTCAGGGTGTCCACTGGTCAAGTAAGTCAAGTAAAAGTCAAGTATTTGATAAAAGGTCAAGTATTTTCATTGCCGGCCAAATAAAAATGATGAAAATGACAAAAAATTTTGAAAAAAACAGAAATAAGAAAACCAGATTTGAATTTTTCTTTTTTTTCATAGCTTGTTTACTCGTTTACTTTGAAAAAATGTCAAGTAAAAGTCGAGTATTTTCAGAATCTCCCTTTAGTAGACAACCTGCCTCTTCTCTCCTTATTGCCTGACTGAAAATCTGTCGGTCGATCACTTTTTTCCCCTGTCCCTTTCTCCCTCCGCTTCGTTCATCCCTAAATATTTCTTCTAGTCTAGCATCTTGCCTTGTTGAAAGCTACTTTGTAACACAGTCACACTATCAACAAGTTCTGCTCAGGGCATAATTTATCCAATCATTTTCATGCTTCTACTCTTATGTCAAATCTGGTGAGACTCGGTTGAACCACTTTTTCCCTTGAACGCGTTACATAGTTCATGGGTGGTACCTCTTTTCCTTCCTCCTCAAAAATCTAGTTCGGAGGGCGAAAATTTTCTGTGTTTTAGACCTTCGTCCCCTCTTTGAATCGCGACACGGTTGACAGGAAAGACTTGGAAGCCAGCTTCAAGCTGTGGAGGCGAGCATAATAGACTTACTACCCACCTCTAAAGCAGGCCATAAAATTCAAAGGCGCTAGAAGAGTTTGCGGCTGTTTCTGAAACCGTAGCTTCTGTTCTAAAGCCGCTCTGCTTTTCTTCGCCGCCTTTTTCTCTTGTCCCATAGCTTATAGGAGCAGACTTCGGTTTCAATACTGCTTGAGAGCTAGTGCTAGGCTCTAGCACCACAAAATGGTCGGTTCCAGATTTCTAAAAAAAAGAAAAAGAAAAAAATGAAGGAAGGAAAAGCTATTTTAGTAGGCTGCGGGTGAAAATTATAAATAATTAGACACTAAAATACGTAGTTGGAAAATTTGTTTTTCGATTGTTGTGCTTCGTTTGAACTCAAATAATATGTATATATATTTTTTTGTATTACGTTTGTTTTAGGATCTTGAAGAAGCTCTGTTGACCGATGATGCATCTGATTCAGGCAATACTTTGATACAGGAGCTAATGGTTAGATTATTACGCGGTTACTATGGGAACAATAGTATATCCACTTTCAATTATCAGATGTTCTTACGAAGATTATTTCGTCAGAAATGTCGAGTAAGTTTTAATACGAACAAATCAAAAGAGAAAAACCTAATGTGTAGGACAGAATTTTCCTAAAATTCGATTCCAACGACTTTCAACTCTTCACCTGATGTGCTTCGTCTAGTTTTCGACGAAAACGGGAATTGGAGAGTTGAATATAATTTTATTTTTGAAATTTAACTACGATGAATTTTGTCCATCATGTTGAAAAATGAGAAATTTACTCGATTGTCATAAATATTTCTCATTTCATACTTGCTTATATCATTTAGGTTGATTTACAGGAATTCAGCTGCTATAATCCATTCGACAGTGACGTGGATTTCCAGTTTTTACCGATGCGAACCAAAGTCGAAATCTTGCATATGCTTTGTGATTTTAGATTAGATGCCGACGATGTCCTAGATATTTTGAAGGTAAATCAATCACGACATTCGTTATTTATGTGCGGTACTTTATTATGACTGCTGCTCCCTATCTTTCCCCCTCCTCAATCCTAAAGAAGATCAATTTTCAAGTACGTGTATAGAGTTACCGTGTAGAAGGTTGAGAAATATGAGAGAATATCATTGCGAATTGATTTTTCCATCGTGCGTTGAGCAGCCGGACGAGAATGAGGTATCAAGGTTCTAATGTTTTGTACATTTTTTTTTTCCAGGATTTGGATTCGGATAGTTTGAGAGTTCATCCATTGGGTTACGATGCTAATAAATCAGCGTATTGGTATTTTTACGGCACTCGATTATATCGCGAGGATTATCCAAAGGTCTGAGGATTCATATAGTTATTTTTGAACATTTTCTAGAATTTTGTACTAATTTTTTCTTTACGGAAATTAGAAAAAGAAGGAAAAAGAAAAGAAGCGCGGACGCAAACGCAAAAGAGGTCGAAATAAGGAAGTCGAAGAAAGCGACGACGAAGAAGTGGAATTGGGTTCTGGTGTTTGGCAAGTAGTTTGTTTTACGGAAAGCGATTGGGAACGCTTAGCTGTGAATACAGAAGACGCTACCGACAAAAATGAACAAGCATTACATCAGATCATCGAAGAAGATTTTTTACCAGAAATACCGAAATTATTCCAAGAGAAAGAACGGTTGCAAAGGTAGTTATTAATTATATCTTATCAGGCGATATACTTTTTGTAGATCGTATGAAACTTTGACGGAGTGTAAAGCGATATGATTGTGTGTCTTCAATTTCAAATTGAAAAAGAACAGAAAAAAAAAATCTAAGAAACGTAAAAACGTTATTTATCGAAGATTTTGATTCTTAAGATTAGTTTGTTATTACGTTCTGCTTGAGAATGATACTGATTTATGCAAAGATCTCGAAGTATAATATTGGTTCATTATTACTTTATTCTTTAAGTATCTATGTAAAATTTGTTTGTTTTAGAAAAAGGTTCTTAGAACTACATCCGAGAAAATCGTCGAGGATAGAAAATCTGAAGAGACGAAAAGAAGAGGAGAAACAATATCTTGAAAAATATAATAGAGCTTTGATGGTCGAAGAAGGAACCGAGAGTGAAGCAGATTCCGAACTTAGTTCGAAAAAAGCCAGTAGAAATGCCAGGTATGTAGATGACAAATACTTTCTGTTTGAAAAATTAGTAATCTGTATGCTGTTGATGATGATTGAACAATGTAATATCGGAATTTCAATCATTTTTAAAATAATTCTTGAAAGAAGTTCGTCGCCTTTGTCTTAAAAAAAAGACATGGTTTTGCATTTTTCCTAAAAAAAAAGACGGTAGTTCTGGAAGTGTGAATAAAAGTATTGTAAAGAAGATGGTTTTATTGATTGAATTCACGCGAAAATTTGATAGATCGTCGCAGCTGGGAATATTTTTCAACATTGAGGTATTGATTCAAACGAAGAAATGTTGACTGTTTAGTGTTCTTCTTTTCTACGGAAAACAAGAACTTAGTATGCCAAGTGTTTTCAAAATCACACAAAAGCTACATACCAGACTCACATTCAACTGTGGTTGGAGATATTGTATTCTGTGCATTATTGCACTATTTAGTTCTTTTATTAGACATTCTGCAGTTTTGGAGCTTGACAAATGTCTATTTTTTTTGTCCTCGCTGGTACTTATCGAAATTATTTTATAATTTTATTCTTCATCCTCAGACCACGACTAAATTTTGACGCTCTTGTGGATAAATCGAAATTGAATTGTTATCAATTACTCATTTTTCTTCAAAAGAAGTGAATTATGAACTTCCATTCCTCCATTCGCAAAAGAGACAAAGTGTAGCACCGCAGTCACCCAATGATAGTTGAAACCTACGGAGATACGATCTGGAGAATCGGTATCGTTGATTAGATGAGCGAAGTTCCGATTCTCCTGGTCGATTCATTGTATTCGTGTAGTTTTGATCAACCTAGGATTACGCGAGGGCAGCATATGCTACTGCCCAAGGCGGCGCATTTTTGACTGGTTTAAGGGCCAGCAAATTTTTTAAAAATATTACAAAAAAAAAATTAAGGCAAATATCAATACATCGTGTGTTTGTTTTACCTACTCGTACGGCTATATTCAATGGTTACTCTACTTTTTTCTATTTCAAAATATTTTTTCGTAACTTCTTTCAATAATGAAAATTTTGAGTGTTAATTTAATCTATATTCAGGGGCAAATTTAGAAGATAATTTTGGAAGGGGAAATTAACGACTTTTTTGATACCTAGATATTTGATGAGCAAAGGAAGAAAAAAGCTTGCGCTTCTCCCCTAACGTAACATTTTCCCCCTCACAATTTTTAGGTTCTGGGGAGGGAAATATGTCCCCGAGTTGCCTCTCCCGCAAATCCGCCCGTGTATATTGGACCAACGATTAAACTTGGAAACGTTTGGTTAAGAGTTTTGATAAAGTTTCTAGAGCTGCGGTGAATATTTGAAAATGAAGAGGGCGGCATTTTCTGAGGTGCACTTGTCGTCTGCGACGGTGAATCGGCCCCTGTAGCTTCTGCATACTGATTAATCGGCTGAAAGCTTTACTTGATGATGAGGGTGGCAGAAAACACTCACGTGTTAAATCATGAACGGTCCACGTACCCATGAGGAATCTATCTTATTCATCGAATTTTACTTAAAGTCGAAATCCGAAAGCAGTATTTTTCAAGGTTGTGAGTTCTAGTCTAAAGCTGAAACTGAAATTTTCAGCTGCAATACACTGCCCTCAATAGCAATATCTCAATTCTTCGTAAAAAGAGGAAAAAGGATGAATAGATTTGTCTACCATTCCTCGTTGACATCTCATTCAAATTAGCCTGTTTGCTCAGGCTCTCCTGCACTTAAGACCCACTTCCTATACTGCTAACTCCTGGAAAATTGTTCTTTCAAACTTGGAAGATCCTATATGTTTTACAAATGAGCTAGATTATGTAACAAACAATAGCTTTTAAGATCGACGTTTGTATTCTAGTTGATACTTCTATATGATTGTAATATTTATGTTGACAGCAACCTCTGAAAAGAGATGCTAACAAAAAAGAAAAAAAAAAAAAAATCGCCTAGGATAAGAAATGCGGCGTCTGTACGCTTCGGTGCAGTAATTGTCCCACACAATACATTATGACCAAAGCGAGTACGAATCTTTAATCGAAAATTACTAAATTAGAACATGATAGCTATTCGTTCAAAAACCCCTGAGAAATTAGCAGTCGCCGCCTATTTATTTGAAATTGGGAGCTTTGGTGGAAAAATTTACAAATCAAGCAACAACTACGATGTTATTTTCATTAACGACGCCATCCCCTCTTCACGTGTCCTCGATGCATTGTACAGAACTCCCAAAGTTCTATGATTTTTTTTTTTTTTTTGTGCTTTTATGATGATGCTTCTTTGGGTAAAAGCGTTTGAATAAAAGATTTTTGATTCTCACTTTCCACGAAGTGTTCCCACCTTTTACAATTGTTCGTTCACTTAGTACCAGTATGGAACGTAAAATCAGCTTTTGCATTCTGAAATTTGGATGTGTTTGAAAAGTACATATTGAATGAACATAACATTCAATTTTAAATCCTTGCCCATTTTCAACACTTTGTTTATCGTTTTTGTTAAACTGTTCCATACAAGATAATGTTAACGCGTATGTATAGATCGTATACTTGAATTTTAACATGCGTGGATGCAATTACGTTTCATGTTTACGAATGCAGAGATATGCCGAAATTATCTATTTGGACGTATCTGCGTGCGTTCATCACGTCTACGAAAAAAAAAAAAAAAACGTGTTTTTTCTAAACTCGCTTTCTTATCAAACACAATGATTTGATTTTTAAAATGTGTATCTATTTCGAATTTCATTTTTATTTTATGAGTTGTTTAGCAAAAAAAAAAAAAATTATTACACACCACTTGGTTTTTTGTTGTCGACATATGCTTGTAGGTTACCTAGTAGACAAAACTAGGGAAAAAATTGATTCTCGCTTCTGCCGAATAATGCGCCGAAAACCTCGTGAATTCGTAGTTTTGAAAAATCAGCATCTCTATTAATTTTTCGCCTTGAAATATTCCTTGAGAAAAATTACCTAATGGTGTGTGGTTTTGGAAAAATGATCTTGTAATGAAAATTCGACAAGTCAGGTTTGTGAAAGAAATCGATGGGAAAGTCGCGAATTGCTTCAGTGAGACTACATTTTGCAAAAAATACCGAAACTAACCATTTTGATCTGAACTCAGTATTGTGTTGCATTCTTTTTCTTTCTTTCTCTCAAAATTATCAGAAATCCGTGTGGTATTTCTAAATCTTTTCAACCAAAATACTTTCGAGGTAATGCTCTGATTTTTTAACAGTTTTCATTCGCATTCCACTTATTAATTGAATATTTGGAAATAGATTCCTAAATTTCTCTTCATTCCCTTCTTTTTTTTTTTCGCTTCATCATAACCAAGTTTGTTTCTTGTCATTAAAAGTTTTGGAAGGACCTTTTCAGATTTTTCGTTTATATTCTAAAACTGCCCAAATTTTTTCAACGATTGAGTAACGAAAAGTCTTATATTGTTTCTTGGGAATGCGAGAACACTGCTGAAGAGAAAGTGGGTAGAAAGAAGAACTATTAGTTGAATTTCGTGTTCAAAATATTTTCAGTATGACTCACTTCTATTGATTGTAAGAAAGAGTCGGATTTCCGGTCACAATATCGTGTAACAAGGGCAGGAAGGTCGTTCGCAGGAGAATAGCGAAATTTTGTATATAAGGAACAGAATTGAAATATTGTGAATAAAGTCTTCATATTTTCGCACTGTATAAAAAATTCGGATGATTAAGAAAAAAGGGGGGAAAATTGTAGAGAGTAGTTTTCTGTTTGGCGTTTAAGTCGCTATATGTCATTACAATGATATTCGTGGATATGATAATTTATAATTGTTTTCTTGTTCATTTTTTGCTGTAGATATGAAAGATGGAAGAATAGAAACATAGGTGCGAAAGACGATTCAAATTTATCGGAAGATGAAAACAGCGAATGTGACAGCTTTCGTGATTCAGTCAAAAGCTTCAACACCCGAGCTGCCAGTGGATTTATTTGTGGTCGAGGTAGACAGACGAATAACTCCCTGTCATCGGTGACTGGTGAACTTCTCTTACAATCTTCGGAAAGGAGTCGCTCTCCCGAATGGTAAAATATACTTTTTTTTTTTTTTTTCAAATTGATCCTGCTTACTGCATTTCGTGTTCACTTGGTTTTTCTTTTGCTTTTCTTTGTGTTTCGTTGATGTGTGCAAGATTCCAGAGCTAAGCTCGTTGATATTCCGAGGCAACCTATTTCTTCCGTACTCTCATTCCAAAGCTAAGCTTTTGAAACTAACGTCTTCATTTATTTAGTCATTGAAAAATCAAATTTGTAATTTTTTCCGAAAATCTGATTCATGAGTTTTTTCTTTTTTTTGGTTTTCAATGTGAATTGATATTCGTCGTATTCATATGTAATCCTGTAGAATCGTTATAGAATGAGTTTAAATTGTGTATACGCGATAATTTATCATTCGAAGAATATGAATTAAGGCCACATATATAAAATTTGTATGGGTCAATTAGGACTTCCTTTTGTTCTTCAGAAATTTCAGGTCGGGTTATCTGAGCCTCTTTGTTGGCAAAGAATACATTCGTCGTGATTATTTAGAAGATTCATAAATTATTTTCTTTCCATGTCAAATCATGGTATAGTTTGTTGTGTTTCAGTTTTTTTCCCGTATAAATATTTTAATGTATCATTTCATAAAGTTCCTTTCTCCTTTTTTGAATGTCGTCGCAATTGTTTTTCAACTTTGCAACAAATATAATCCTTTAATTTATGTTTAATATCTTGATTTTTCATCCGCGCGACAAAACTCTACATTTGATCTGAGCTATTTAGATTTACGAAGAAAAGTGTGCGATTTTCTAGCGTGATTTTCAATTACTGTTCAATCTGTATCGTCTCGATCACTCCGCTAAATCGTCTTACGCGCCAAAGAATTGTTCGTGCTATATTTGTGTAAATTTGTATTGGAGTTGCTGTTAACAAATGATTAAACAATTTCTCTGTACCCATCTTTCATAATGTTTTCACCGCTGTTCAGACCTATTCTTTTTTTCTCTACTAATGCTCGAGCGATTCTTGTTGTAGGTTTGATCCAAAACAAGAATATCTACATATTGGTATGTCCAAAGTGATGAATAAGCTGAAAGATCACGAGGATTCGTGGCCGTTTCTAGAACCTGTCGATGAAGAAGATGCTCCAAATTATTACAAAGTAGTCAAAACGCCTATGAGTTTGCAACGGATGGAGGATAAACTGGACAGTGGGAAATACAGAACGCTATCCGAATTTAGACATGATTTTCAGTTGATATTGAGCAACTGTAAACAGTATAATGGTTCGAAAAACGGTAGGTTAAGCGAGTGTGTTTTACTCCATCCGTTTGACTTTGAAATTCTGTTTGAGCTAATCTTCCCGTTACCGTTTTTTAGAATATACTCAAATGGGCGAAAATTTGGAAAAAGTCTTCAACGCCAGCGTAAATCGTTTCATATTAATTAATAATTCTTCAGAAGGTGAAGACTTCACCGAAAACAGCGATTTCCCCGAGGTTGTCGGCGCCCACAAAAAACGAAAACGTAAACGACGAAAACGAACGAGTAGTAAGGGCACAGAAGATGCGGATAAAGAGAATGAAGAAAAATCTATCGACGCTATTTATGCGTTCAAGTAAGTGACCTTCTCATTTCAATATCATATTATTGTGATTGGAAATCTGTCGATACCTTCTATTCTGACGGGCTACAAAATATTGCCTCGACTTGGTCTCATGTCCAGAGTTGGAAATTATTAAGACGTCTGTCGCCTTATATGTACCTGAAAATGATGGAGGAATTCTTCAGAGCCGTCCCATCTAAAATACTGTCTTTTTCATTTTGTCATGATGACTGAAGTCATGAAGTTCTATGTTGTAAAGTTTACCCAGAATTAGTTTGTCCTCGATTTTCCTATTCAATTTTTTAAGCTAAATTTCATATTCCGAAGTCCATCGAAGAGAGACCATTAGTTTTCATAGCTCTGTGAATTGATATAAACATGATTAATATTCTTAAGAGACGACTTTCCAGTTCGAAATTCTAACAAAATGTACATTTTCAGTCCGTATGAGAATGAAACCCGTAATGCTGACGATACTTTGAGTAATGAATCTCGATTAGGTGAACAGAAACCAGTAAAGAGGGGTAAAGGGCGGCCTCCAAAAAACGCGTCATCTGTTGATGCATTGGAACAGACTTTGCGAGTACGTATATTCTTCCAAGAGTCTATCGCACATCTTTTTCGATTTACTCTGAGCTTCTTGTTTTCAGGATATCAACAAGTGGCTCGATAATACACCCAAAGTAACCGATCCGTGTTCGGCCAGTAATTCGCCACCGCCGCCGCCGCCTCTGACGTCACCGCGTGATGAAATCGTGACTGAAATTTCGTCCACTGCGACAAGTGAAACTGTAAGTGTTCCAAAACCGGCTGCGCGACCACATAAGCAGAAAGTATGTATATTGTCGATGTCGACCGTCCATGCACTATTCATCGAATTATTTTCACGAATTTTTTCTTCTTGATTTTCAACAGGACCCCAATAAGAAACGTTCGCTGAAAGAAAATCACCATAAACATCTTCAATTGATCAAGCAACGTCGTCGCGATATTCAGCGCACTATCGATCGTTTGCAACCCGGCAAAAGCAAAGGCAACCTCATATCTACCATTGGTAAAACCCCTACCAAAACTAATATCTTGGATAAGCCTTCTAGTTCCAAAGAAGCGGTCGCGAAAACCGACAGCACCCCTCATCGACCGAAACCTATGTTGAGCTTAGGATCCGTGTTGAGTTCGGACATAATTAATCTGGATACCAATGCAAAAAAACATACCTTCTCTGATAATGATAGTATCCCGTCGGACGAAGACGATTTGTATTCAGATCACGAAGAAGGCGCTAATGATCAAAACGAAATGCAAGCCGAAAATTTAGCGTTAGATAAATCTTATTTGGAAAACAGTTATATGAAAAACAACGCTGTGGACAAGAAGTCCGAGGATAAAGTATCGGAAGTGACAGTGAAATCCGACACCAATGTTGCTACAGCAGAAAGCACAAAACCAGTTACGCCATCTTCCGAAAAATCGGATAAACCGAAACCTAATTTGGGCGCCTGGTTCAGAGCGTTTGGAGCTCCTAAAACTCAACAAACGCTCAAAAAGAAAACGGAAACAACTCCCTTCAACGAGACATCTTCCGACGATGTAAAAGACAATTATTCTGCCTCTGGTACGAAATCAGTCGTCCGACCCATCGATGACGACAAATACGATATTAACGAGCCTCCACCGCCTACTCCAGGTAGATTCTTCTTATACGAAGAAGACAAAGATCAGAAAAATGTACCCGCCTCGCTTCCTTCTCCTGAGTTTAGACCCATGAAACGTCAACGTAAGCTGAGTACGGGTAGTAGTGTGTCTGAAAGATCTTCCTTCAGTCAAGATCCGAATGATCCTATGAATTCGCCTCATCCCAGCTTAGATGAGTCTGTCTACCAGTCGCCGCAACCCTACCACCAATCTCCCGTACATAATACCGCGCTTAAAGTTGGATTTTACCAAGATGCATTTCCAAAAAGTAATAGTTGCAGTCCTCGCGAACCAATGAATAGTATAAGCCCACAACATCCGATGTTCAGTCCGCGCGATTCTATCGCTAGCCCTCGAGACTCGATGTGCAGTCCACGCGATATTGTTACTAGTCCTCGTGGCGAACCTATCGCCAGTCCACGAGAACCAGGTAGCTTATCCATGTCTAGTCCGCGAAGTACCTTAGCTAGTCCTCGGTATGCGGCCGTGAGTCCGCGGGACACCTATGTCGACTCGATGCAGAGTCCTTACCCGAAGTCGCCTGTTTACTCGCCGACCCCTACAACTAATGTGGATAATGGATACAAAGCGTATAGACCGACTCCTCCTTCGAGTATTGCTCCTCCAGATAAACCGTTTTCCATATATCCTGTGAAGAAGAGAATCAGCGCTGAACTCGAGCAAACGAATCGTCAACTGAGTGAGCAAGAAGAAAAAGCGCGAGAACAGCCTTATGTGCCCGTGAATCACGAACCAGAACGATTATATAGTCCAGTTACAGTACCATTACCTCAGCATATTCTTCCTCCACCTGCTTCGTATAACAACGAAGCGCCATCTATACCGATCTCATTATCACATCATCCTGCTCATGCACATCATCCAACATACATGGATTCTTATCCTCACGATCCCATGCTGATGAATCCGTATTTCAGAAAAGATTTGTACGTACCCGGGCAAGGTATGACGCCTTCGGTACCGAATCAAAGTGCGTTGTTTATCGCGCAGAATGGTGATAATTTACCGCCGACTCAGTCGCATTATTCGCCTCCTCGTCAGTCGTCACCGTTGGTGTCAAGCGCCTATGGACGTGGTAACATGCCACTTGATTTCACCGCTTCTAACCCATCCCCGTTACCTTTAACAAACAAACCAAATGAGAGTTATCCCTCGCAGTATCACTCGAAGTACGCTATTCCAACAGAGAGCGCACTCAACTTTTCAAATAAAAATCCGCAACATCCTTTCTATCCAGCGGTTGAAACGGAGAGGAAATTGGAAAACGAGTACCAGCGGAACAAAATGGAAACTGCGTACGATTCTCGCACCACTGATAACATTTACCATCCTAACGCAGCTCACAGTTACCGTTCAACTGCATCTCCTTACGTTAATCCACCTACCGATTACTACAACGGAAGTAAACCTAATTATCCTCCTTCAAATCTAAGGTATCCTAGTTTCACCCCTTCAGCTGATCGACCTGTCTCGCGTAACGAGAAACAATATTATCAGACAGCATCGCAAGAAAATCCTCAGTCTTCAATCGATTCTGGGTACGGAGGCGATAGATCAATTGAATTATTGAATTCATCGAGACCCACTTTTGATCAATCAAAGTTGCCAGTATCAAATTCAGGTCCGGCAATCGGTCGCTACGAGGCGAGTTACCAACCACCACCACCAACCCAACCTGCGGCGATACCGGTAAAAGCGCCGAAGAAACCGAGAAAGAAGAAAACAGCTGCGCTAGCTGAACCACCATCCTCGGAAACACCACCACAGAATCCAGCCGTCTACTCACATTATTTACCCGGTTCTCAAGCCAATATGCCTCCGACCCAAGATTTAAAGCATAACGGTATAATGCCGAGTAGCGCATTCAATTTCAATCCGACAGCGACACTGAAAAGTGATTACCATCAATATTTCGATAATTTGCGCAACTCACGATTCTTGGCTGAGTCTGCAGCAAACGGTGAGAAGACGTCCTCTTCTTCCCCCGCAACTGCAAACAATGCTTCGTTTCCATTTTTACAACGTGGTAGCCCATCTTCTTTCAGTTTCACGGCCCAAGCTTATATGAATGCTAATACCCCTCCTTGTCCACCCTCGATTTACTCATCACCCTACTTACAGCGACCACCAGAAGAGCTTTTGCGGCCAATGATGCTGCAGCAAGGGTTGATGTCGGCTGCTCACGGAAGTGGCTATGCGCCCCCAGGATATCTAAATATGCATGATCCAATGAATCGATCTCCTTGGTTATAAGATGACGTTTCTTTTAAACATTTTGTTTGTTTTTTATTCTTTAAAATTTACGTAGGTAGTTGTTTCTGATACCAATTAGACTTATCAGGATAAGTTAGTTTCTCATGCTGTGCTTTCTTCTTTCTTTGCAATATTTTTATACATGTTTTTTTTCTCTTTCTTTTTAGATTTTGAAAGTTGTTATGTGTAGATTATTTTGAATTTGAATTTTATCGACGTATTGTATGCGAGTCTACATTGTGCTTCATTTTCTGTATGCACACCCGTGCGTACGTGTCATTATGAATTTTATTATATTCCACTCGGATATTTTTCTACTGTTTGTACAATTATTAGTATGTATTCATAATTTGATCCTCTGTTTCTCTTTTCCTCCAATTAGTTTTCTTATATTTGGTTTCGTTTTAGAAACAAATTATTTCTCACTTCACTTTGTTTTAGCTTCAAAGACAATAAGATCTGTCTGTAAAGATACGTCACATATTCACCTTGTTTTTATGCGTAACGTAATTTTATCTCTTTTTTTTTGCAAATATATTGGTTATCTTACGATTGAGTTTCCAGTGACATGTGCTGTATTTATCTGTGTATGTTATTCTTCAGAATATTTGATTTCACCGAAATAGATTTGTACACTGTACCACATTTGTTCATGTAAAAAATTTCATTACTTTGAGTTCCTTTTTTCTGTTTGTTTGTGTGTGTGTGCGCGGGCAATACCTTGTAAAGTAGAGGACTATTCTTTGAAAAGAAAAAAAAAAAAAATTAAAGAAAAATTGACCAAAATACCATGAGGTTATTATTCTGTATGTTGAAAGATGGTTTGATCCACGTTTCAAGCTCATTATTTGAGCGAGATAAAATTCAATGCATCCGAATGATAATTCATCTTTCCCATGGTTGTAAACAAGTTTCCATTTTTTTTTTAAAACTACATATGATCTGTAGAGTGTAGAATTCTGACATTCGTCTGCGCCTATTTCTTAATGGGCGTCTAACCTGTATGAGAAGCTCATTCGCTCTTTCTTGCAGACGAAAAAGAAAAAGTACATTTTCGATAATTATAAATTTTCTACGCTATTCATAGCAAGACTGCTCCGTGGTACGATTTTGTAGAATTTTTTTGTTGTCTTTTTCGTCTCATTTATTATTCCCGTTCAAGTTGATTATATCTTCAACCTTTTCACACTCTAGACTGATTTCGAAAGAGAACAAAGGTGAATCGCAAATTACATAATTTACTTGAAAGATCACAGGCGAACAAAAACTTGCGATTAAACTACGGACAGATTTAGGGTGACATTTAACAACGGCCTGATGAACAGGAAGATTACAGCGAGGTTAGGCACGGCTTCTTCTTATAAACGCCATTGATTAGGTTTCGACCTAGTCTCCTCGCAGGCACGGATCACTCGAAGAGCTCGGATGATATTCGGCAGAATGATGGCGTTGTGACTGTAGAAGAATCCCATGGTCTCCTCTTTACAAATTGGAAGATCCATCAAATTGGCCCGTAATACTGATGATTAACAGAATAATATTCAAGACCCCTTCGATCGCATTAAATTTTCGATACTACGGCTCGAAGTGGTAAAGATGGAGAACTTGGTTGACTAGAAACATGAAAGAAAAAAAGTTTTATACACTTTCGCTCCTCAATAACAATCACGGGGACAAAATCAGGCAATTCAACCAACTAACTTGTACAGATTGACCAGCACAGTCTGGTAGATGCAGAGAAGCGAATTTTCAGTTGTTCCGATGACTCGATATCAACTTTCTCACGTTGGTATATAGTCCTATCCCAACCGAAATATAACGCAGATTACGAATTTCATGCTGATTCAGCAAAAAAACTAACATGTGAATGAAGCAACCATCGTCGCATGACGTCCATCTCTCCAATTCCAAGATGTCGCTCTGACTATTTTACCTGGGACACATAAATTTCGTTAGTCAACATTCACGTCAGGTTTCGAAACGTACTTAATGTACGTCGTAAATAGAGTCAGTATTCAGTAATAGGAAAAGCGTCTATCAACCACCAAATTGAATGATGTCAGATGACACGCATGAAGTCATCATTTTAAAATAACTGAAATTAAAAGATAAAATATACTGAGGAAATGAAACCAACTTACATAGAATCAGACGTAATAGAAGACTATTTCGACTCTAACATTCCACGTGTCGAAAACTCAACTGAACAGCAGTATCCATTGATCTCCTTGAAATTGTCTGAATCTCACGACGCTACCTAGAATTAGAATAATACATAAGTGATTACAATTAAATTCACAGTTTCTTACTTCATATATATGAGACCAGTACAACGGCGAGTACTTCCCACCTTCCAGTTCTACGAGTCACATGCCTATTTAATTTTACTCAATTCGATACTTGAATATGTAAAATATTGTACTGTGAGTCGTCTCGATGAAGTCTTGAAATTAAAATATATGAGGTTCTTGACGTAGAAACGTTGACATTCATCATCAGATTTACCAATAATTGATCATTCATGTGTAAAAACACATTTCATATGACACGCATGAAAACAATTTTTGTCATCATATATGAATGTTTTACTGATGTTTTCCGCTGGTTGCGAAACTAATTCTCTAAATATAATACTTCAGAAGCATATTGCTCACCTTCATCGTCCACGCGTTGACCAAAATGAAGAATCGAAAACCCTTGTGACTGGACACCGAAATGAACATCGGCGACAAAAGTCGGAAGGTAAAGGTGAAATTTAATTCTAACAACTTGTAATATTGTCCACGTAGCAAGCGGCCTCGAGAGATGAATCGGCAAATCTCAATTCAGACAGGGAAATAGAATGTCGACAAATAGTGAAATAATGAACTAACCAGCATAATGCAGGCCGGCAGGCGGACAACAAGGCAGTGAAAGCACGAGGTGAGTACTATGAATTGATCATTTGATCAATGAATATGGTTTGAAAATTGAAATTGAAATTTGTAATGGCGGATTTTTGGGTTTCGAAAGGAATTCTCACAATTCACAAGACTTCTCAAGATTTTACAATCTTCCCAGTGGCAAGCCTGTCCACTTCTAAATTTTGTGCAAGTGACCTGGCAACACTGCGCAGAAGTTTCGTTTCGTTTCATTATCATTCTGTGGCCGGTTTGTTCAGGGTTTGTTCTCTCGTTCATAAAATATATCTCTATCTTTTCCTTGAGGCTTGGCTTGTTCTTTTCCCTCTAGTTCAGTTGTTCAGTAATAAACTACGATTTTAATCAGACACGGTCCATCAGCACTCGTCCATTTATTGCACTCGCCATTGTATAAGCTCCACTTCGTAGAACTATAATGGTCAAAGGACCAAGTGTAATGCTTATGTGAAACAAATTGATGAAAATTGAATGTACGTTGCATTGCACACGTGACAGTCACACGTCAAACGAACTTGTAGGGTAGGCGAGCACCGAGCAGAGTCAGTTCGGTGGGAGAGGCGTCAAGTGATGGACAACGAAATAGTCTATTAGTCTATGCGAAGAAGCACTTTCGGTTTCTTGTCTCTTATTAGGTCTCTCCAGTTTAGCAGAGGAGTATCGAAAACGAAAAGCGTTTGAAGACGTTCCGTGTCGAATAGTGTAACACTACCCTGCTTCCCGTTCGAAATTTTTTTGGTGGCAAACCGTTTTGATACGTGATCATAAATCGATCCTGAATCGTAATTATGGATACCTTAGAACCAACTCTACAAACACTATTCAAGTGAGTTTTACGATACGTCTTGATCTTTGAAAGTTGGATTGGAATAGACTGATTACGAAATTTTTCTGCAGGTATATCGATGACCACAAAAATCAATTTATCGAAGATCTCAAAGTAGCGGTCAGTATACCATCAGTTTCCGCCTTTCCACAATTCAGAGATGATGTAATAAAAATGGTGAATCGAGTCGCGGATCAACTCAATCACCTTGGTGCAACTGTAGAGTTGTGCGACAACGGTGTTCAGGTATTTTTTTAGATTGAAGTCGACTGAATTTAAAATTGATAAGTTTGAGTATCGAGAACCGCTTTTCGTCATGTTGTATTTAGAAACAGCCTGACGGAACTACAATAAAATTACCTCCAATCATTCTCGGAACTCTGGGTAATGACAGTCATAAGCCCACAGTTCTTCTTTACGGGCACTTAGATGTTCAACCAGCTGCGAAGAGTGATGGTTGGGATACTGAACCATTTGAACTAATCTTGAAAGATGATAAATTATACGGTCGGGGAAGTACGGATGACAAAGGACCAGCCATTTCGTGGTTACACGTCGTTGAAGCGCATCAAAAAACGAATATTCCTCTTCCTGTCAATCTAAAAGTAACCATTCTAATTTCGATCTTCAAGTTCACCTCAAAGGTTGTTGTATTTCCAACATTTTTTGACAGTTCTGTTACGAAGGAATGGAAGAAAGTGGCAGCGAAGGTTTGGACGAATTGCTATTCGCGAAAAAAGATACTTTTCTCAGTGATGTCGATTATGTATGCATATCTGATAATTACTGGCTGGGCACCAAAAAACCTTGTTTAACGTATGGTCTGAGGGGTATTTGTACGTTCTTTCTCGAAGTCACGTGTGCAAGCAAAGATCTACACAGTGGAGTTTTCGGAGGCACCATGTTAGTACCTTAATTCCTCATTTCTTTTCGATAGGATATTTGTCTCTTTTTAAAACGTCCATTATTTTGCGTGTACTACAGAAACGAAGGTATGACCGACTTAATAGCCATGTTGAATACTTTATTGGATAAGAATGGGCAGATTTTAGTACCTGGAATAATGAATGATGTACTGCCACTCACCGATGAAGAAAAAGAGCTATATAGTAATATAGATTTCGATATTCAGGCTTACAAGAATGAAATCGGTGCTACAGAGTTGTTGCAAAGTAAAAAAGTAAGTGGTTATGATGTTTGAGACTAATCTGCATTTCACGTGCTCATATATTCAAACTAGTTTTTTATCATTGATAATTGCAAACCGCAAAGTTCTACTTATAATTTTTTGCGGTTTGGAATTATCAATAATAAATAATCTTAGTTTATGGTAATTTATCTAACCGCGTTCAATCAATTCAGAATGGTGTTTAATTAACGCAAAACTTTGCCGTTTATTACTTTGGTGTACACTTCTGTCGATTAATTTGAGAACGAGAACCATGAAAAAAATGTACTTTTCTGTTCTAGGAAGATCTACTCATGGCAAGATGGAGATACCCTTGTCTTTCGATTCACGGTATAGAAGGAGCATTCAGCGATACTGGTATAAAAGGTGTGATTCCGCACAAAATCATCGGAAAGTTCTCTATTCGTTTGGTTCCTAATCAGGACCCTGTCAAAATTACCAAATTAGTCGTAGATTATTTGAATGAGCAGTGGAAAGCTCGCGGTAGTCCTAATAACATGAAGGTAACTTGATCGAAGAACTCGAAATTATTGAGCTAGTGAGCTCTAAAAAGCAATTCGATTCGAACATCGTTTTTCAGGCTTACGGTGGACATGGTGCTTCAGCATGGAGAAGTGATCCAGTGCACCCTCACTTCAAAGCTGCTGCAAAGGCTGTTCGTCGAGTTTACAAAATAGATCCTGATTTGACTAGAGAAGGTGGATCTATACCTGTTGCGTTGACGTTTGAAGTAGGTTATCGGGTTACAAACGTCAAGTTGTTTATAATAAATTGAATGGAATTAGCTTTGACGCTTTCGATTGTACTTTAGGAAATTACCGGTAAAAATGTTTTGTTACTTCCCATGGGAAGATCTGATGACGGAGCTCATTCGCAAAATGAAAAGATTGACGTTGACAATTATATCGACGGGGTAAAACGGATTTTCTTAGCTAATATCAATTCTAGGTTTTAAAAATGATTCTAATATATATTTTTTTCTTCTTATAGACGAAGGTAATGGCGGCGTACCTTCAAGAAATTGGTTTATTAGGTCGTACCAAAGCATGAAAAACTTTTTCATCGTTTACAAATTATCTAATCTCTATGTCTATTAATATACATGTATGTGTTTTTGTTATTTCTCTCTTGTATGATATTCTAGGTTTTGAAAAATGGTTCTAATTTTTTTTTTTTTTTTTTTTTTGTAGTGGACGAATGTAATGGTAGCATTCATGTGATTGGTTTATCAGGTCGTGCCAAAGCTTGAAAAGCTATCGTCTACAAATCATCTAATCTTTATTTAAACTAATACATAATCATGTATGTGTTTTTATCAATTTTCACTCGTAGAAGTTGAAAAAACGTCTCATTCTGAGAATATAACCAGAATTTATACTGGAATTATTTTATTCGGTTGTTTTATATTTTATCATTAAACATTTGTTTTTTATTTCGATAAATGGTTCACTAGTATTAATTTTGAAGAGAATGGATGAAGCATCAAACAAATTAATAGAAGAATCTTGTTCATTCTTTTGTTGAATAATCAACTTAGAAACGTCACAAGAAAAAAATACTTGACTCGAAACATTTAAATAAATAATTTGAGTATTTATTTATTCGTCTAAACAAGTTTTTCTTTAATTTTTAAATTGTTCATTATGAATTGTAGATCAAAGGGTAAATGCGTGAATGTTATTCTAATTTTATGGTATTCAAAATTCGATGTTTGAAGATAACTGATGCGAAGCATGCGTGTATGATTATGGCGTACTAATGAGGACGAAAACTGCTCAATAGGTAAATCATTCTTGATTTCATCGATGTCCATTTTTATTTCAAACATCAGTCGCATCTCGCTTTGTACCAGTTCCGTTATTTATTCGTAATGCCCACGCCCAGTCCGTCATCACGACTTCTTTGTTTGGCAAAACTACTTCTACGCTACCATTCACGTGCTTCCACTAAAAAATCGAATTAAGCGAGTAAATGATTTTTTTTTTTGTATCCAGCGATTAAAACGACGATTTAAAGTGAAACACTTACTTTTAATTCAGTCTCAAGACCAAGAAATTCTATGATGGCTGAACTTCCGAGCTCCTCCAAACATTTCATCGCAATTTTTCCAGTTTTTGGCCACGCGGAAAAAATGGCATAAATATTTGAATCAGATCCCTTTGTGTACCTGTTTGTAAATATTGAAAAAATGGAGTTGAAACATGTACGTCTTATTTGGTCCAGAAAGGACAAAAAATTGGCCACTTTATCATTTCTATTTTCAACCAAGTTGGAAATTTTTCAATTTTGGTACTGATAAAGGAATTCTTATCTGAGCCCCTATTCATTTTTATACGCAAGCCCTCATCCCTTTCGTAGAACGTCACTGAAAAACAATTTAATGTCTTCATAAATTGCTGATTTTTTTCACCACTTGTTTACAAAGGAAAATCGTCTTTATTTCAAACTTTGGAAACTTCACATTTTGATTTTATACATGATAGCAATGTACTCATTTTTCGTACGCTTTTCAGTTCGCAAAGTACGCAATTTTCAAGCGCGATACGACGTACGCTGAAACTGTGCGAAAAAAGAACGAAGAGTGCAAAAATACGAGTATATCTTTTTGCAAGAGAGCAAAAATATGTTTGCTATCGTATGTTAAAATTAGCATAACGACACGCGTCCGCAGAGTGAGTGCTTTTCCATCGAGGAAATAAGGCGCACTTTGCTTACTTGTATAGTCCTGGTAATATATACTATATTACATTTCACTCACCATACATTGGGATTTATTGTGTCATTTAGACAGACACTCCAAGACTTTGTGCCGTAGATAGCTTTTCCATTAACAGATAACCATTTACCCATGTCTGACAGACGTTCTACAAATATTGGAGGAATTTTTCCATGCCCCGTTGGAGCGATATTCACTAATAAATTACCTTTAGACATTTAAGACGAGTTGTGTTACATGAACGTAAATTATCTCGGCCATCCACATGATTATGTGTAAGATAATCAAGCATACTTACCACCAGAACTTACAGTCTCGATCAATATCTGAATTAATTCATTAGTGGTCAGAAAATCTTTTAAATTTGCATTCTTCCTGAATCCCCACGTCTTCTTATCGATCGTCATCGCGTTTTCCCATTTGCGCGTTTGTTTATTCTCTGTCAAAATTGAAGAAAGACGTTGAGAATTAGCGCAGGAAAATATATTTATTCTGAATGAGTAACTAGAACTAGATAGCCTATATGCCCTACGCCTCTTCCTTGTACGCATTTACAGAATTTCACAATTGCCTTCCAATCCTCTGCGAAGTTCCTTGGTCTCACATTCCGTTCCAAAACCTCCTGGGCCCAAGAGCATAATGCTTTAATTCCTGGAACGTTTTCAAACACCCCACACCGGCTGTAACCGAACTCCTCCTCCAACTCTACAATAGTCTTATAATTCTCCAAAAAACAGGTTCACAGTTGCTGGATTTCATTCAATCTTCCGGGTTTCGACCAGCCCTCGAATCACTACGCCCCAGTCCTTAAATCAGTCTGTCCATTGGGGGAGGTGTCCTTCCTCTTCCTTATCGCGCTCTTTTACTCAATTCTAAGTGTCTGCTTTCAACAGGTCGATACTCGCGAATCTCGCCTTCTTTTCAAATACTCTGAGCCCACGTAAGTTACCTCTTCTGCCGCTTCAATCCCGTCTAGGCACTCTTACCAAACTTAGACCCTTACTTTTTACTGTTTCATCCAGTTTTCCTTCATTAACGCCCATTACTGACGCTCGTCTCGATCTTACTGATATTCCCAAATGTATAAACAATACGTCAACAGAATCATTTCCTCCGAATTTCCTTCTCACCTTGTGAACTACACGGACGGGTCCGGATCAGGGTCCAAAACCGGGTATGTAGTCTTCATTCATGGTAACATTTCATTTTTCCGAATAAGAAACTTTGCTTCCGTCATCGCCAAACTTACCGCTTTATTCACCTACCTCTTCCTTGTCACCCGCTTCTCTCCTACGCACAAATTCCTGATACTAAGTGATTATCTCTCATCCTTGTTTGCTATCGGAGACTTTCATCCAACCAATCCTTTAAGCTCTTCCTCATTCTTCATCTTATTTCTATGAATACCGTGACACGTCGATCTTTACCAGTGGATTTTGCCGCAAAGCAGTCTTTGCATCCACTTTCTCTCCATGGCTTATCTTCCCCTCGTGTTATCTCGAATCCTATTACTGCTCTTTCATTCTCACCTTGTGGCATAATGTCAAGTCCTCTTTATCCTCCAATGAGCTCCAATCTATCCATTCAGTATTTCTTCTCTTGCCCAGTTCTCGAAACATCCGATGTCACCATTCTGTCTCTCCCTACATCACGAACTCCCTCTCAAACAATTATGAGAAGGTCATTAGCACAATGGACTACCTCCAATTCAGCTGCTTGTACAACAATATCGTCTTCATATTCATCCTTAATGTACCCCTCTGCTCACTCCGAACCAATAACCCCAAGTACAGTATCAAGGCTGGTCAATTTGATAAATAAATAAAAAATAGATATTTTTACAGTATCACACTTTATGAGAAAATACTTCTCAATGGCCCTCTCCTCTTCATCCATCTATTACAATTCTTTCTGTTATGAGACCCTTTGTCACAGAAACCTTTCCCAATTTCTCGGCTTACACATCTGCTCTAACTTTTATATGAATATTTTTGCAATAAAATTTGGTATAACTATGAGTACTGCCAATCATACTAGACCGACTTACTAGGGTTATAACGGTCTTGGCAGGTGAGAAATCCTCCATGTTTACATAAAGTGTTCGAACCCCATCTGTCGTTGGTGACGACGGTTTCTCTCACCGGACTATCATTGTACAACCAGGCTAGAAATTCTTTTGAGCGCCAATATTCATCCGTTGCTTCCCATTCACCATCGGACCAAATAATCTCCGGTAAGTAGGTCTCAACCTTAAAATTAAGCATAGAACGTTCATTGGAGGGAAAAAGTAGTTCTATAATATGCTTTAGAAAATGTGCGTAAATAAGTAACAAATAATTCGAGTTGAAGTTGGGAAAGTATACCAAGTTACACAGATTTGTCTCAAGCTCGAAGAATCATCCTTATAAAACACGTAGGTATTTAAGAGGGAAAGCTGTAAACTCCAAAAGTTTGGCAGCCAGAGTACGAGTAATTACATACCGAAGCCGTTTGATGACAAACCTAAGAGAGCCGAGAGAAGCAAGAAGGATCATGATGAGCATCGCTTTATTGATCGCGTCCCACTTGATCTCCTAGTATGGGCCGACTTCATAAAGATGGCTTACGGGAAGGAAGAGATGGAAAAGATCCAACGAAGCGTGGAGCTAAGATGTCTTGGTACCTACCGCACTGTCTCAATGGACGGCGCACGGCAAACTTCTCAAAAACACCCCATAAAACAGGTTCCCTGTTAAAATGTTGACCCTTGAGCTATATGTGTATATGATAGGAGTCAAAATTCTTCTAAGTTTTTCGCCGGACGGCGCACGAAATTTTGACTCTCGAGGTACCTATATATGATAGGAGGAACATTTGGAAAAATTTCTATTCTCGAGCTATATATGGTAGAAGGGGGACATGGAAAAAAACGACGGCTTCCTCAACAAGTTAAGCGAGGAACGCAGGGAACCTGTTTTATGAGTCATATGGGATTTGGTATTGAGAATTCAAGAAAGCCTAGTATAATATAGTTCGAGAGTCTAAATTTTTCTCGAATCTCGAGGTATATATCATAGGAGGGGGACTTGGAAAAATTCTGATTCTCGAGCTATATATGAAAGAAGGGTGACTTAGAAAAATTCTTATCATACATGGCTCGAGAGTCGAAATTTTTCTGTTTTTTGTTGGATGGCGCACGGCAAATTTCTCAAAAAGCCCTCCATAGAACAAGTTCCCTGTTAATATAGCTTTCAACAGCCTACAACAATAGAGTCTACTACTGAATGATATTATAAGTAAGTGTGGGTTGCGTGAGTGAACCAAAGAAGGTAAAAATTGAATCTAAACATGATACCTGCAGAGAATTGTTAGTTCATACCCTTTTAATCCCACATTTTATTGTGTGCTTGTGTGAGTGTGTCTTCAGCCTGTATGTGTAAAATATGCTTTTTAGAAGGTGAAAATGGACATAATACCTTTTAAATTCTGAGGATAAAACGTAGTAATGATCTGGTTCAACTATTGAATTGGAGAAAAACGGTGTAATATCCATTTTAACAAGCTCAATAGGTAGCTGAAATGCTCGTTAAAATAATAAAAAAAAAAAAAAAAAAAAAAAAACTTTTAAAAAGCATATTTTACACATACAGGTTGCTGACACACTCACACAAACACACAATAAAATACAGGATTAAAAGGGTTTGAACTAACAATTCTCTGCAGGTATCATGTTTAGATTCAATTTTTACCTTTTTTGATTCACTCACGCAACCCATACTTACTTATAATATCATTCAGTAGTAGACTCTATTGTTGCAGGCTGTGGAAAGTTATATTTTGTTGTGTACTTGTGTGAGTGTGTCAGCAGCCTGTATTGTGTAAAATATGCTTTTTAAAAGGTGAAAATGGACATAATACTTTTTCAATTCTGGAGATAAAACGGCCCCTTTAAACAACATATTTTACCCATACCAATATAAGCCTAGTATAATATAGTTTGAGAGTCTAAATTTTTCTCGAATCACCAGCTATATATGATAGCTCGAGAGTTGAAATTTTTTCAAGTCCCTTTCATATCTTATATGGCTCGAGAGTCGAAAGTTTTTCAAGTTTTTTGCTGGACGGCGCACGGCAAATTTCTCAGAAAGCCCCCCATAAAACAGGTTCCCTGTTAAAAAATTTCCACCCTTGAGCTACATATGATAGGAGTCAAAATGACGGCTTCCTTAACGAAGTTAAACGAGGAACGAAGGGAACCGGTTTTATGGGGGGCTTTTTGAGAAATTTTCCATGCGCCGTGCGCCGTCCGCCGTGCGCCATCCAGCAAAAAACTTGGAAAAATGTCGACTCTTGAGCCATATATGATAGGAGAGGGACTCCTCCTACCATATATAGCTCGAGAGTCGACATTTTTCCAAGTCCCCCTCCTACCATATATGGCTCGAGAGTCGAAATTTTTTCTGAGTCCCCCTCTTATCATATATATAATCTTCGTAGTTCGGTTTATCTTCAAGAGATGTTTATTCGCTGTTGCTTTACAATTTAATGATCATTGTACCGTATGTACTACGGTATAGTACAGATAATATAGATTGCTAAGCATAATAATAATCTCGTGTGCTCTCGAGTCGATGATTCTGCGACTATTGGGTTTCACAGTTTACACGGCCATACTGACATCAACGTCGTCCCGACGTTGAACTCAAAAAAATATCCTTCAATTTGACAGCTTTGAAGGTTAACATTCTCGTGGCATTAATTGGGGAATGAGGATTCAAACCGAGTTTTTCTGGTATAATTTGGTTGAGCACGTTCACGGCCATTTTGACGCACAATGACGTCCTCGTCATTAAGAAAGGCCATTCGGTCATTCTGACTACAATTTTATCTTGTCGCGTTTGATTCTGTTGAAATATGTGCTGGTATCGTTTTTAATCTTTCTGCGTTCACATCTTCTTCAGGAAAGTGAAGAGGTTTTTATGTTAAAACAATACATGTCTCAGTAACGAAAATTAAGCCGGCGGATATATCATTACGGCGTTGGTATAATTGTAAATACGCATGGTCGAGCTGATAAAATGAATCGGAAATGTTAGTGCTGAAACAGAAAACAAAACATAAGAGCACAAAACTCACTACATGTGATTTGTGGCTGAGGTTCACACGACAGATCTCTTTTCCTGAGATAAGGTGAACTAGAAATGTTTTGGCTGAGAGTTCACACGACAGATCTCTTTTTCTGAGATAAGGTGAACTAGAAATGTTTTGGCTGAGAGTTCACACGACAGATCTCTTTTCTTGAGATAAGGTGAACTAGAAATGTTTTGGCTGAGAGTTCACACGACAGATCTCTTTTTCTGAGATAAGGTGAACTAGAAATGGTTTGGCTGAGAGTTCACACGACAGATCTCTTTTTCTGAGATAAGGTGAACTAGAAATGTTTTGGCTGAGAGTTCACACGACAGATCTCTTTTTCTGAGATAAGGTGAACTAGAAATGGTTTGGCTGAGAGTTCACACGACAGATCTCTTTCTTTTGAGATAAGGTGAACTAGAGTTATTCATGGCAGGGGTTCACACGACAGATCTCTTTTCTGGAGATAAGGTGAACCAGAAACATTATGGCAGGGGTTCACACGACAGATCTCTCTTTTGAGATAAGGTGAACCAAAAACATTCTTGGTTTGCTTGTAGTAAACACAGCTGCTATATTTCATCTTGGTATTTGCTCTGTTGACTGTTGATATCCCGTTGATCCTTTGATATAGGTAGCTGATACGTGCGACAATTTTGGATGAAACCACTGCCGGATTTGAAACAAGCGTTGATCAGTCGGAGTTGTAGGCGACTTTGCTTGACTTGGTGGCCTTGCCTCGTTTTTTTCAGCCAGATTTGCACAAGTTTGTCAGCTTCTATAACCGTTGATGACGAATTTGAAACCATTCCGTCTGAACGAGGGGTATTTCTCGATCGCTTTCGACATTGGACTTGAGCAATTTCTGCTGGACCGTTGAAAGCAAAAATGCTGCCTGTTATACTGTGGGCTCACAAGGTAAATTTTGACTAGCGCGTTAATTCTGCAAACCTCTGTTTCTTCTGCAGTCTTTCTGAGATTGAATAATCCGTCGGTGGAGTGAGCTGACCGTTTCTGTGTTGGCGCTCAAATTGCTGTTGTTGGTAATTCAGGTACGCCAATCGAGTTGTTGGGTAATTCTGTTTAGTGTTGGATCTAGACGATTTCCGGCAAACAGTAATTGAAAAGAAAGATGCCTGGTTATTCCGGACAACGGCGAGTAGATCTTGACTAGCAGTCTGCCCACCGATTCTTCTTCTTTGGTTCAAATAACGCATCAGCTCGTAAATACACGGTGATACGTGGTCCACAATAAAGAATAATTTCGTAGAAACAAACGTTAAGCGTTCAGGTATAATGGCTCGGCGAAAGTTCTACTGTTTCCATTTCTGCTGTAAGAGCATACCGGCTATACCGATATGGCTGGTATCGGTATGCTCCTTGAAGGAAAATTCTCTGTTAGTCGTTTCTTTAGAGTTGCTACCGCTTCATTTTGGGCAACTGTCCATTCCCATTTTACATTGTTCCGTAACAGCTTGGTTAATGGGGCGGCAATCGACGCGTAATTTTGATTAAAATATTTCTGGAAGTAATTTGTCAATCCGAGGAGCTGGTGTCGTTGGTGCAGGAAAACGTAATACAGCTTCCGTTCGAGACTTTCCTGGTTGACTGTCAGAGCTTGAGATCGTATGCCCGAGGTAATTGATTTCTTTCTGGAGGAAGTAGCATTTTTTTTAGTTTCATCAACAGCCTTCGTTTGTCGAGTAAATTTATCACACGTTCGATCATTTTGATATTTTCTGACTCAATTTTCGTTGCAATGAGAATATAGTCCAAGTAGACGAAAACTTTCTTAGTATGCTTGATCGAACTGAACGCCTTGTCCATTGTACGTTGGAAAAGGGAGTGCGTTTGACAATCCAAACGGCATGCGTAAATACTCGTAGTGACCTACTGGAGTGACAATAAATCCAGTCTTTTCAATAGAATCTTCATGCATGCTGATCTGAGGGTATCCATCAGTTAAATCAATCAGAGTGGAGCAACTGTTACCAGTCTTCTATTGTAAAGTATTCTCTATCAATGACCAAACGGGTACCTAGTGTTCTTTGATAGTTATGCCGTTCAGTTTACGATAATCGACTACCATTCGTCGTTCACCAGTTTTCTTTGGTACAAAAAGAACTGGGCTTGCATACGGTGAAATTAATTCGTGTATGATGCCTCTTTCGAGAAGTTCGGCAATTTTTCCCTCTCGTCGCCAACTTATCAACTGCGGTCATTGTCTGGAGTCGAATATTTATTGTTGCTATTGTACAATATCCTTAGTCTCCAGACGACGCGTGTCGAGCATTCTCAAGGATATACATTAAGTTTCTTTTACTTTCTTCGTTGACATCAGCAGCACTATGCAATTATTACAATTTAAGTGGAAGCGATTTTCAAAAATGAACTCTTTGTCGTTTCGATAGGTAGTACGTAAGGTCTGGCCTTTCAGTAACATCGCGACCAATCAGTACACTGGTGTTGGCAATACATGATTTTATTAAGAGATATTCTACTTCGATGAAAACGTTGTGGATTTTGGTAGAACATACACAGTAGTGAAATACTTCAACCGCGATATCTTCAATCAAGTTCAATACGACAAGAGTGGTCAGATGCCTTATTTGAACACCACTAAGTGACGTTGCTAAATCTTGCGACATTAGTGAGCGTTCACTGCCAAAGATATGCGAGGGTATCAGTGCCGGCAACGTTTACCATCTTGTAGAACGGTCCTATTCATGGTTTTGGTGCTTGATGTCTCTTAGCAGCCGAGCCAAGAACTTGTTTACTTGCGGCTGACACGTTTGCCACATTCCACCGTGGCACTTGCTCTGCGGATTGGTTTTATGGCTACTTCCCACCAGTTGCGCGGCAATGCCTGAAGACATGTCCCCCGACATTCATTTCACAGTCAAATTTCCGTAGGAAGAGAGCGAGTTTGGCTGGCGCGCGGCTCTAGGCAGCAACTTGGATCTGCTGGCTGAGGTTACCCAAGATCAAATCTTGTTTTTGCCGGTCCGTCACACAATTGATAGTTTCATTGTCTGCGCTAGTTGTTGGTGGACACATTCAAAATGGCTCTGGTCTGGCTCCTTGTAGGTTTCAAAAATTTTGTGAAATTCTAGGAACGCGTTTCTTCTTGTTAGAAATGTTGTTGTAAGCAGTTCCTTCCATTCCGGCCACGAGTAGTTGATGGTTGGTAGTCCTTGGTACCACGCCTTCGCGACACCGGCCAACTTCAAGAGGGCAAAGTAGGCCGTCGTTGTACTCGGCGAATTGTAGATAGCAGCCAGTTCATCAACTTTTTCGAGCCAAAGTTCCACAGTTGTATCTCAAATGGCGGAATAAGGTCCTTGGCCGCCATAGCCGGGTTGGCGCTACAGGTTGGCATTACACTTATCGTTCTCAATCCGTCGTGAGTTTTGTCCGGCTGGCTTCTCGCATTGTTGGTTGTCGTCGTTCTCCTTCGATCGCGTGGTTGTACTGGGTTTATTCGACGTTGGTTGTTCGTTTGATAAACGACATTGAATTTGAATTTGTCGTCGTTTCGGTTTCTGGCGTTTGAATTCCTTCAACTAGTCGTTAGAAGGCTCAATGGATCGAGTTTCAGTTATCTCATCGGTAGAGCGGTTTCAATTTCGCCAAATATCAAACGCGTATGTTATCTTCACCATTGGCTGCTCTGGATTGGTTTCAACGAACTTTGTTTCTTGGGAAGTGGTATCGCATTCAGAATCGCGAGGAGAAAAAAAAAGTTTTCTTGGTGGCGACAACATCTCTGTTTGCTGAGATCGCGCAAGATGGTGTTGAGTTAGGCGCGGCTTATCCCACTTCTGATATAATCTTCGTAGTTCGGTTTATCTTCAAGAGATGTTTATTCGCTGTTGCTTTACAATTTAATGATCATTGTACCGTATGTACTACGGTATAGTACAGATAATATAGATTGCTAAGCATAATAATAATCTCGTGTGCTCTCGAGTCGATGATTCTGCGACTATTGGGTTTCACAGTTTACATATATAGTTCGAGAGTCGACATTTTTCCAAGACCCCCTCCTATTATATATGGCTCGAGGGTTGAAATTTTTCTAAGTTTTTTGCCGGACGGCGCACGGCAAATTTCTGAAACCCCCCCCCCCCCCTGTTAAAATTTCAACTCTCGAGCTATTATATGTAGCTAGATATGTGAGAAAAATTTAGACTCTCAAACTATATTATACTAGGCTTACAGTAGGTCTAGGCCTTCTTTATACTAGCTTTATCTAGGTCTAGGCTTCCTTGAATTTTCAATACCAAATCCCATTTGAGTCATAAAACAGGTTCCCTGCGTTCCTCGTTTAACTTCGTTAAGGAAACCTTTTTTATGAGTCATATGGGATTTGGTATTGAGAATTCAAGGAAGCCTAGACCTAGAAAAAGCGGCCTAGTCCTACTATGGGTTTACTATAATATATGTCGAGAGTCTAAATCTTTCTTGATTCTCGAGCTATATATTATGATAGGAGGGGGACTTTGAAAAATTTCGACCTCCATGCTATATATGATAGAATGGGGACAAGGAAAAATTTCGACCCTGTAGCCATATATGATAGAAGGGAAACTTGAAAAAATTCCGACCTCTGAGCCATATATGATAGGAGGAGGACTTGAGGAGGACTCTAAAAAAATTCCGACCTCCGAGCTATGTATGATAGGAGGAGGACTTTTTCCAAGTCCCCCCTCTATCATATATAGCTTGAAGGTCGAAACTATTCTAAGTCCCCCTCCTATCATATATACCACAAGAGTCGAAATTTTTCCTAGTTTTTTGTTGGACAGCGCACGGTAAATTTCTCAAGAAGCCCCTCATAGAACAGGTTCCCTGTTAAAAATTTAGAAGAATGGAATTTTCCCTCTTCAACGCAGCTGCTACTTCTTGGGCACTTGGGTAACTTCGACGTTTGAGTTCTATATAAACATGAGAAGGAAGAACGTCAAAAATACTCACGAGTTTTTTGACGGAGTTCAATGAGGGCTGGCAGGGAACTTGTTCTGAAAAATGTTGACGTACCAGATCTATGACGTCATCAAAGTGTGACGTCACAGGTCCGGACCTTGAAACTATGTATAATAGGAGGGGACTTGGCAAAATTACGCCTCCAAGCTATATACGATTCGACCTCCGAGCTAAATGTGATGGGAGGGAACTTAGAATTCCTTAGGAGGTTCTACTTTACGGTGCTTGAAGCGTTGCATATCTGGCTCATTGAAGGGGCAAATTCAATTGATGTATGAACCATTGCATATCTTGTCACTCGAAGGGGCTACCTTTTAGGCTATATACACCGACCAATGAAAAATATATGATAGGAGGGGAACTTGGAAAACTTTCGCGCTCCGAGCTTTACCGGCCGGACGGCGGGCGGTGGACTTTTTTTCCGAAAAACTCTCCGACGAAACAGGTTCCCTGTCAAAACTCACGGGTTATTTAACGAAGTTGAACGAGGAGTGACTGGGGAACGAGTTTTATGCGGCACGTGGGATTTGAAAAATGTAAATTGTGACGTCACAAGGCTGGCCCATGACTTCATAGAACTGTGACGTCACAGGTCCCGCCCCAAGGTATATAATATGATGGAAGGGGGACTTGAAAAATTTTTGATCTCAGAGCTTTGCCAACCGGCCCGACAGCGGACATTTTTTCCGAAAACCCTCTCCCGATAAAAGAGGTTCCCTGTTAAATAATTCCGACCATCGAGGTATCAGAAGACTTACAAATGTTTGACCTTTGAGCCGTATATTTGAAGCATTGAGGGGCCAGGATTATTCGAGAAAATAAATTCAGAAAAATGTATGTCAACGGTCTTCGAGTTATAAATAAGTGAGTAAGGTACAGGCAAGTGGAACCCTGACCAGTTTTCCCACAGTGACGTGGTAGAATAGCTTAATATTTAGAGAAAATAAGAAAAAGTTCAAAAAGAAAGCAGTATAAATCTTGAAAAAATTGTTTACCTTTTTTGCATTTTTTTTTTTTTTTTCTAGGAATAAAATTTCAAAATAAACGTAAATTACAAAATTAATCGGAGGGAAATGCGGTCGTTCGAAGCTTCGTGGGGAGAGAGTCTTGACCCTCTTTCGTATTCGAGAAAATCTTGATATCTGGTCTCAGACCATTGTCCTGAAATTGTGGTTCCAAGTATCAGGACCCCAATGGGGCTTAGTCGCCTTTACTATCGTCAATGAAAATGAACTTTTTGAATTTAGTATGAGGAAAATATAAGATTATGGATAAATTCTGTTACTTAATATAAAATTTCAGCTCGCCATCATTTCTCGTACACGGGCCTTAATGACCGACACAAATGATCTAACATCTCATAAAAAGATTTTCGTAAATTAATGCGAGGAAACGTACCAATTCGTATAATTCAGGCATCGTTTTCATGTCCGGAAACAGTCTTGTAGTGAAATTTTTACTCTTATCGTCAAGGTATAATCTATTGAACCATTCGTAAAGCGAATGGTATAATCCGAATCGAAGGTTGGTATTTTTTCGAACTGCTGTCGCGAGTTCACCTGCAAAAAATCAATATTCATCACTTTCTTTTTAGATACGAATACATAAGAAAACTCGAGAAGCAGTTTTCGTTGGCTATACCTATAAGATCCTTATGCGGACCAACATCAAGTGCGTTCCAACTCCAAGAATATTTTGACGGCCATAATGTGTACCCCTCGTGGTGTTTGCTGGTCAAGACAACGTACCTGCACGTGTGTAAGAAGCACACGAGTGCATGAGTGTTTTACGGTCTCAAAATATGAACGGCGCAAATATAGGACCCCTACCGAATAAAATCACGCTGGGCAGTATCGGACGACACTTTAATATTTTATAAAATAAATAAATAATAGATGCCCGGTTAAAAGATGTACATTTTTTTGCCCTATACAACAAGCGGTATTATTTTTTTGAATAATGTTTTGAAGATTCGGGAGTCAGTTTGCGCCTTTATGACTACATATTTTCATTTTTTTACCTGGCACCAGAATTTTTGAGTATGATAGACCATTCAGTAGCGTTGAATAACTCGGCAGTAAAATCTCTACCAAAATCTTGATAAGTAAAATTTGGCTTAAAATTATCTTGCATGTATCGAATTTCTTTTGATTCATTATAGGCTTAATCCACATGAAAAAAGAATAAGTCACATTAATATTATGAAAAAAACGACAGCTTCCTTAACAAAGTTAAACAAGGAACGCAAGGAACCTGTTCGATGGGTTGAATTGGTTTTGGTATTGAGAATTCAAACTGAAATCTTAAAGAGTCTCAAGTTTTTCTGAGTCTCTTGTATAGCGTGAAGGTAAACATTTTTCCAAGTCTCTTTCCTATCATTTAGTCCTCCTCCTATCATATATCAGAACTTGAGAGTTAATATCCTATTCCTATAGCTCCGAGGTTGAAATTTCCAAGTCCCACGTTTTACCGGACAACGCCCGGTGCCGACATTTTTCTTCAATCCGCCCCCCCCCCCCCCTAAAGCAGCCCTCCGGGGAAAAGCTTTATATAGCTTCCCTTCCCTCCTACATCAAAAGCTAGTTCGAATTCGAGAGCTAAATCTTCACCCCCTCCTCCCATCTAAATATCCAACACGTTTGGATGATAATAGAATTCTGATCTTTAGTATTGTAATAGAACACCTCGTGCTTACAATTTTTACTTTGTCTCATTCAAAATGGTCGTAAAATTAGTTCAGGATATTACGCATGGTGAGTATATGAACAAGGTTATAACAAATTTTACCTTTCCAGTTATACCAGAACCATTCACCCAAGCCTATGGTTGAGAATACTCCCCAGTGAATGAATATTCCTATTTTATCCTGATCGTACCATGATGGTAGGGGTCTACTTTCTAAACTTTCCCAAGTTGGCTGATAATGGTTGTTCTGCTTTGTTGTTGTAAAAGTTTGATTTGAATATCGGCCGTATGCGAAAGGAACTGAAGCCAAAAACAGCAGCAAACCTAAGTAGCTCAGTGTTGGATTGTGGTGTGCCAACATATTTGGTAGCCTGAAAAAAGTAAGTTATAATTGATAAAATAAAAAATATTAGCCTATACATATTGTAGATTGAATAACGGAGGCTTGCACTCAGCCGTGGGCAGATTGGAAGGTAGCTTAGGTAGTAATCAGGATTGTAAAAACAAAAATTATACGAGTCATTGAGGTCAAATACGGAAATGCATCCAGAGTCCTGACATATATTATAGTTCACCCCTCTAAATAGTTTTCTTATGAGGACATTTTATTCACCAATTTCCTTCTTGCATGGACTCATGAATTATCAATCAACACATGTGGTCAAGGGATTCTTTCCGCTCCTTCAAATGCGTCCTCTCCTTAATATTTGTATATACTCTAAAATAACATTCATCAATGAAAAATTTGCCATAGAACATGTTCCTGTTAAAAATGTTGACAATCGGCGCTCTATTCTACTAAAATTCCCAATTTCAACTCGTCTAAAATATTGATTTTGGACTAGGGATTTCGAAGAGTTGTAAGGAACCATGAGGAGCTTCCCACTATTTTCATTTCCATAATTGTTGGTAAATTCCCAGTTTTGACATACAAATCATATTGATTTTGGACTATACCTAGGGGCTCCACAGGATTGTAGGTAACCCCTCGATACATTAGTTTGCTCTACTATCTCGATTTTTGTATTTATAGAGGTGGTACCTTTTGGAATGTAAGAGTACTCTATTTATAAATTTCCCAATCAATAACCTTGAATGTAGGTAGTTATGAAGTTCGCTAATTTAGTAAAAAAAGTAATAGTACGGTAATTTCAAAGTCTTCCCTTTTCGAAATCGCGTTGTAGACAGGTGTCTAGGTCTTTGATTGAGAAAGTGACGAAATTTGTTTCACCTTCTTGGTCGACACTGATGATTTTCAGTGCCTACTTACCTCTATTTCACCATTTATTTCAATCGCTAAAGTCAACTGTTTTTCTTATCTGTAAATATCGTTTCTAGTCAACATGTCTCCATAAAAAAAGTGACCCATAAAAAAAATCCAATCGCGATAATCAACATCTAAAGTTTGAACGCTTAATCGTGAAAACTCATTCAAGTATCGTCTCTGGTTTCATGGCATTAGGTCAAGTAACAGCACAACAACCGACAACCGTACGTCGATTTGAATTCGACTTCCTTAATATCAATTCTTTACAAATAGAAATCGTACTACATTATGGGGATATAATTTTCAAGAAAATGGAGAACTCCGATTTCATATAAGAAATGTTTGTTTTAATGGTCGTGAAACAGATTACATATTTTCAATTGCTTTTCTCTCTTGTCATTCTGATAAGACCACTGATTACGCTATCGGAATCCGTGTTACCAAGAAAAAATAAGGTTGAAGTTCAAAGTTCTTCACAGAATGAGAATTTGTTAAACTAACTCGGATCAAATTTAAAGTTCAATGCAATTTCAATTGGGGTAAGTAAGCCTAAAAGTAGTTTGCAGCTCACAGCCAGTAGCACAGACTTGAGAATGATCCATACATATTTTCCAAGTATATAGGCCTAGACAGATGTCATGAGGAATTTGTTTATATTATTTGTATAACGTTTGAATCAAGATAATGAAGACCAAGAACAAATATTTGGATAGAAATTAACGTTAAGAGGGAAAAGTAAAAGAAATTCAAAAAATATCTTAATCGTTTTTGTTAATCCTTTGATGTTTAATAAAAATGGATACGTCTTCGTAGGCTTGTTTAATCAGAAATCTTGAAAGTTTAATCAAACAGAGGCTGAAAATTTATGATATCAAAGTTACAAAGACGTTAAACGAACAAAAAATTGATTCATTGGGAATAGAAAGTTTCATTATTTTCAATCAACAGTACCTACCTACTAGCAACGTCTCAGAAGAATAAATACCGATATTCAAAAATTCCTGCCGGTAAATGAAAGAAATGGCGAAATAATTCAAGGTACATGAAGACTAACCTCATTAATAACGTTGTTACGCCTAAAAGGTTGCGACACAGGTAGAAAAAGTTTCTCGAGACTGCAACTATCTTTTCAATCTTAAAAAGAATCACATCTCTCGCACCAGAGTTAAAAAATCCGAAAAATTGTTTTACAGACGCAGCGAACAACACCCACCTACATTGTGAAGTGGATACCTACAACGCCACGATGTTTCTACGGTAGAAGAAGAGACGAAATTTCAGTATCAAGGTTCAACTGATAGAAGTCGTCAACACGCGAGGTAGGAATAAAGCTGCGCCGGATTGATGTTGTCTCGACGTCATAATTATCAATCAATTTACTCTACCGACAGTTTTTCAACTATTACTACAGACAGAGTACTGACTTTTTATTCCTCTGAGTAACAAATATTTTTTTATGTCTTTTATAATTTAGCATATTCACAAGAAACAATAACATCTGTACTCAAAATCATGAAGATATTCGATGAATGCATAAATCGAGAGGTTATAAACCTATCTAAAGTGGAGTTTACAACTTATTATGAGAGTGCTCATACAGCGGAATGTAAATATTTTTGAAGGAGTATAGATCATAAATTAAATTAATCACGCACAATATATACCCTTCGACAGATTTTAAAATAATTTTTACTGTATGTTAAAGAACTCACTTACATTGGAACGTAATAAATTAAAAAGAGAAAGAAAGAAAAAAAAAAGAAAAAGGACAAACAAAAGCTTCATTATTGTTAGGGATAAAACTTTAACGTACTCAATACACAAAAAATAATTATTATTCACGTAAACTGGGAGACGAGAAAAATGCAGTACATAGTAACTAATGCATAATCTCAAAAATAATGATTCTGGGAAACGAGAGAATAAATGATCCGAGAATTTCGAGTAGTTTTATACAAGGATTACAAAGCAAAAGAGTTTTATCACAAGAACTATAACATAATCGACTCAATCGCAATTAATTTCGTTTTCCTTGTCTTTTCAAACCTCTTTAGAGTTTTCATCTTCAAGAAGTCGAGATTGAGAATACAAGAAATGGACTTTTACCCAAATAAAATTATATACAATAAATGGCAGGGCCATGAAAAACGGTTTTCGTCTTGTACAGCGACCATCAATTTTTGTTTACCATTTCACTTTACGTTAACCGCTTCAAACGATCAAGTTATTCAGAATGCTCCGGATTAAGTACGACCTGAAACGAGCCTCAAGATTTCTGCTTCTGTTCGGGGCTTCCGAAATAGTTGTTGGCCTTTTCCCACAATTCACGCGTCGTCGTTTTCACAATGTTGACGTACTTCTGGATCGTTTCGTCGGTTGTGACATATTCGTAAAATTGTTTCGACTTAGCTACGACTACTTTACTCGTGCTGATGACCACTTGGTTCACACCATTTCCAAATATGAGTAATCGAGCCTCCACTTGTGTCGTTTGCTCGGGAGTCAAAACTCGGGATACAGCTGAATACCAATACGGGTAAAACTTCGTTTTAATACTCTTGTACTTCGTCTCGTCATAGAAAGAAAGAGCGTAAACACTGACTCCGACCAGGAATATACAGAAGATAAGCATTCGAATAAGGAAAAATATCTGCGCCAACACTGTAATAAAAATTATAGAATAAATTAGCTCGATGAAATTAGGCTTATCAGACCCTCGAAATGAATACCTCCAATAATTTAACACTGAAATTTTGAAAGAAATTAAATATTTTTGGTCGGAGGTAATATTTCATAAAAAATTTTGTAATTTCATTTTTCTCTTAGTACTACTCTCAAATACAGAAAACGAAAATATTCCAAAAATTTGAAACACTGGAAATATGATATATTCAAGTACAGCTCAAAATAAGTCAACATGAATGAGCCGAAGAAGTCGCTCATTAGGATTGAGATTAAAACAAGCTAGCCACCAGATTTGAAAAAAACTAGAACGAACTGGTTCAGGGGAGGGGGTGAAGAGCCGTTCAAGAGAATGAAAGAATAACGTATTTATCTAGGGGCTTTCTTCCAAGTGGCCTGCGATTGATTACGTCAAGTGTTTATGCGTCTTTTCAGAGGTGTTATGACATGACTCAGACTGACAAGCCTGACAAGCCGAAATAAAAAGGACCAAAACCCGGGTTACTGAGAAATTTGCAATAGCCAGTACGGTTTTTCTTTTTTTGAGAGAGAAATTATAAAACATCGGTCATCTATCCACAATTTCTCTGTGTCAAATTTCAAAAAATTCTCAATATAGTGATTGATTCTCAAACGATAGAGAATAGAATCTAGATCACATTCAATTTCCTTATATGACGAAGAAAGTTTTATGAATGGTGAGAAAGAATATTATTTTGTACTATTTGTGAAATTATCATTCGCTCGGCGACTTCTCAATATTTTCAAATATGTTTTCAGCATAATACTCACGTTTTCCAAATAGACCTTTACTCGATTTTTTGTTTTTACGATCTTTCTGTTTTTGTTGATTTATACCGCCATTCTGCGTCTTCTTTTCGTTCTTATTTTTCTTAGATTCTTTCTCTGGACATGAAAGGAGAAAAACTACATATTACTCGGACCTCGCTAACGGGGTTTTGAGGGCAACGAATTGATACGTACCTGCATTTTGCTTCTTCTTCTTATCGTTATCTGCATTCGGCGAAAATGTTTTCAAAACATTTTTAGCTGCTTGCTGACATTGGCTTTCATTTAGACAAGGCGTTCCAACAATTTCGGAAAATTTCTGCGCTAAAGGATTATTCCTCAGATCCAAATGCTTGAGATTCTTCAAATTACCAATAGTTGTAGGTAACGTGGCTATCTGATTATTACTCAGGTCTAGGTGTTTTAGATTGATTAAATTTCCTATATTCTCAGGAAGACCTTTAACGTGATTTTTACTCAAATTCAATTTCTGTAAGTGTGTTAGATTGCCGATAACTTTCTGTAATGAAACAATTAAGCGAAACACACTCGTATTATTTTCATACTTAATGAGGACGGTATCCGATTTACCGGTTTGAGAACTTTAATACTTACGCTGACTGATGCGATTTTATTATTAGATAGGTTCAGACCAGTAATATGTTTCAAACTAGTCTGTAACAGAGAGGTTCAAAATAAAGCGATAAGAGTTTTTTGAACCCTACTCTCATAAACACATATTTAGCTTTTACGAAGGTATACTCACAATATCTTTTGGGATTTCTTTGAGTCCGCAAGAACTTAGATCCAGTTCTCCATTCCGGAACTTCTCTTTGAGATTGATAGCTACCATCTTTCTATCCGGTACGTTCGAAATCTTTTCTCTTAAAGGCAGCAAACGAATGCACGATCAGCTTTCGAAATATGAATTCAGATTTTAGGTTAGGAAGGAACCCAGATGACAAATACGTTCCAACTTCCAACAAATGCCTCGATACCTACCTTGAAACCTGAAACGTAGTCAAACTAGTCGAGAATAATCGATTTTTATCAATCTATCGACTACGAGATCACAATTGATGAAGCAGATTATTGCTATAAGTTTTCACTTCAGTGTCAAATTAAAGATTACAGTGATTTATTCGACTGTAGAGATGATGTTGGAAATGAATATTTTTAGCAGTTAAAACATAAGAAAAAGAGCTTTCGCTAAGAAATACAGTTCGTTATTTGCGAGTAAGTCGATAGCATAAAAGTAGAAGTTGTAACAAACGAATACGCATTACGCGAATCCCAAAACAAAACACTGGTTATCTTTGCGACGTAATTTTAGACACTCGACTCGACGTGTAGCGGGCTAGCGGCACTGCAGAACGACGTGGAAGCGAAAAGTACGTTTTTTTACGAGGGAAACTTCGGAGGCCGCATCAAACTTCAAAGGTAGCGGCATGGTAGCCGTGTCAAAGCGTGTGCTGCTGCGCGTACTATCCAATTCAGACTGGTCAGCGCTAGTATCGCGCTCAACAAAAACGGAAAAATCTGGGATAATGGATGTGCGGTACGATCAGAGTTGGTTAGATGAACATAATTGAGGAGTTATCTGTCAAAAGGGCACCCTTGAGCAATAGTTGATTTTCAAAATACGTCTTCGAAGTTTCATGTTCAGATTACTCATTCAGTCATTCTACATTCATTTTATCAAAAAATCTATAATGACAAAAAATGTTTTGCGTGTTTTCATCTTTACAGATCACTAATTATTTTTCAAATTAATCGACAAATGAATCTAGGACACTTCCATGAAGATGTGTACCTGGGGTGCCCTTTTTATGGAGATAGGGTTGAGTGACCATAAGCGTATGTAATTTTTCTAGGGCTTGGAATTTAACTGTTATTCAACTGATTATAACCGTGACCGAAAAAAAAGTATCGATTTTGACCGATTGACCGATAACCGTTTCAAAGAATGATCGATAGTTCATAACAGTTATAACCGATATTTTATAACTCTCAACGGTCATAACAGTTATCCTGACCGAAATAATAACTGTCAAACTCGCAATAAGGAGAGAAAGCTTCAATTCAGCAATTCAACCTGAGGTTCGGCCCAGCCGTCCAAGACATACTTTTCAGCAGATTCAGTTTTGACTTTGTAAGTTTGTAGCTGTTGGCTTGTTGCCGTTTGCCGTTCGCATTCAGATAACAACAAGAAAGAGCCTTAGTTAGGCACAAACCAAACAGCGAGAAAGCTTCACCTACATACAACAAGTTGGACAAAAGATCCTTGTTTTGCTGACTGATTGGTTTGTGACAAAGTACGACCCTTCTGTCTCATGTTATCGCCTCATTAGCTCATCGTTGGCTCATCGCAAAGTGTGTACCTATGTTCGACTTCGAGGACAAAGAAAAAAATGTGTTTCGACTTCGAGTTTCAACAAGATTAAACTGTGTTGACTATTGCATTAAAATTTTCAACAATTTTTCTTTATTGATTTATTCTATGGTGCGCTTTCTAATTTTTGTTTGTTCAAATTCTCTTCCACTTCCACAGATTCTTTTGTCTGAGACTGAGGTCTACAGCAAATCTTAGGGCAATTGCTGTATCAATCTTCAAATCAAATCTCCTCAATGTAATGAGAGTTCAATGGTCAAGAAACGTGTAAACAATTTATCAAATGTGCAGCTGGTCACAACATCGAAAAAATAATGTTGTACTACCTAACTTCTTTCAACTTTTCATTTTCTTTGTGTGACCGAAATTTTTAGGTCATAACAGTTATAACCATTATTTGGCCAACATTTTGACCGTTTGACCGTTATGACCGATAATCGTTTCAAATGAAATTTTCTGAGAGTTATTTGAGACTTAACCGAAAAAAAAAAAACGGTCAAAAGCCCTAAATTTTTCATTTTTTAAAAATTTCGTATATTGATAGGAAATGGTTCAGAGAATTCAAAAATGTGGATATCCGCAAAAAGGGCACCCCTTTGACGGGTGCCCTTTTGACAGATAACTCCTCAATTATTGTGACCTGTCACAAGAAAACATACGTCAACTCTGTAATCCGATTAGCGAGAGGGCGTTAAGCCTGCACAACACGCCAACGCCCTTCCGCTGATCAGATTAGAGAGTTAAAGTATGTTTTCTCGTGACAGGTCACATCGGTGCACGACCAGAAAATGCACGTTCATATTATTATGAATTTTTGTTTTTTTTTCTTTCTTTTGGTCAAATTGGACTTTTGTAATGCAATGTGAGCAAGCAACTTTGAAATTAACAACAGTATACAAAAGCACTTCCGCCTTTTCAAATTTCGACCGTATGTGCTGACAAGTTTCTTTCTGTCAATTTGCTTGATCGTCTTATGGTATAATTATTTCAATTCACTTTCAAATTTCAACTTTTCCAGCTTCTTCTATCTTCTACTTACCATTATAGTACCCAGTCCAGTGTTTCTTGACCGATGTGCCGCGGTACATCACTGTGCCGTAAGCCCACCTCATGTGTGCCACAAAATTTTGATCAAAAACATAAATCAACAATACATGAACTAAAGAAAGAATTGCAATTTTTTTTATTTACTCAAAAAAGTAATCAAAAGCACTATCTGACCAATGTGTTCCAATTTTTGAATCATGTCAGTTCCAGTTATAATTACCTACTTAAACTTGAGTCCAAACCTGCACTCAATGTTATAAGAATCAAGAAGTTTTCTGCGACTTGGCTAAAATTCATAAATACAGATTGTATTCCATATTAATTCCTCATAAATTTCGGAATTAGAAGAGCCCAGAGGGTTTCCAGTAAATGCAAGAAACATCCAGACACTTTGCATATTGGCGGCAAAATTTTCTCGAGTCCCGGGGGAGATCAAAGCTCTTATTTCCCAGAACCGCAGTACAGAGAAAGAGGGGTGAGGTCTCATGAAGCCATCTTGCAGTTCGCCACATATTCTGAAATCAGGAGGAGGAAACCAGTAGAGACACGAAAATTTCAGAACGCACAAAAATTTTCAACTCAATTTGAAGTTCTGGAAATAATGTGCCGCAGTATTGTCCCGTGGAGAATTGTGTCGCGAATACCGTGCCGCGATGTAAGAAAGGTTGAGAAACACTGACCTAGTCTCATGTCTTATCCAAAATACCTTCCTTTTCTTCAAGTATTCTATTCTCATCATGCAAAAACTTACTGAAAAAGTGAAATGAACGGCGTTCATTATGTTCCGTTCATGTTTTTTTTTTGCCGTTCATTACATTCACCGTGTTCACGGTCATTCAAAGAAAATGAACGTAAACGAGTGAACGCGTTCATGAACAGACATCCCTGGGTACAATTGACGGGCAGAAAGTTGAAAAGTTTCCTCAAATCTTTCTGAATCAATTTTTAATTACTTATACATATAATATGATTTGTGAAAAATTTTATGATGTACAAATTTTCTTTTCTTAATTCCTAAATCGCTTCGATCTTAAGTTATTTCGAAATTACTCACTGAACATTCTTAAATGAGGAAATTGCTCTGCTCCCGTTTTCTGCAATGGGAATGGTTAACGGGAAACCCACAAGCTTCGCACCCCTGAGGAAACTACCTTGTCTCATTTTTGTATCTTCTTATATGTTTAAGTGAATAAATTAGGTATATCTGGAATGTACAAAGAAATGGAAACATCTTGGTGGAAGGAGAAAGCGAGGCCCAAACTTTGAGGAAAGCAAGTTCAAACACGCTATGTTGCAGGCGACATAATAGTAGCCCGGGAGGTAGACGATTCGACCTTGCATTTTGAGTTGAAATCATGAAATTTGGAACAAACGTTTAGGACACTTGAACGAAAAAATATTTGAGCCATGGCACCACGGTCCAAACCCCATAGAGGCCCATAATGGCGGGTTGCCTAATCGGAAGGAGTTCTTGCAAATAAATAGCTGAAATATTCCTTTTAAGTCGCAATTTGTGTGGATTCTTAGGTAATTTGGACCGCCAAATTTGAAAAAAATTATCGAAAAATTATTCCGACATTTTAGGGGCGCCGAAGGGCTGATAACCCCTAAAATAAGGGTAAAATTGAAGTCACACATTTCAACATATTTTCATAAATATCTCTATATGAAATTCTCCGTAGAATTTGGGAGGAATACTAAAAAAATTTTCCGACCGTCCAAAGAGCTCAGGAGCCTCTCCTCCCCCGCCTCCCCCCCCCCTAAAAAAAAAAAAATTGAGGCAAAAATGTTCTGTGTTTTTTGAAAATCTCAACGACTTCCGAAGTAGAATTTAGCGCAAAATCCGGGAAAAATAGTGAAAAAATTCCTGGGGCTCTCGGAGGGGGTTAAAGGGGGCACAAACCCTGGAAAGTGATGAAAAGATGTTTGATTTCTTTTTTCAAGTTCAACAAATTCTTATATAGAACTTACCGTAGAATTCGGAAAAAATAGTAAAAAAAATTCCTGGAGGTCTCTGAGAGGGGGTAAGAGGACTCAAACCTCCAAAACTCAAAGTAAAAAATATGAGTTTTTGTGAACATTCAAACGGATTCTTGTGTGAAATTTACCGTAGAATTGAAAAAGATTTCATAGCTCTTCAAGGGGGCCGGGAGGAACATAAACTTCTTTGGGAAAAGACTTGGTAATAATGACTGAGAAGGATGTTCTTAACGCTGTTGTAGAGAGTTGTTGACTAACTTATTACAAAATGACACTGAAGGTATTCTTGATAGTTGAAAATATCATGCTACCGCCCAGTCTTACATAGCTCAAAAGTGAAAATGTTTGTGAGTTCCTCCTCCTCGACGTGATGAGTCCCAAGGTCTAAAGAAGAAAAAAAAGAGATAGTGGACGAAAGTGTGGTTAAATTTTTCTCCACTAACAATTTGTCGTTTAGTGAAAGTGAATTAAAAGTCTCTAGTTTTCACCTCAATGAACCTTATTTATCGAATTTAATCGACGAAATAACTCAAAATTTCGATATTACTCGTAGATTTCTAAATTACTAGAACAGAAAAAAAAATTGTAATTTCATTATGACCTTTATTGTTCAAATTTTAACTCAAAAAGTTTACTCAGGCAGCTTACGTCGTATTTTCAAAACCAAAAAGCGTAGTTTTTTTCTTTCCTCAGGATAAGCCAACTATATTGAGAATATAATTAATAGGAGGAGTTGGACTTTCCGGCAAGCCTTGAAGATACAATCTGCGAACAATGAAAACCAGCTCCTCTTCGTGTATCCAGGTAGGCCAGAAATACGTTTTCATTCGTCGTATCAATTGCATGGATAGTTCGTAAACCGAAAATTTTCGTGTTTTACCAAACTGAACGAAATGTAAGGCAATGACGGGCAAATGTTTCTGAAAAATATCACGAACATTATTAATTTAATGAGAAATTATAATTACTTCTAGGTTGTAATATTTCTCATTTTCTTGGTAATACTTTTCCCTCCTAACCTGTCTCATTTCTACTTTTTCTTATCCGGTTTTCCCAAAAGTATATTTTATTGAATAGAACAGCTCAGCATTCTAATTCAGTATTTTCAACCTTATTAGCTTGAAAAGGCTGACAGAAAATCCACGCTACTCTGATAATTCTTGTGGAGCCTACTGAAAAATCATCTCGTTGTTAAGAGTGTTACAGATGTAATCATGAAAGTACTTAGAGGGACTGATGAATATATTGTTATCGTTACTTTCATGACTCTGGATGTTAATGATGATATATACCTACGTCCCAAAAGAGACAAGTCTCTGGATTTGTGTGTAGGTATGAGAGAGAATGAACGAAAAGAAGAAAGAGAGAGAGAGAGAGAGAGAGAGAGAGAGGGGGGGGTTAATTTCAATCCAGAAAATCAGCCCTATTTTGAAGGTTAAAGGTATTCCATTTTTATGTCCACTGCTTCCCAGGAGGAGAGAGGGAGTTAACATTGAAAAAAATAATTGTAGGATTGAATTTTTACACTGACTTCCAACAGATACATTTTATCAGTAACTTTCATGGCGTCCAAGTAGCAGTTGAGGCCTTCAATTACATTCCGTTCCACAATAATTAAATAAGATCCTTTTTGACAGAGCAAGTCGGCTCTTTCATCAGCGGAAAACTTTTCGTAATTCTCATCGATGAATTTGATAACGTTGAAATTACTGTCCAGTTTCAGTGTGTAACGTATATAATCCAACAAAGCACCATAAATGTTATCCTTCAAAGCGCACTCCAAGTAGGAGACAGCCTCTCTAAACATGCCCGATAATCCGTAAGCTGTACCCAGGTGATGGCTGATAGTAGCTTCTCGCGGACGAATTTCATGCGCATCTTCCAAACATCGGATTGCCTCTAAACGATTCTTATACGGTTTTGGAAGTTTCAAGTATACGAAACCGCAACGATAGAGTACGTGCCAAGAGTCGTGTCCCAATTCTCTTGCTATTCTGAAACAAATTCAACAAGAAAAACTCCTCATGAAAACGAAAAGATTCATTGTTTAGTGAAAAGTTTCTTTTGTGACATGGCTCATCAGTGACCCGGCGGAAAAGGGGACTGCAACGATTGAAGTATACCGATGACTAAATATTTTGGATCGAACATTCTTTCTTCAATAGCTCTTCAGAAGTGCAGATTTTTCCACGTTCTACCTCCATGAAAGCTCGAAAGTCCTTCAGATCTTCCCATCTCAAAAGTTGGAAATTTTTCAAGTCCCGCCTCCGAAAGAATGTAGAGCTCGAAAATTTCTTAAGCTTCTTCTCCCTATCTAACTTGGTTCAATCATTTGAAGTCCGCCCTATCATATATGAGGCTTGAAAGTAGAAATTTTTTCAAGACCTCACCTCTATTCTTTTCAGTCCCTCTCTTCATATTATGTATTAAACTCACTTTAATAGGTTCAATGTAGCCATATTCATTTTGTAATAGACTTCTTTAAGTTCGGTGGGTACTCGCGGGTACTCGTAAAATATGTGTGCCACAGTCTCAGCATAGCTACGTGCAAGTAAAACCATATACAGAGGAGATGTAGAATTCATTTGAACAGCTTTTTCCGCACAACGAAGTTCTTCATCGCTGGGTATGTCGTAACGACGAGAAGATTTTCGATGGCGTTGTAATCCTTTACCATGTAGGTGCCACCACTCCGCTTGATCAGGATCCAACATCAATGCTTGCCGAGTCATTTCTATTGAAAAAGTATTTGGGCCAAATTCATGCATCAGGGCAGCTCTGACAGCAAAAATGGCAGCTCTGTTTTTATTGTCGAGACTATTTAATGATGGAATACGTTCGAGAACCTGATTAAAAAGTGATATTTTCTTGTGAATTTTCAAAGGAGGAATATTATGATTAAGTGCTTGGTATAATTTTTTTACCGTTCTAAGTTCATTCCCTCGTTTCATGTACATCAACAAGAAAGCTAGACAACTCCAGACTATGTGTTTGAAGGCCGTTTTGTAAGCTTTCATTTGTTCGTCAGATATGAGGCAACCGTACACATATTCGTACGTAGAGAGAATTTTCCATCCTTCATCGACAGAGCGTTTAGCGGTAGCCAAGTAAATGCATAGAACATAGAAAACGAAACTGTAAAATTGTAAGACTTTAATAGTAAATCTTCTCAAATAGGTACCACAACGCACAAAAAGGTAGAAGGTGAAACGTTGAGACCTACTGTTGGAAACGATATGATAATTCTCGATCGTTCAAATTGGCTACTAGTTTGAAAAATAAGCATCGCTTGGCGTCCCATTGGTCTAAATTCCAATTGAACGGGCATTCCAAAAGATGCAGCATTTTGCGATCTCTGTCATTCATTTTTGTGAAGATCTAGAAAAGGGTAACACAGTAATGTCTATTATGCAGAGAGAAATTACCACGCCCCCAGATCAAATAATATATTTCTACAGTGTAAAAATAGATGACCAAAATATTCGTCCTTATCTATCGAAGCGTTGTTGCTTGATAGTTTAGGGTAAATTTACTCACGTCAAACTTTTGAATAATTTTGCGCTGATTATTTCACAATTTTTACCTATAGAAATGACTTACAAAATTAATTTTTAAAATCGGATGTTTGTGTTGATGTTGGATTAGAAAAAGGAGAAGATGAGTGGCATTGTATGAATTTTCATATGATAAAAGAAGGAGAAAGTGAAATTCAACGGTGATGGTGAGATATTAACCAAACTTTTAATCACACACTATCTATGCCAGCCACCTATTTCTAAATACCAACTATTATAAAGTTATTTCTTCTGTTTTACAAAATTTTGTTTCATTTTCCATTTTTCTCCTTTCTGGTCGTTCTTTAATTCAATTTTTTTTTTTTTTAGTTGGATTGGGAAATGAATGAGTAATTTCTACAAATAAAGTATTACATTATTCGTTTTATTTAAATGAATCTGAAGAAAATATTTAAAAAATTTCGGAGTTGTTCTTTTCAAAATCATCATCCACAAAGTCCGAGTGTTTACAGATTCGAGATTACAGTGATTATACTCACTCTAGGACTGAACCTCTACAATTAATCAGGTGTTCATTTTCTAATGTTTTCCCCCTGTAGAAAAATATCTTAAACGAGTGGTGAAAAAAATCAGCAATTTATTTAGGCTTAAATTGTTTTTCAGTGACGTTCTACGAAAGGGAAGAGGGTTCGCGTATAAAAATGAATAGGGGCTCAGATAAGAATTCCTTTATCAGTACCAAAATTGAAAAATTTCTAACTTGGTTGAAAATAGAAATGATAAAGTGGCCAATTTTTTGTCCTTTCTGGACCAAATAAGACGTACATGTTTCAACGCCATTTTTTCAATATTTACAAACAGGTACACAAAGGGATCTGATTCAACTATTTATGCCATTTTTTCCGCGTGGCCAAAAACTGGAAAAATTGCGATGAAATGTTTGGAGGATCTCGGAAGTTCAGCCATCATAGAATTGATTGGTCTTGAGACTGAATTAAAAGTAAGTGTTTCACTTTAAATCGTCGTTTTAATCGCTGGATACAAAAAAAAAAATTATTTACTCGCTTAATTCGATTTTTTAGTGGAAGCACGTGAATGGTAGCGTAGAAGTAGTTTTGCTAAACAGAGAAGTCGTGATGACGGACTGGGCGTGGGCATTACGAATAAATATAACGGAACTGGTGCAAAGCGAGATGCGACTGATGTTTGAAATAAAAATGGACATCGATGAAATCAAGAATGATTTACCTATTGAGCAGTTTTCGTCCTCATCTATACGCCATAATCATACACGCATGCTTCGCATCAGTTATCTTCAAAGATCGAATTTTGAATACCATAAAATTAGAATAACATTCACGCATTTACCCTTTGCTCTACAATTCATAATGAACAATTTAAAAATTAAAGAAAAACTTGTTTAGACGAATAAATAAATACGGTACTCAAATTATTTATTTAAATGTTTCGAGTCAAGTATTTTTTTCTTGTGACGTTTCTAAGTTGATTATTCAACAAAAGAATGAACAAGATTCTTCTATTAATTTGTTTGATGTTTCACCCATTCTCTTCAAAATTAATACTAGTCGTGAACCATTTATCGAAATAAAAAACAAATGTTTAATGATCAAATATAAAACAACCGAATAAAATAATTCCAGTATAAATTCTGATTATTTTCTCAGAATGAGACGTTTTTTCAACTTCTACGAGTGAAAATTGATAAAAACACATACATGATTATGTATTAGGTAGTTTAAATAAAGATTAGATGATTTGTAGACGATAGCTTTTCAAGCTTTGGCACGACCTGATAAACCAATCACATGAATGCTACCATTACATTCGTCCACTACAAAAAAAAAAAAAAAAAAAAAGATTAGAACCATTTTTCAAAACCTAGAATATCATACAAGAGAGAAATAACAAAAACACATACGGTACATGTATATTAATAGACATAGAGATTAGATAATTTGTAAACGATGAAAAAGTTTTTCATGCTTTGGTACGACCTAATAGACCAATTTTTGAAGGTACGCCGCCATTACCTTCGTCTATAAGAAGAAAAAAATATATGTTAGAATCATTTTGAAAACCTAGAATTGATATTAGCTAAGAAAATCCGTTTTACCCCGTCGGTATAATTGTCACCGTCAATCTTTTCATTTTGCGAATGAGCTCCGTCATCAGATCTTCCCATGGGGAGTAACAAAACATTTTTACCGGTAATTTCCTAAAGTACAATCGAAAGCGTCAAAGCTAATTCCATTCAATTTATTATAAACAACTTGACGTTTGTAACCCGATAACCTATTATGTGTTATACATATAGAACGGGAATTATTCAGCTTACATTCACTTTACTCAAATTCAACCTCAATACTCACTAAAACAATACCGACCGTATCACGATGATTAATTTTACTAACAGCCAACGGTCTTCGCGCAACGTATCCCTGTTTGACACCTCCTAGATCCAGGCAGTGTACGGAGTCGTATTTATACTCGAATTCGTCGAGCAACCATTTTGGATCGAACAAAAACTCGTAGGCTTCTTTATAACTCTTGCCTTGAATTTCTTTGCACATCTCTTATGCAAATGGTTCTTCCACAACATGTGGCCATCGTCGGATTGCACCTGAAATATGTGCTCGAAATAGTCGCGCAAATCTATCTCCACTTCCGCGGCCCACGCGAGCATTGATGGTTCGTATACTGCCCTCAAGGTGTCTAGCGACATATGAGGGAACATCGCGATCAAATCATCGTCGAAAAGAGTGTAAGTTAAGTGATTATTCACTAGATGGTATGCCTTACACAGCCTGGCCCGCAAACTTAGATGAATCGGGCATCGCTTCGGTGCACCTTTCACTCCAAATTCACTGCGATATATGGGATTGTTAATAATTTGATCGCAGATACACAGGGCCGCTCGCGATTTATTTTTCGACAAGGATTTAAATTTTAACAAAATCAGCATATACAAAGTGATGAAAGGCATAATGAAACACAAAAAAAATATAAAGGAACACGAAAAGGCAAAAAGAAAACGAATAAGAACGATCTTTTTCGACAAATCACCAACTCCGGACACACGAAATAATTTCGAAACAACAGAATAGTAAAACATACAAAGTCGAAGCAAGGAGCTTTCTCGACGACAAAAGTAAGAGTGACGAGAACAGTAACTTTTTTTTTTTTTTGGGGTGGCTTGGCGATTTTTACCTTTGGCCATCTTCGGTTACATTTGATTGATGAAATTAAGGAAACCCATTACACATGCACATAACTTCGCCTGTCTTAGTTATCTCCCTTTATACGTGTCTTTTTCATTTTCATATCGAGCAAACTGACCACAAATATATGCAGAGTACTCATTTCTGATCGAATCACCCTCAAAAATGAATTAATGAAATTGCTTTTCCACTTCATACCCCAATAAGCAGCGTAGGTACGCACCATCATTAACCATCCAAAAACCTACAAGCAACTCATTATTTCCACGAGTCAGAAAGAGATCCTAACGTCAATCAAGCACTCCCAACGAAAAACGATATTCTTAATTAAACAGGAAGCCCTAACAAAAAAACAACATTCGTGATATTCACCCTCGACATGTAAAATTGATTTTTTTTTTCCTTATACCTATACAAAGACATTGACATACAACACCCGATACGGTCATAACTTAGAAAGAAAGACATCATCGCGTCCGTTGTCAAATAGCCGGACAACCTTTCGTACAAAAAGATCGCCGCGACGTCATATAGCCGGGCAAACCTTTTTAGAAAGAGATCGTCGTCATATAGACAGAGAAAGAGAGATCAATCGCCGTCAAAAGCCGGACTTAGGCATGCGCAGAAGGACCAAAGTCTTAGAACACTACTTTATATCCTACTAATAAATATCTAATAAAATATGATATTCCTCACAGAAGAAATCTGAATATTATAAAAATTAATCGGGATAAAAATGGACGATTCACTTTTGGTATTTTTGAAAAACCTGGAACTGAAGTTCTATCACATTGCGCTGATAATAAAATTGATGAAGATTTCACAAGAAAAGTTTCTATCAATTTGAATAATAATCTAGTCAGAAAAGCAGATGGACAAAAAGAAAATCGAAGAAACAAAAAATTTGATTATATTTCATTTATTGATAACTTAGAAGGATTCAACTGATGAGTACTCGATTCACAACTTCGCCAAATTTTTCTTATTTTTAGCAAGTCAGAACTTTTTTGTCGTGTTATGAAATTCCTTTTCAGAATACCATAGTTTATTCACAAATACATTCATAGAATCATACAAACCTTGTATTTTCTTTGGAATGACTCGAGTGGTTGAAGATTTCAAATAAATCTTGTAAAATTGTAAAAACCTCATTGCAAAGTGCTAAACAAATTTCCTAAAAGTTGTCATCATTCAAACGACCGGGCAAATTGTCAAATCCCCTAGTGATCTATGTTTAAAATACATTAAATAGTGTTCATATAGGAATGATGTTCATCTCAACATGTTAGTGTAACTGCTGGAAACTAAATACAAAGTGAAACAGTTCGAACATTGGCTTTAATTATTTACCACCAATTTACAATAATAGGAAATATGAGGAAGTGAACTGTATTAATTACAACGAATAATTACGATAGAAATAAATGAACAAAATACGATTAGGACGCCGATTACAAAGAGTTCTGAATGAACTCCTACAAAATACGAATACAAATGCGAAACTAAATACAAATAATGTTGCGAATATATCGAACACGAATACAACAAATTGATCTTATCGAATGAAGGTTACAATTATGACGACAATCGAACGAATATGACAATTACTAATTACCTTTATGTATGGAAGATTACGATTAAAATGAATAAATTCACAAATATGAATTGCTATATATGCATGATGAACCATACGAAGTTCACTAACACCTTTTCGAGTAAAAGTAAGGATAAATAATTGCTTGATAACTGCTCTTGATGATAATCAAACGAAGGCAAAAATGTTCTAATATTTACAAATAAGAAGACATGCAAACGATAAGATGTATGAATATTATACAGACAATTTACCGACGATTACGTTTTTATATTCGATTGTTTTACAAATATTCTTTTTACTAAACGAACAATAATCCGACAGTTTATGATACAAATAAAACAATGACCATGACCATGCAAGTAGAAATGTTAAATATAGATCACGAAAAAATTTATTTAAGACAAGTTTCTTGGGTAGCGGCGGAACGTAGGTATTTAATTTGTAAAACACCCTCGCGTTGTCAATATCATCTAAAAATTTAAATACATATACGGTAAACCTTTCAGCTTTAAAATTACCTTTTTTGAACATTTTTACAATTTTTTCTTGTTCCGGTATTCTTACAGTTTTAGGCTTATAATCAAAAGGATGACCTTCAACGTGACGTGCGTTTATAACTTTGTGAAATCTATCCATGACATCAACTTCATTATAACCATATTCATTTAAAAATCTCTGGAATTTTCTTCGGTCTGAATTGAAGCACTGCAAAACAAGCGTCGCAACTTCCCCCAGTTCCAATGTAGCAACTTTTCTATTCAATGTTCTTATCTTTCTCTTCAATATATCAGTCTTATCCTCTTGTTTTTGTAGTTTTCGTTCCAATTCCCTTATTCTTTTAGATAAGTTCTTTCGTTGATTGTTGTTTTTGAACTGAAAAAAAAAAAAGTAATACTTCGTAAAAAACTGAAAATAATTTGAAAATCGATCAAGGACGTTCTGCAATACTGCACACCATGTGACCAGGGTGGGACGGTACAGGTCATTGCTTGTCAATTCCTTATTACACGTTGTCATAAGATTTGAGATGATGCAAAGTTATTCTTTTAAAAATATATCGTATTTTGAAATTCATATCACAATTTTCAATAAATCCGGGCCTCTCTCCACGACCATGACACGAGGTATTTCCGTCCGAAAAATTACGGTAATTATTTCCCAAAATTATTGTTTCTCATCTAATCCGATTCATACATCAAACCTTTTCTTCCTACTGCGCCTACATCGCAAGTTCGATGATTCAACTGCTAAAAGAGAAAAACAATTTACATTCGAGTCAAAATACTCAATTTCGAAACATTCAAAATTCTACTCGTGGTACGAAAGCATGGAAGACTTTTCCCTTGAATTCAACACGTAATTCGTATCACGTCAAGTTCTTTAATGATACTCGTCGGCTGATCGGATACGAAAACCTATTCCCCTAATAATCGTGAAAATTCTCGCACAATTTCATTAGTGACGATCACTATGTTCTTCTCTCGACTACATCGTAGACAGACAGAATGGTCAGTTTTAGTTCCTTTCCAGATCTTCTCCGAGTAACTCGCCTTCTCTCCAAACCGCTTTTGTAATTCAAATCGCTGTTGAATAAAATTATTTCAAACACTCGAACATTTTAATTGTGATTTCCACGCTTTTCGAGCTCAAACCTAACAGTACGTGCATCCACACATCAACGATCGTTCATAAACGACTGATAGGAACGGTTACGTAAGATGGAGAGAAGATGCCAGAAATTTTGAATATGAAAAACGATCGTAAATGAATCGAAGTATCTTACACTCAGTACAGATCAGACTTGATGTAATGGACAGTATGTGAAACAAGCAGCCAGCTGCCTCAACAGGGTCGGCCAATAGATATCTGAAGAAACATTTGATTTTAATGCACCCAAAATGCTAAAAAATGCCTCAACGTCAAATTTCGAGGAATTAAAAAGAAAAACACAAGATGAGATAGGTACTATACTCTTATTCTCCATTAAAACCAGAGGATGAATTGAAGAGAAGACACAAGTCAGCAAACAACATTTGCAAAAATTTCACAATCAGAAAATAGGTACCGGTACCAATCTTATTCTTCACCTCTAACACCACCGTAACACAAACTGAAGAATATTTGCATGGTAATGTATGGGAAATAACAGCGAAGTTTCGTATCTATTCGAATGTATCTCAGGAACGGCTGCGACAGCTACCCCAACTTGACTGACGAACTTGATTACAAAAATTTACATTTTCGGTTGTGGTGTCACAAATTTTTGGTCCAGATTTTAGGCAGGAGGCTTACGCTTTCCATATCGAATACTTATAGGAAAATCTTTACGAGATGGCTTTTGCAACGAAAAATGCATTCTCTGTTTTCTATTCTTTTTCTTTCTCTCTTTTTTTTTCTCTCTCTTCGTTCACAGCACAGGTATAGTGGCGCCTGTCGGTCGCATCGCACGGCGCTTCGATGAACAAGATAGCAACTTCATACTCCGGACGTACTATTGTATCCCATTTTTTGCTGGACGTAACTAAAATGCCGATTTTATTTTTATTTTTATTTTTTTTCTTCTTTTGGCATTAATGCTGCTCGCATAATTTCGGATATCTATCCGATTATCTTGAATCACGGGTAATTCCGTATTTCTTTTTGTTCTGCTTTAATTGAGCCACCTCGTATCTGTTTATTCACGACTGGTCTCAGGTTTTACTTCAAGTCATTATACGGTGTCACAATCAATGATGGCTAACGGCCGTGAGGTTTCTCAAAGGACGCTGAAATGGTCTGACGCGAATTGATGATAACTCCTTTTCTTAATTCTAAATTTTTTAGCTTAGGGCACTCCCCCCAGCTATATTATTTTTTGAACTACTTTTTGTGACTCTGTGTTCAATTTTATTATTCGAATTTGCTACCTGTTTGGATAAGTTTCTTCCCCATCTATGCTAAGATCGCTAATATGTGACCTTTTAATGTTATTTTATCCTACGGCTATTTGAATCGGCTATTTGAATCGACTGTCTCTATTTTTATTATGAATTAATACATGTAATTTTTTGATGTCCCGACAAATCTGTCTTTTTATTTTTCTCATACCCACCTAGCTCAGTTTGTCTAATCCAAGCTTTCAAGGTTTTCGTCGGTGGAATATGCCGTTAATTCCACTCGGAGGGGGATGAAATTAGACGTGACCCCCTCTTAAAGCGTCATGTGTAGTTCGCGGAGCTTACTTTTTTTTTTTTTTTTTTTTTTTTTGGCTTTTCCCCATTTTGGCCTAGATTTCGTATCACTCAAAAAGTGGCTCTCTCTGTCTAGCCACACCCCTTATTTTTATTTAATTTAGACAGAGTGGCATCCCTGTGAATTTTTAAGTAGGCGAAGCGGTAGGCTCGGTATTTAGGGGCTTGCTTCGAGAGACTGGAGCTGAGACACTACACGGTTGTCGTTCTAAATCAAATCGATACATGATTCAAATTCCTGCGAAATTTACTAACACAAGGTATTTTCCGTCCGAAAAATTACGGTAATTATTTCCCGAAATTATTGTTTCTCGATAAAATCCTTTCGAAGCTGAGACAACAAAATGAAGCTCGACTGCAGCTGTAAACGTGTAACCTCTCTGCAGAAGACGTCCACCGTCGCAGACCGTATAAAATAAATAAAACAGAACCGAAAGCCGTCACGTCAATATGAAAAGATTTCAACTGAAGACGCTCTGCAAATACCGCTGTACAAAAACGATCCTTTCTCGAATAGACTGACAATATCGTACTGAGACTTTCCAGCTAGATGATAGTCGATTCTTGTAATATTCTAATTATCGTACAAAAGCACAGGAGGGATGAGTATCGGTCAGTCGTTATCATTACTACGACGACGACTAATAGAAAATACTAGATCGAGAATGTGAATTTTACTTTCATCACTTACAAATCGTCGGTCCTCATAATATACGAGTTGGAGATATTTACGGATCTAAGTATCTCATACTCAGTACAGATCAGACTTGATACGAGTGATTCTTGAGAACAAAAGAAAATTCACCTACTAATGTCACTCCTAACGCTCGATAGCTGATCAAGAAGATATAAGAACACGAATCAAGACAGCGATGGTTCGAAGATTCACTTCGTGATACGTAACACGAGTTGACGAAAATTCTTGGTAAGTTCCTAAGTAGGACTAAGATTCGCTATGGACGTCTACCACTACACATAAAAATCGACTCACACACATACGAGTTCAACTTTCACGTAATCAACGATCCAACATTTCACATTCCACTCGACGGAATATTCGGAGATAGAACATCCGAGATGAAACGCACCGCTCTGAAGGAAACCAGCCCCGAAAATATCCTGCTATCATCATCGTCGTCTTTCCAGCCCTTTCGATAGCAGAATCGTAACTGAACTCGTAAATTCAAGACTACGATAGTCTACACCACGAACGCAACAAACACGTCAAAAGAACTTTTCAGCTAGTGATTCATGAAAAAAATTCTACTCATAGTACGAATGCATAGAAGGGTTCCCTTGAATTCAACACGTAATTTGTATCACGTCAAGTTCTTTAATGATACTCGTCGGCTGATCGGGTACGAAAACCTATTCCCCTAATAATCGCGAAAATTCTCGCATGATTTTATCGATATTCGTATTTGAAAACTAATCTCGTCAATACCAGTACACGAATGTTATTCATTTCGACTAGCTAGCTCAATCACGAAAATTCGTGTACAGACTATGATTTGAAAATTAGAAAATCTTCAAAACGATTAACTTACATCTTTCAACGATCCCGGGCCTTCCACTGCTGCTGGTGTATTATCTTTTTCAATCTGCCAGAAAATAAAAATAGAATTATGAAGAGACGGAATAGAAAATATGAGATCTAGGACGTAAATGCTACTCACTTGTTGTATGTATTGTAGAATGGTTAAACGATCACCTACAACCGATACTCCTAGCTCTTTTAATATTTCATGATTCAAGTCCTTTAACACGGGGTTCCGAATCCGTCCATCGACAAACTTCGAAGCATACTCGCGTGCATGATTCGCTTTCGTAATGCCGGCTTTTGTAAAAAAATCAATCCATTCTTCTGAAACAACAAATTTACACGGATGCGTCATGTTTTAGGTATTCTAATGGAAAGAATCCGCAATACTCGAGAATGACGGACTCGAAACTGATCGAATGAATAATTAAGATGGTAAATGAAATTTTCATAATAGTATACTGAAAAATGAAGTAATCGATCGAGTGCAAATTTGTATACAAAAATCTATATGTCATTTCTAAGAATGTAAATGAGTTTTCTTTTTACAGGAAAAATAGATTTAAAAAAAGAACAGTGAGAAGAACTTTCATTTCTAATATATCGTATGTAATAATGAGAAAGCAAAACTTACCAATGCTACCCATTATCGAGCGGAATCATATATCGTCAGAATATTCAAAATCAAAAAAAAGTTTAGAAACCAAATAGAAAACTTTTATCGTGAATCTATTTCACTATGAGAGACGAGAAACAAATAAAAAACGAATAGAAACCAATTCGTATCTCGTAAAACGTGCCCGCAAATAGAATAGACCGATGTAAACAAACCCGCGACCATACGACAAAATTGATTACGATGGGAGGAAGCGGTTCGCGGATGTGTTTACATCGGTCTATTCTATTTGCGGACAGACTATAGGACTGAACCTCCACAATTAATCGGGGTTCATTTTCTAATGTTTTCCCCCTGTAGAAAAATATCTTCGAAAATCACTTGAAAATGGACAATAATGAAATATTATTATTGAAGTAAGAGTTTACCAGATGCTAGCATCTGCAGCGAACCTACAGCGAGGTTACCAATACTAAGCGTTGACGAGAAAGACTTTTCTGCGAAACAAACAACAAACGCTATCAATTCTGCGTTGTGATTCCGCGTTGCCACTCTATTTTTTCGAAAAACATCAACAACAGCAAACAAACGCAACAGTCAAGTCAATCGAATAGTTCGAACGTTAATTTTTGGTAACTCATTCATATAATGCGACTAATGTGGTAAGTTTATCCACATTTTTTTTAGCGAAATGGATTTGAATAATTCGTTCGGTTCCGAGAAGTCCAGAAACGAATCGGTCAGAGTACCATCTCCAGCCTCTGTATCCAGCGTTCATTCTATTCGTCCGTTAGAATGGGATAGTGGAGCTGATATTGGGTATGAATTGAAGCAGCAATCTGATCTGAGCACCGTCGAAAGGATAGCTTTGAAAAGTGGAACTGTAAATCTGCTGGAAAACTGTATCACTCATAGTGCCTTGTCCGATCGTTTCTATTCGAAGAGGTACCTCGGTAATCCAGTGGCTCAGTCTTCCCCTTTCGCAGCTGAGCTAGAGCTTGTCAAGATTGACGCAATTTCACCTAATACGAGCGATGATTTGAGGAAGCCTCTAGTTAATTATTCCGTCACCGAATACTCGATCGATGAAACGGTCGAAAATTTCGAATCTGAAGTACCTATCAAGGTAGACGTGCTTGAGAAACCGGATCGGGTTTTGAAGTTAAGGAATAACGAGAGCAGCAAATCATTAGACGATTTGAGATACTTAGGACGTGATCGGTATTCTCGAACAAAACCTAATAATAGAAGTCGCAGTTCCCAAAATTTGGTTCTAAATGCATTAAAAAGTTCGAGCGGAAAAAACTCGTCTTCATCATCTGCAACTTTGGTTCCTCCGACAGATGAAAATCGAGTCCGGAGATACTCCAACAAAAGTGTACAGGTGGATGAGATATGTCTAATTACTGACCAAAATAAACGTAATGAGCCTTCAGAATCGAATTTGGAGTTTTTTAGAAAAATATGTGACAGAGAACAAAATGAAGATGATTCTCGGAATACTTCTTCAAAGAAGGGTAGCAATTCAGAAAATGATGAGGGGTCAGTCGATAAAGGAAGTTTTGAATACGTACCTGGATCCCGATACGCCAGTCAAACGTTAGAAAGTAAATCATCGTATGATATTCGCAGTAAAGATGCTAGCTCGGTAAACACTCTATGCTCAGAGGTGACGGACGGTGTTGCTCTATTGACGAGATACGTGAATGATTTGAAGATTTCACATAAACGCCAAGTTATGGAAAAAGTTGCCAAGTCGCTGATGAATCACCTGAATGATCTGGATAGACTGAGGAAATCATCAAGGTGGTCCCGAACAAAAAGTCGGGGAAATGACTTGTTGCTTAGTAGCAGCCCCGAACTGCGAGCAAAAGGAGAATCCTATTCATTACGTGAACCAAATTCGGTCAGATCAAATTCAACGTCGAATTTGAAAATCGATTCCAAAAGTAGTAAGTAGGATTTTCGGTTACATTAGTGTATTGTTGAATTTTGTCAAATTTGTTCGCTTCGTTCTTCGTTGTAGGTTCTTCAAACTATTTGGAGTCCAGATCATCGACGACAAATAATTCCCGCCTTTTGGTAACATCTGATGGGTTTTCATCGAAAGATAGCAGCCGTATGCCAGCTAGTTTGAACTCTCGCAGTTATTCTTTTGACGCGGCAACAAGTTCTAGAATTGATTTGAATTCTGATTCTAATTTGTCTAATACGAGAAAAGGTAAGTCTCAGGACTGTTCACAAGAGTTGAATATACTCTAAAGGTGTATTAAGTTGATATTACTGTTGGCAGATGGAGCTTCGCCTCAGTTCCATAATTTTAAAGAATACTTGAAAAAAGAGCGCGACGCTCAGTTGTTATGGATAAAAAGTAATATTGATCATTTGAAGAGTTTAAAAAAGTGAGTTTCAAACATTCTTCATTTCATATTATACTTTGTGATACCAAATTTTTAATATTGGCTTGACAGATTGTACGAAAGTGAAAAATCATTACAAAACGAGCTGATTACGCTAAGGAAGGGTGCTTTATCTTGTCCGGCTCGAGAGACTTCTCAAACGTGAGTAAATTTGGTCGACTACCCGACCTAAAGGCCATTGAGTATACGTAATACTTATAAATTTCCAGCGATGTTTCTGAAAGATATTCGCCTAGCAAGCGGCGTGTGAAATCTGCCGGTAGACACCGATGTGTACGAAAGCCTCAAAAGATTTCTTCAGACCTGACTAGCTCCAATACAACATCCTGCGACAATCTTGGTGTGCTGTCTACGCTGGAAAACGTCAGAAGAATGTCTAGGAAAATATCGTCGAGTACTAAAAATATGAATTTTAAAGAACGAAAACAAACCGAAACTGTTATCGAACAAGATCTCCGTGAAAGCTCGTGTAGATCTTGTTGCCGAAAATCTAATAAAGAAAACACAATTCTCGATAGTACGGATGGATCCAAACGCTCCGAGAAATCTGCTCAGTGCCGCAAATCGAAAGATATCACCTCATCAAAACCACCTATCAGTTATACCATACTTTTCGACAAAGGTCCAAATTTTAGAGCGCACGAGAATTTCAAGGTGGGCATTTTCGTAAGTGTAGGCGCACTCAAATGTTTTTCGTAATAATGAATTTTGCTTTATCTGGTTATCATAGGTCAAAGAATATTATAAGCGAAAGTGTATCAGCAGAGTTACTGATAGTAGAAAGAGAATTCGGAGAACGAGATCCGTCACCGAACTTCGAAGTTCCTCTACTTGTCAGATTTCCAATCAGCCCATTTCTTTGCAAGTGAGTTTTAGAAGTTTGAGGAGAAAATAAGACCGATCTGAAGAACTATTTTAATTCGCTAATGGGTAAAGTGGGGCCATAAAAAATTTCGAATTTTCAGCTGTATAATGTATGGAAAATCTCGGTGATGCTTTGAAAGTGATGATCTGATTGAAAAATTTAGAATTCCGACCTCTAAATAGGTGATGCTTGGAAACATTTCGAGCTATAATTCTTCGTAGAGTATAGGGAGTTTGATGAATAAGTTGGATGGACTCCTTAAAACTACGTTCCACCATAATCAGTTTGAGAGCGAAACACAAGAACGTAACAGTAACAAATTTTTTCTTTTACTCCACTTGAACCTTTTGAGACTTTGGAATAAAAGAAAAAATTTGTTACTGTTATGTTCTTGTGTTTCCTTCTCTAACTGAGTTTGATGAATTTCGAGCTTTTGACCTTCACGTTATAAAGACGGCCTATCGATATGAAAAAATAATCGATCGTTTTAGAGTCAACAAGTTACTTTTCCTTATCACAGTTCAATATCCATTCCTTCCATGACTTTTCGATAGTTTTTTTTTCTTTTTCTCCTCATCCCCATTCCAAGTTTATTTTATCCAAGTACATCTTTTCATTTACAAGTTGTGTTAATTTCTTTTTCATTTTTTTTTTTTTTCTGACAATTTTGAGGTCATCTCAGAAGGGTTGCACAAGTATTTTTCCTGAAAATATGTTTTCGACGGTATGCGCCAAGAAATGACCCACGAAAAGTAATTCTCGTGAATATTATTTAGTATTCCACCCCATTGAAAACTAATAGTATTATTCTTTCTTTATTTTGTTCTTCTCATATATAAATTGAAACGCTTGTTTCGGGTGTTGAAAATGGTCCATCTTCTCAAGAGATGAGTTTTCAATAAGAATGCTCATCATAGAAGAGATACTGGCTCCCAATAATACCTAGTCCGTGCTCAATCTCTGGAAGACAATTTTTTTGATCGAGGAGAGTGAAATAATTTGTCTCAAAATAAAAAAAACAGTTCGCTGCAAAGCAGTCTTCTCATTATATGATTTCATAGTTAATTTTAGAGACAAGAAATGAAACGACGACTTGCTGGTCAGGCTTTGCTTCCTTGTTCAAGAAATCTTCTCAGGGTCCCAGTAGCTGTCCAACTTTCATTCTAGAAATTAGTTCGGGTTCAGTCGTATTCTCCCAAATCATGTCCTTAAATGTTAAGCAAAACGAAGGTATTTTCGGTTCTATAGGTGAATAGATGGATACATGAATAGTGTGTTAGACTATCTTTCGGATTTTCGCGATTCTATGCAATTTTACTCATTCTCTCATTCCTCTTGTACAGGAATATTTAATTAACAACAAACCAGAATATGTAAATCGAGCGGACTATAGACGTCAGTGTTTAGCTGAAATCGCAAAATTACGTGAATTGCGAGATAAGAGTAGAGAAGAATTGCTCTCTGCTGTTCGAAACGTTGACGAAGTTAACATCGGTATCAAAAGCGTGGCTGTTCCTCCTCCATTGAGTATGTCATTTCTTCATCTCTCGAACCCTTCGTTCAACTCGCTCTCTCCAGCCACAACTCTGGACGTACTGTCCAAGGTATACTAGAATTACGCTCACACTTTTTTCACATTCGCAGGCGTGGTAAGGCTATTCGATGATAGAACGATTAAAAAGGAAACCGAAAAGAAATATCAACAGTTACCAGAAGTACAGAATAAAAAATTGGAAATGAAACGAAAAGACACGTACCGTCGTAATCATATAATGGCAAAGGTCTTCACAAAAGTGAGTAAATTTCCCCTCTGAAGATTTTAAATTGGTTTCGTCGGATTTCAACGTCTCATTTCTTCTGATTGTTTTAGAAGCTGCAGAGAAAGGTATTGAAAGGTCAAGTAAATTTGGCGAATAACGTGAACATCTTGTCCTTATGAACTACGTTTGTGCCCATCAAGCATTGCTCAATTCTATCTTTTAAGAATAATGTATCTAATACTTTTACTTCAAATATATAAGTTATTGCGAATGTTAAATCTTTGTATAATGTCGCGTTTTGTTTTCTAATTCCTCTCCGACCGTGAGAATAATCAACAATGAATTAAGAACGTGGAACGTTTTATTATGGCATAGACGCGAGTTTGCTCGCAAATATGGCAGCTTCGTTTGGTAACTAAAATATAGAACATTTCGGAATTCATTCACTGAATACATTACAAAAAATTTTAGGTAACAATATTAAAAAGGCTTACAGAGCCTGCAACGAATTTAGCACCAAACGAAGCGATAGAAAAAAAAGAACAAAGGATAATTAGATCATTTGTAAAAAAAAAAAAGAAGGAAAAAGAAAAGGTTATTCAATAAAATCTCAACAATTAATTTTTTCTTTCTCAGATATCACAATTATTATAGCACGTAATACACGTTTTTGTGAACTACAAAAAAAAAATGTAAAAAGATGTTCTTGTGAAATGGAACTTACAGCGAACATCGTTACATAACAAATGATGGTGGCGCGTTAGAAAAATATTACAAATGATTAATACAAAAAATGAATAAATAAATGAATGAGTAATAAATAAATAATTCAACATCACAAAAAAAAAAAAACAATGACGAATTTTAAGAAAGAAAAAAAAAAACGGTAATCTGTCTATTGCATTTACACAGATGAACACTTGGTTGAGCAAATCACGTGTAAAATAGAATAAATATTAAATCAGACTTCCGGAGGCAATTTCATGAGTACATGAAAGGAATCCCGAGAAAAAATTAACCTCGTTCTTCTCTGATCGCTCATCCGAGAAGAGATTCAAATTTGGTTAGCGGTGGCAGGGCCGACGTATTCAACGAAGCGAAATACCTTACATCTCGATCCTTATCTTTGAACAGCCTTTTGAGAACTTGCGCTAACACGTCGTAATGTGGACTAAATACATTACTAAAATAAGCTGAAAATTAAATAAAAACCAATGAAAAATTCGTAATCACTTCATGTTGACCGTCAACGCGACAAATTCAAATATTACTTACGGTAAGTAATGACGTCACAGGAAAGAGTACGCGCGACGGCGATTCGCACATTCGGAATACTATCCCAACTGAGGTCAAGTAAATGGGGAAGCACGTCTCTAGCGAACATGTCATCCGGCAGTACCGGCGTTCGCAACAACGAGGAACACAAAAAGGCAAAAGACTGACGACGAGTCCAGTGAGTACTGTGTGCAAATTGTTCCGCCAGATCGCCGAGTATGCCACGTAGTGTTATTAAATCAACCGAGACGACACGTATCAGATGGGTGACCAGATTGAGCGCTTGTAAGCGAACTGCCGATACTCGATCCATTAATAGCGAGAACGCAACCGGTGAAACATATTTCCAGCAGTCATTCGGCGCAAAGAAATCCATCATCTCGATCAATTGCTCGCTCAACTGTTTCCGAAACCGCCAATTCCACGCGTAGTCAGTCATCATGTAATCCATAAGGTGTGGCAAGAATTGGCATCGACCATGTGGCTTCAGTAACTATTATTCAACAAGAATAATTCATTGTTGATCTGATTTACTCGGCCAACTAAAAATCATTGATAAAAGGTTTACTCACTCTCACAAAGCAGGATAAATGGTTCAAGGCTGCAATTCGAATATCCTCGACATCATTGATCAGTGAGTTATATATAGGTATCAGATCAGCGGTAGCTAATTCGGGTCCTAATATCGAAGCTATTTCGTGAATACTACCTGCCACCATTTGCCTAATTTGTCTCTGAAACGAGTTAATACTCAAGTTAGAAATAACCTACACAAAAAGAAGAGAAACTCGAATAAGACTCATTACCTCCGAATCCGTAGCCAATTTTGCATACGTATCTTTCAATAGATACCAATTATCAGCACCCATTGTCAACGCCACAGCTGGAAAATTATAAGCGCAATGAACTTTCACATCGAATGTCGGCGTCGAAACCATATCGTTGTAGGCGTTAAGTAGAGCTTGCGGAAGTACATTCTGTTTGGATGCGACGTTTATGCTCATATTGCCAGTTTTGACTCCTGAACACATGAAGAACGATTCATATAAATGTTGACCAATCCTACTAGTCATTGCACTTCAAAAGAATTCGAAAATTAATTCACCAACCTCGAGTCACTCTTTTATCGTTCTTCTCGGAGGAGTCGCTCAACTTACGATATGAACCGGGTGGAAAATAATCGAAAGGAAAATCGAAAGGAATATTCATCCAAGATGAATTACAATCTATACCCTGAAAGAAGTCAAAAACAGGGAAAATGAATTGGCGCAAATATTCATAGGGAAAAGTAGATTTAGAAATATTTTTCAATGAATCAAAATTCGATCATCTCTGTGTTCATTTTCCCCACATTCACGAAGATGAATGATCGCAAAAGAGGAGCACTAATGCGTGCACTTAGGAAGATGAAAATGATCGTTTATCTCCTCCCCCCCCTTCTTCCTCAAGAATAGAGATTAAGGGAGCGTTCATTTTTATAAGGTTCAATATTTGACATTCACAAATTCAAGATACCCAAATTGTGGCCTTTCTAATAAGTTACAACTTGGTTCATTCTTTACAAAGTATTTGAATTTCTTATAACATCTACGTAGAAGACGGCAATCTTGTCTACGCGTGATTATAATGAAAATGAGAAAGATTTCACTGTTCGACGAAAAATTTTTGGCGTGAGTCTACGAATATTTCGAGATGAAACGTCAAAGACGATGCTTCAATTGGTTCGAGACGCTAATGTATTTTGAAAGCGAGTTGAATAATATTGTATTCGCTCACATTAAATTTTTGCGTAACATATCATTTTTTTATCAACAAAATTATCATTAAATTTCAACAATTTTTTGCACATTTGAAAGCCAATTTTACGGCAAAAAATAGTAAGCAACATCGGTTAAAGCGATGAAAATATTATTCAGAACGTAATCAAGTTGGGTGACTTTTATGAATTGTGGATAAACTGAAATCGGAATCATCAACTTGAATAAGTATAGGCTTGATTAAATGAAGCATTTACTCTTAAACATACAGAGAAAGAGATACCCGATAGAAGAAAAACAAAAAGCAGAATTTAGATTGAATTTTAAGGCCTTTCGGAAAAAACCCATTTAGGTTCAAGAAAGTAAATGTTCTCTTAGAAGGAATACATATTATAAAGCACATACACGTCAAACGATCAGTATTTTCAGGAAATAATCACTGATATCAGTTGAAACACGGACGAAAATAATTCATCATTTCTAACGCATATGATTTTCCCCGAGCACGAAATGATTTCAAAAATTATAATCAACTTACATTGCGATTTATATCGTTCAAATCAAATTCGTATCTTTCTCCAATATCGCTCTCATGTTTCTCACATTCGTCGTTAGATGAAATATTATTATCATGGCATTCCAGTAACCTCGTCGATGTTAGATCGCGATCATCAAATTCTGGAATCGGCTCTCTCCAAAACTGAAACGAATTAAAACGCTCGTCGGAACCCTCTGCGACTTTCTGACATCGAATGCTTCTGCAAAAAAACAAATCCTTTATAAAGCTATAATTCACAGGAACGTTCATATTTTCTCCCATACACTACAGGATCTACGTACTCTAATTTTCGTAACTTCCGGTCATCTGGAACTTTCAAACACGACTGAACGAGATCCGGCTGATTCTTGAATTCATCATCATCCGTCCGGTCATCAGATTCGCATTGAAACTGATCACCACTGCTATCCAAATTTGTTTGTTCAATGTAATTTCTATTCTTCTCGTTACGAAAATTCTCAAAATCAAAATAAGGCTCTTCAACATTGTTCTCGGTGTAGTTTTCGCTCGATGCGTAAGATCTTTTTCGCACGATATGAAATTCGTTTGGTACAGAAGATTTTCTAGCTTTTCTCTTATCGATTCCCTTTTCTTCTTCCACATCAACGTCATCCGAACAGAAGATAGAATCGTTGTTGTGCATATCAGTCTCGGTCATCTGCTGTGAACTTTCAGTTTCGGATATTTTCGCATCAGACGTTTGGTTTACGCCATTGTCGGCAGTTTTCATCATTGGTAACATAAACATGTAAAACGTGTTCTGTTCTGGTTGTTCGTAGAACTGAAAGAGCATCCGTCTTGACATTAACCTAAAATGAGATTTCATTAGACCTACTTTTTACACAATATTATATAGAATTAGCGGAGTCTATAGAGCTACACTTTTTCGCTACTTCAAATTTCAATCGTAGACGAATCAACTGCATTCTTAAAATATTAGTCAACCGCTCTGTAGACAGCCGTCATAATCAGCTTTTGTATCCACTCACTCGAACTTCGAACCACTTTGGCAGTGAATCAGCACATAATCTCCACTCCGATTGCTACCCAGAGCAATAAGCGCTGGTTGGGAGAAGGTCGCCATGAAAGGACCGAGTTGTTTATACGCAACTGATATGACCGGTCCATCTCGATCGGGTAACAGATTCAAAAATGCTCGTGTTAAGACCGTTTTACGCGTCTCCATCAAACACAAACAAGATAACATCACGATCGTTTCGGCGCACGCTTTGCGCACGCACCATGCTTCGTCTTCGCTCAATTTAATAAATAACGGAATCTACGAACACAATCAATAGCACATCGCTATTAAACGGGGGTCGTAAATTTAGTTCTTCTTATAATACTTGTATAGCAACTTTTTTCAGATAAATGTCGATGATGAGGACGACACAATCCGTGAACAGTGCTATCATCTATATTAGCCCTCAAGAAAACAAGTCGAGTCCGAATAGAGCGAAGTCGTCCGTCAAGCAGAGGGCTATGATTTATACGTAATAATTTCAATTCGTACTTACGATCACATTTTCAGTGACCAATGGATCAACATGACAGGCGAGATCCATCAGGAAGAAAACGCATGCTTCGCGCACTTTCGAATACTGATTGGTACACAATTCGGAAATTTTTGGCAGTAGAAGTTTCTCAGTCGTTGCTTCACCCACAACTGGCGGCATTCTGGCGATGAACTAGAAAAACAGAGAGAGCAGAATTCTTTAGTATGGTTGGATTACAATGACGATGGACAAAGACTCTAAACGAGACATCAAACACACACGGTCTACAATAATAGAAAACGTGAACAATTTTCAAAAATTTACCTGAACTTCATGTTTCTAGTGAAGCCTCCTACCGGCAAGTTCACGCTCATCAAAGCTGGCTGTGATATGAGTCTAATCATTTGACATACCACAATCACTCTGACGAGCACGACCTGAGCCGTTCTCTCCGAAAACATAAGACTTACATAGGCGAAACACAGATCGGCTTAAAAATAATACAATAATTTCACGAAAATTTCTATGATTGGTAGCGTTCACTTCAAGCTCCAACATAATTGAAAAATAGAAGACATTCTCCTGAACCCTTTTATAAATAATTTATAATGTAGGCAAAACGCATCCGAGTTTCACATACTAGAATAATAGACACCAAAAAACCTTCCTAACCATTCGCCAATGTTGGCTGTGATATGACCGAGACAAAGCATTTCACAGACAACTTGACGGATGGATAAGGAAATATTTCTGAGGCAATAAGCATCGCTCAAATGTCGGCGACCACGCGCATTTTCACCACAGAACGAACGTAGTAATTTTCAAAACACTCGAAATACACGAACAATTGAGATATCACGAATATCACAAGTTTGCTATGAATACAGGTAAAGAAAAAGGATTTCTTTCAATATTTTACAAAAAAATATGACGACACAAAATTCTTCACAGCTGTGCGATATATTCGATTCATTAAAGTGGCTGTGATATAACCTTAACAATTAGCATTTCACAACGACTTTAACGGATCGACTATCCGCGTAATTCAATACTCAGCAGAAACCGGCTAAGTATTCATTGTCCGGCCTGCAGATAACTTTTCAATGGATTCATCCGAAATAAACTAATGCTCATCAAAGCTGGCTGTGATAAATCTAAGAAATCCTTTACGACAAGCCAGTTTTGATGGCATCAGCCTATCCTCTTCGTTTCGGCTCGAATTTGCTTTTGAACCTGTTGACAGTAAGATTCAAGAACGTACAGAACAAATATTCAATCATAAAATAAGGACACCAACACTACGTCTAGGATCTTTCTCCTTTAGCAGCTCAACTAAAATCATATTTTACGAATCGCATGAAAGACAAGATAGTGAGACGAATTTAGACATGTAACATCTCACTACCCATGTCTTTCACGAGAGCCGCTCATTATTTGTCAAGTTTCGAGTCCTCCAGCTGTTTGCTGTTCACGTATAATCTCTTAAATAATATTTGAACCCACGATCAGAACCGAATTCAACTTAAATAGCACGATAATAATGTCGCAAAATATAATGAGAACCAACTACGAAGTAATTATCACTTATTAACAATCTTACAAAACAAAAATTATCACTTATTAACAATCTTACAAAAGAAAAAGAGAAAAAAAGTTACAATCTTACACAGCAATTGTAGCTGTAAAATTTTCATGCGCGAAGGTCAACATAAAGAAAAAGAAAGTACGCGCTTGAATACGATACATACAATAAATCGTACTTAAATACGTAAGTACAAACAAAAGAACAAAACGTGCACTTCGACAACTACATATATTAATAACGAGTACAACAAATTCGATACTTACATTGCCAGCGGTAATTAGATTCATGACATCGTTCGAATGAAACAAAAAACTTGTGCACAAATCCGATATTTTGTCTTCGATACTATTTTGACTGACCAGATTTTTGTTTAATAAATACTTGAGGACGGTATATCCTTCTTTACGAACCTGCAAGAAGGAACGATTCTTCATGAAATATATTCTGTAATTCCATCGAATGAAGAGGAAGATAATAATGTTGAAGAAGACAATGGATGATGAAATTTGGACGATAGTCGTCATGGAGAAGGAAAGAGGAAAAAAAAGGAAACATTCGAGTGTTTTCACAATCTCGACTTCCTCCTCAACACATATAACTCAGCAAAAAATGAAACTGGAACTAATACCAAAAAATTCACTACCGAGTCGAACCATATTGATCGATCTCGGCGGTTTACTAGAAAATTAGATAAATTCCAATTGCACATAGTATTATCGATAGTCTTTCAGAATATCAATGGTTGAAATATAAGACTCGACTTAGTTATTACGCGAAAGATAAGTCTAAAAAATTTTTCAATGATTCTGGTAGCATTTCAGAACGTTACAACCATGAAAACTAAATTGAGAAATAATAGCCAATTTTCAATTTCCAGAAAACGATTTACTCTATATTTCTTTTTTTTTTTTTGAGGAGAGAGGGACAAAATTGAGCCAAAAATTGTTTACTTCCCCGTTGGTTGCTATTGCATTAGTTTCCGAACAACACACGATGTCAAACATGCGAATTACTCAATCTCATTTTGTTTAATGATCAACTAAAAACAAATGTTTCTCAAAATGAGAGGAACATCGAGTATCTTTATACGTCAAAAAATACACAATCGAAGACAATCCCAAAATTTCAGAACATTTGTGAGACTCATCTTGAAAAGGAAAGGCAGGATCGCGTAGCGAAGGTTGTTCTGCTTGGATGCAACAGGATTAGGAGAGAACACTTATATCACTGATTTCTTCTTCTGACAACTGATCCAAACGTTTTCACGCAAATACCATTAATTAGAGATAGAATACTTACTCTCATATTACAATTTCTATCTTCGTCAGCTATAGCCTTCAACACTATCGGCAAAATATCGGTATCGATCAATTCTTTCAGTGACACAAGAGGCGAATCGTATTCGGCACAGAAGCTGGCCACTTTCATCAGGGCGGTCAATAGATTGCATCGCACTACAGCCTCTGCAAGCATCAGAAAAAATTCATAAAAATGAATAAATTTCGGAACTCGAGTTCATCTTTTAGTTTAATCCAATTCCAACACTAGCTATATACTTCGAAATAAGCTTAGAACCCAAAATCTCAACGGGTAAGATTCAATAAGAAATTGCGAATAGCTACAAACAGAGAGATTTGATTCTCGAGGAAAAAGTATTGATTGGAAGAATATTCTCGTCTCTAGTCACGTGTTTTGGTCATCAACTAAGTAACTGAAATTCTCCATGAGAACATCTACTTCATTGACATTTTTGAAGTATAGATAACTAAATTCAAATATTATCAGAAAATAACGACTATAAGAAAAACACACGAAGTAAAAATCACGATACAAATTCTCCTCTCTCATTAGTTCCAACAACTTTCCGATCTTCATCGAACCCTTGTAAAAAGCTTACCGTCTTCTCTCTGACAATAAAACTGACCTAGATAAAAAAACTTTTACAGTCGCATTATACTAGAAAACTATTTCAAAAGAAGGCTATATCGAAGTCCATTCAAAATTGAAAAATTTTTTACGAGATCCTACGATGAGACGAAATAAAACCTCTCAATACCAACAAATAATTGAAAGTAAGAAAACTATGAGGAAACTTTTGAACGAATTCAAATATTCAACCTATTAATTACATCTTTTTCCAAGTCTTCAAAATGTTCACCCAATATTAATGAAAAACTTGGGAACGTCCCCCATTTCCAATAAGATATCCTAATAATTCAATCGACTTTATCGCAAATAAGTCCAAGTGAAAGCTTCGAGAGATGAACTGAGATATCTAGAACGAGAACTATGAATATTACAGGAAAACAAGGAGATTCCAAGTTTATAAAATCGACGCAAAATTACATACATGTAAATAACGGCTTCTTGAATGAAAATAGCTTCCAAGGTGGAAGAAAATCTCTTCACTCTTGATTTGCCAACATCAATAAGATGTGAAAACCAAAGAGAAAATAAAAAAACTAGGCCATTTACAGAACGTTTCATTAAATACTAATGAGATCATTTTCTCGATTTAAAAGACCAATCCTGTATCACAGTTGGGTACTTGGAAATAGGGTGCCTACAGACTTTTCCTGACTCGAGGTGGACACTTTTTCTTTGGGATACGATTCTCTGACTTTTAAAGGTTTGTAGACAACAAATTTTAAATTTCTCCCTCGATATTATGTGAAAAAACAAATTCTTCTCTACTTAAGATATGAATTCGCTTTCATCCAAGAAATTACGCCGACTTAAAAAAATTCATCAAATTTCTCGAACTTTTTTTAGGTCGCATGGAATTCCCCGATATGTCAAATTTTTCAGAAAGTGGCCACCCTGCGAGCACGGTTGCCACCTTATGGAAAACCTAGGAAAGTCTGGGAAAGTCATGAAATTTTGATTCTATGAATAATAAACTGGGTATGTGAAAATTTATCAACATCTGGAAACAAGCTCGAAAAAGAAAAAGAAATATTTAAAAAATTTTTGTTACAACACTGAATGAGAATCTTCTCTTTTTCATCTTGAGAATGAAAATTCTTGGGAAAAAAATATGGATAAAAGACTCGTGATAATTTTATTTCGTGAAGGAGAGAAATTTTTCAAAATTATGAACCTCGAACAAGATTCGCGCCTCATTGTAGAAGTGAGAACTTTAAATTTCATATTAATTGAATGGTCGGCTAGAAAAAGTGCCCTAGGACAAATCAAGGCCCCTTTCGATTCTTGGTGTTTCAAGTTTAGTTCAGCACTCCCACCTCTTTATCGGATAAAAATTTTAAAAAATCATTCTGACGACTAGAGTTCATAACCACAATTGAACGCTCAGTAGGTAGTCGTAGATTTTTCAAATACTGAGAACTTAGTTACTCAAGGAGTGGAGGATATCATTTTTTGCCGCTTCCGTGAGATTATATATGTGACATTCGTCGGTTGGGTGAAAACGCGTATGGTAAGCACAATCCTCGCAAATAAAAAGTATTGGAATGGAATACAATTATTCATTATCATTATCCTCGTCTACATCAAAAAGAATCGCTAGAACGCATGAAAAGTCGATAATCGCATGAAAAGTCGATAATCGTAAAAAGGGTCCTAATATTGCAGACTACGACGCGCTCTAGCGGCGGTTCAGAAACGCTGTAACGTTTACTTCTCAATGATTTTATAGATCGAATATTCTTCTACAATCCCCCTAATTTACAAGACATATGGGTCTTCAATTCCGTGAAACTGGATTTTCAAATGAGTTTTTTCAAAATCTACTTCTTGTATTTGGGCCTTTTCTCTACCCGGACCATTCAATCATAATTTTCCTTCAGCACTTCAAAGGCAGATAAATTCTAAATGTTATTTAGACTCCGATACATGATTTCCGTCAAGTTCAAGATCCTAAACATTAAAGGTACAGGGACATTGACATCCAATCAATATCTCATTAATCCTGAACTCCATGCACGTGCTACTTCTGGTATACACCCTATCAAAGAAGAAAAAAAAAGAGCAATTTCCAGTAATTTAACGGACAGAACTTCATCAATTCCTCGAACAAACCAGTTTCCCTTCGCATCTCAAACCGTTGACAACTTTCATCACATTGTCAGCGAACAACGGAATCTTCAACGCATACGAAGTAGTCGGACAAGCAGTCACCGAACGCATTTCAATCGGTATCACTTTAAACGATATGAGACGGAAGTGCGCGACAGATATCAGAAAACTGATACTCATTTAAAAATATCCACTTCATTGATAATCCCGAATTCATTGATATAAATTCTCCACATAGAGGTTTCAAGTAGATATGGAACTAGTCGAAAATATTGATTTTCTGGATTAGGACGTAAAGAACTGACTCTTTCGAAGAACCAGAACTCGCGTGAAGAATGTTTACACACGATAAGTTAAGAAATACAGTACATAATGCTCACCACTGTCCTGCGATAATTTATTTATATACGCGAATACTTTCTCCACATCTTCTTGCTCGCAATACGCTTCTACCGATGTAACGGCAAACTGCAACGCTTCAAGAATCTGTTTCGCCGCTTGTTGTCTGTATGAACAAATGAAACGAACAGTTTCGTGTTATTATTAGTTTATATTACCAGCACATCGTTAAAATATCAAAAATTGTAGATTTTTCTCAATAACAGACGCCGTGAGGGCGAATATTGTATCCGAGAGAGCGAGAGACGGGGAGAATATGAAATCAACGACCGACTCGACACCCACAACATGTAAATGTAAACAGTCAGTAACAGGGCGATCACCTCGAGAGGATATATTTAAGGAACATGCGCTTCTGTTCTCTCGCCACGCTTCCTCGTTTTCTTTTAATATTTTCGCTCATTTCTCCCCCTTTATTTTCGAGAACAGTCGACTGCACCACCCTTTTCGAACACGAATTGTACGGATGTACCTAGCGCTAAATTCGCTGCACGCGTTACGGGTTATTTGCTCTCCGCGTGAGACATATGAGTAATCTGGCTTCTTACAATTGCTGAGTAAAATATTACTCACAAGTAAGACGTCCTTATTTTACTTCATCGATATGATTAAAAGGTGTATTAATCAAACAATAGTGGAGCAGAACTGAAATAATTGGAAGAATTAACGAGTGGCTTAAAAACTACACAATATTTTCGATACCTAACTCGACTTTCCTCACAATTTCCGAACCTCTTCTTCACTGTCTCGTGTTGCTTTTAACCAACGTAACGAAGTCCATACTCGCACGAAGATTCCAACATTCACTCATTGTACGTTATCCAATTCCATAATAACACTTCACTTCCCACAGAACCAGTACGTCGAAGGGGAAGATCACCAGTAAAAGAATATGAGAAACAGAAACTACGCAGTAACACAGCAAGTTACCAACTGGCTCGTTTAAATTCTCTATACACATACATGTAGTAACTATTTCAAAGAATCTACAGTAACATGTAGTATGTATGCATCCTCCTCTTGTTCGTAAAACCCTTCTCGCTGTATTCTCTCATCTTCCTCCGTTCGGTGCCGGTGAATAGTGCAGTATATTATTGGTTTTATTCGTAACGACAAGAACACCGCCGTTTTTACAATTCTATAATGGTGCAACGGAATACGATAAAGCATATTCGAAGTTTCACGGAAAGAAAGAGAAAGAATGTGACGACCGCCTCGAGGTTCTAACCGCATTCATCTTCAGCTTGAAATACATACCAACGTCTAACTTAATCGAAACAAACAAACGGCAACGAAATCGAGAACACGAGCTATAATATATTCGTATTTCCTGGAAGCGCATTTTGGGTACAAATAACACTGGGTAGTCCGGATTGATCGTGGATTTAGATATCCGTCTAGTGCAGGCTAGGCAACTTCATAATAATAATGGTTCACACCAGAAATACAAACATGAAAACGGGATATGAAGGACTCAAAAGGCTTCCTGTGCTCGGAGAAAATTGGGTATGAAGCAAAAAAAAAAAAGATGGAAGATATTCTTTCATTTATAGTGGCTCGTCAATAAAACAAACAAAGGGCCTTCCTTCAGCTGTGTGATTATGAGGTACAGACAAGAATGAGACCGGTCAAATTCAAGAACATGGGTACATCCAACTGATAATTTTTGCCCGTTTCAAACTCAAAATTAAACTCATCTCCATCAGCAGCGTTCCATAAATTATTATACAGATTACTATTAGCGCTGCTGGAGATTAATTATTTTAGAGTTTGAAACGGGCGAAAGTCATCAGTGGGATAAAAGGGTTCCTTAATCAGATTATCAAGAGGTTAGTAGAAATGAGGAATAAAATAGACTCTAGCATGTCTACCCCATGAAATGAAAAAGTCGCGTACATACAATAAACCGATTTTCCTGTGACGTCATATCTTGTATATACATATTTCAACAAACGGCACATCAACTTCCTTATGGTTACTATGCGATCGTTTCGATCATATTCATCAGTACTTCAAAAAGAAGAATAAGTCGAGAATGAGAAGTTGAGATTCACGATCTTTAAGCGTTCCTTTATATGAAAATGGATTCATTTCATTCTTCTTCTCGAGTATCAATGAATGATCGAAATTTTCCAACGTTATTCCCATAATAATCGTGAAGTTGCTCAATATTGATGGACTTCGTAGGTCAAAGAGTAGGGCACTTACAAAATTTGTCTGGGGGTGTCAATAAGTGAAGCGATTGTGACTACGTCTTATCACGTGAAAATGTACTTTGTGACGAGGCTCTGGGAGGGATTAACTATGAGACCCCCCTCCCAAAGATACGCCACTGAGGTCAAATCATTGTTTTCAACAGCAAGAATACGCAACAATTCTCAACATTTGTCATTATCGAGGTTCTCCCTGACTAAAAATACACCTTGGTTTATATCCTTCGTATTCGAACTTACTTTATTTCTGAGTTATTTAATAGTGTTGACTTCAAGTCGAGTTCGAATAGTAAAGAAGTCAAGAAATGAAAGATTGACTTCAAAATGAAGTCAATCAGTTGTAAGTAAGTCAACACTATTGTAAGTCTTGTCGAACGATCGTTATCGACTTATGGGGACGAAGCAGCTCCAGAGCAGAATGGAATGGCTCTGAAGCGAAATAGAGAGGTCCCAAATCAGATATGATTGACCAGCAAGAATGGTACTTTTTGATGACTGTCAGAAATACTATTTCTGCTGATTCCAGCGTAGATCCTTTTCGCAGTTTCCAATTGTAAGTTGGTCGCGCGGGGAATTTCAGGCAGTCTAAAATTTCGAGTTCTCAATCACTCATTCATGGTTAGACTCCTATGAAACCCAACACCCTTGGTTATTATACTGCATGGTACCCTTACCTGAATTGTCATCATTCAATCATACTCATCAAATTACAAAAAAGGAAAAAAATATCGACGTTCTAGAATTCTCGGAGCGGGAGATCAAACATTGTCATCACAAGAAATATTGAAGGAATATTCTAGGGCTCGAGCGTTAGTCGGAAAATGAAATGAAAAATACAAGATTCTACGTTCGTTTTTTAGGACGTCATTCAAGGGCTAGGAGACTAAACAAGCATAAAGAATTCGGGAAAGCGTCTTCTTTCGCCTGTAAAGATGAATTTCAGGTAGAATCTCAGCAGCAAACCAACCGTGTTCAGTTTAGGTCAAGTCGAACTATAAAACTGACCGACTGATTTCCAACTCAAATTTTTCGACTGACGGATGACTGAAATTTTCCCGCGCGACCGACTGACTTTCAACTGAAGAGTAAATATGACAGAAAATCAACAAAACGAGTAGTCCTGACATGAATCAGAAAGTACCAATTTTGCTGATCGATTTGTATCTGGTATTGAAACTTCTTCGTTTTGCTCTAGAATAATTCCATTTTACTCAGGAATCAGGATCAATTTAATGACCTACATTGACTTATGACTGACTACCAAGTGAATCAGCACAACACACAATAGTCAAGTGACTGTGACTTCAAGACAAATTGAAAATTATGATCGTCTACAAGAACGGAATTTCTGAAGTCGGACGAGACAGAAAAACGAATAAGAAGAAAAGCAAATGAGAAGATTAACAACTCTACGGAAGCCAGAAAAATTACAAGAGTCGAAATTGAATAGGGCAAAAGAATTCATTGAAATTTTACAGGATGTCCACAAATTTGAAAACGAAAAATGAAGCACTTCCGCACGACTCAGCTTACCTACATCAATATTAAAAATTTTGATCAGAATTTTTATAACAATAATTTTTGAAAACACTGCTTTGAGACAAAAATGAAGGATATGGGAATATTTTGTCCGAAAATTTCGAAACTTTTCAGGACTTTCACCACCTATTGTCACGACTTGGAAGGACTTTTCAGCACAAGTAAACACGCTGTAATATCAAAAAAGAGAGAAGAATGTACCGACGAATAATTAGGAGTTTCGACGAGACACAGTGGCATTTGAAAACATTTCGAAGTCGAAGAAAAGGAACTTAGAGACTTTACAGGAATTCTTTCGTTTCAACTGTTACAAAAATTGAAAACAAACAAGTACGAACTGCGTTGACAATCTGACGCACATACATCAACACATCTATGATACGGAATTTTCCCATTCAGAAGATACATAATGCAGATAAACACGTATCGTAAAGGAGTGATCACGAGATCAAAAGAGGGACGAGCAGGACGACAAAAAAGTTTGAAGTTTAATCCAATCGAAATTCCTCTACTGTGAACGATGGTTCATCTGCAGTGGACCGAACTGCACGATACGACATAATAATATATACGATTGGATCACTTAGCGCATGAGTTCAAATGCGTGCTACGTTTTTGTGCGTCGAGCAACAATTCTACTGACCATGAATAACCATACCCGGAGCCGCAAAAATAGGTTAAACGCGTTCGTGGCGCGTCTAGACTTTTACTCGCCCACCATTGGCATCTTTACCGGAGAGGAAAGTTAACATACATAATAAAATTCCAGAACATCACTCACATGTACACGTCCGACAAGCTGCAATTTCAAAGAATACTACGAACGTGGTACCATAATTTTTTTTTTTTTCTTTCTTCCATCTACATTGCCATAACGGCAGATACGACGCACAAGACCCAAACAAGAAGTTCTATACCGATTTCCTACTCCGAACTAGAAATATATATTTCTTCCCTCTTTCGCTTCGATCTAGATCCGAACGTAAGTAAGCGCATTGAAAATTGCGTGCGATAATAAATCAAAGAATTATAATGCTAATATTACGAAAGCAATGAAAGACTGAACACACCATTCATCAATGAAAAGCACTACTACAATATCTTTGGAATCGAATACTGAAAGTGAACAAGCACAAAATAAAAGCAAGACGTTAGCCATGTTCAATTCACGCGGTACGAATGTCACGGTCACCGTCTAGTCGCTCGGCGGAAGGTTTAGGTAGAATGGTCGACTTCAAAAGGTCTCATGAACTCGGAACACGTTGCCGCGTAGATAAAGGTGGAATTTCGGACGCCGATATTCATTCAAATAAAACGGGGCGAACAATTCGAAGCATCGCGACAAGTTTCTAGACAAGTACGCGCAAAATTTGGAAAGAAAGAAATTGATAATGAAGGAAGGGCGAACGAAAAATACAGACTTGAAATCGAATTACAGATTTTAAAACATACAACATGCACAACTACAAAAAATCGTTCTATCTATATTTGTTAGAGAAAATGGTAAACTCTTGACAGAAAAATGATTGATTTCAATGCTCAAAAAGGTATTCCATCTTTAACCGTAAACATAAACTTGTAAAGAAGAAGGGAAATCAACGGGAAGAGTCTTCCTTCTTAAGCGATGAAATATCGCGACAAGGGACCACGAGATGGAAATACTATAAAACACGGTAATCATCTACAGAAGATATCAACACAAGATATACATATTAGTAATTAAGTAAAAATCGATCAACTAGCAGAAAAATAGAGGAAGAATTGTTACTTTCTGATAAGAATATAATTTTCTCTCAACCAAAGAGTGTGTATCCATAGAATCTTCACAAAATTTATATTCTTCTTATCTTACACCACGCAGCACAGTCATATCCGGATGTGCTAGTTTCAGAATTTTCTTCTCGTTCACGTTAATTTCTAAAAGAATAATAATAACCACGGCAATCATACGAAAAAGAATTGGTTCATTAACCAGAATGTCCATAATGACAACAATCAACTCATTACTAAAATTTCATGGCCTCAATTCCATTTCGAACCTTCTTCCTAGCTTCTTTCGTCTTCGGTACGACCTGAAACGTGCATCAAGGTCAATGCAGAGGGGAGTCTACGAAGATCGCAGCAACATTCCGTCGATTCACCGGTCTTCAGGCTTCCTGTCCACAGAATATGTGTCATATTCTCACAATATCTATCACCGACAAACTCAAGAGCTGTGATAGGAAAAGAAACAATATTGACCGAAAATTTCGAGGCGCGATGAAGATTCCTCATACAGGATGTCTCTAAGGAACTCTCAGAATAAAATCATAAATCCGCGTAAATAAAGGATTCATAGGAAGAGAGAGAAACGTAAAAACGATCTAGACAATTGGATCTTTTGTACACCTGATAAGAAGCCGTTTCTCCAGATTGTTCCAGTTGTATCATTTTCACAATTCGAGTTGATTAAATTTCTGATCGCCAAGAAAGTAGAAATGGTTAAAAAAAAAAAAAAAAATCGTACGACCTTTAAAAAATACAAGGAACCAGTTTTGGACATTCAGCAGAATACGTGCTATTTGAAGGATCACTCAAGTGAAGAACCTTAGCACGTTCTGCGCTAAAAATTCGAAATCTTCACAGATAGTTTCCCAGCAAGAAAGATATCAACACTCAACATCGTGTATCATCAACTAACCATCCTACAATCGGGAAAATATTGAAGCGGAAAGTCGAAAGTACAGTAACCAAAGTCTGAAGAATTAGAATGATCACGATGTTCAAAATGTGAACCAGGGGGAAAATCACAATCATCTGCGCACGAAATTGAATTAAAAAGAAGATGAACAGGAAATCGCGCGACAAATTTAACTCCGTATTCATTCCAGGAGTTGTGAGAATAGGGTCCTTGACTGAGACGATTCTGTAAAAATCAGACGTAATTCATTTTTAAATACGGAAGTGACGTCACGGTTTCAAGACAGACATATTGTGGTTAAATAAGATGATATCGTTCTTCACCGCGATGCTTGTTCGCACGGCGACGTCAATTTTCTCGATTCATAAAACAAACAACGTAACATTCTCAACTGACGTCATTGACTGAAGTTTCTTCTATCTACTTCAGCTATTATTTTGTCAAGAATTTTGATAGCAAGACATGATTTAGAAGCAGTTCCTCAAATTCCGAATTTCCGTGATTGAATTCTCAATTTTCACTGCGACCTACGTTGATAAATTCTAATCATTGATTCATTCTGGAAACGATTAATACACACAGTTTTTAAAATATGTACAAATATTCACGCGCCACGGCGGCAAAGATTAGAATCCAAATTGGATCGCCGAGGAACTGAAGAGTAAATCCAATAAAATGAAAATTAGATTAGAGAACGTACTCACGGATGAATTCAACTCATCAAAATTGACAAATGTTCAGAATCTCGAAAACCGGATAACTGAGAAACCACTTCCATCGGATATCAAGAAGCTTGATGATGTTTCATATGATATGAAATTATGATAGAAAATACGACCTATTCGAAAATACTCAAGTCAGTTATAAAACGGTAGATCCTGAAACTATCCACTTGTCGGTTTTTAAAGTGCCACAAGTGGTATAAGGCTATCATCGAAGTACAAATCTTCTCGATACGCTTCGAATACATATAACAAGTCAGTCTCCACAATCGAGAATGGTAGCTCCCAAATAATTCATAACTCTCGCTAACGAAATTAAAGAGTACGAAAATGGCGTATGATTAAGATACTCAACGAGGAACTACAAGAGAACCACAGAATCAAGATACTCAACAGTTCGAATGATTTCACAAATCACTAGAAATGATAACAAGACCGTAGTGTTTCTTCAAACAACATTTCCCATATCAATAATATTGTTTCCCATCAACAATAATTAGTGAACTTATCATAATGCAATTCCACCCACGTGTAACTATCTTCATCATGGTTTTCTTTCGCGAAGAATAACAAGTATTCGCTACTTATAGATTTCTTCGCGTAGCCTTCAAACTGTGTTCGTAAATTTTAGTATAAATTTCACGCCACTTTTTTAGAATACAAATCATCATCAAGCACTAGTCTTAAATCTCAACAAACTGATAGAAAAACGAGGACTCCAAGATGCTACAAGCGGGCATGGTAATGTAAATTTACCTTCGCCTTTCAAAACAAACTTCTAGCGACTAGGTAGTCAATATAGGCTTTCCTACTTTCCATAAGTACAAAGACAACGAAATTTTCATAAGATGAATTTTTCAGTGCGCCAAGATGGCTGAGAAGGAACGAACACTAACGTTCGTAGCGTAGGTAGCATTCTTATACGAATAATGAATGTACGTCAGAAATCTTGTTGTTCATACCTCAGTAAAAAAATGTCGCCTTATTGAAGTCAAAGTCATTCACTATGATAATGATAACGACAAACAATCAAACGAAGAGTAGATAGGCGGAGATGACTTAGTTAAAAATCCTAAGAAAATGATTGACAATTCTCTACCAACTTGACTCAACGCTCTAAGAACCTTCAGATCATTATCAAAGATGAGTTAGAATCTTCAAAAATTCGACAGTTGAAATCTACAGATTCCAACTCACATTAAACGAGACTATGAACAAAGCACGTAACAAGATACGTTGAATGCAGACTGTAATCAAATTTGTAATCATCTTCCATCATAGCTGAAAAATTCGATGCCAATCTACGAGATACCGATTTGAACGTTGAAACATGTGCATTCTTATCCACTAGTACTCATCGTTATTCAACAATAGGAGCACATGTTCCTTTCCTTCATTTCACTCCGAGACGCTTCTCACGTTAGCCAAGCAGCCGTACATTCCGATGAACGAGAGAAAAATAACTCACGGTCACGACTAGGATAAAAAAAAAAAAAAGAGGGACCAGATACAACAGCAGCAGCACAACCAGAATGAGAACGACGTACCAGCAGAGAGAAACCTGCGTAGATGAACTCGATAATTTATGATTGTGATATAGGAATCTATTGGCGGGAAACGCTTTTCAAGATTCTCACTCGGACCTAAAACGAACCAACACACTCGTGGAAGGAAGGAAAAAAAATCTCGAGAACACAACCGCTCGATCTAGTGGTTGAATAAGCGATCAAAGAGCGGCGACCCTTCGCTACCATCATCTGAATAATTACTGTACATGTCGTAGTATACCTATCTGCTTGCGCACGTTTTAGACAAGGTAATGCTACCGACCGGCAAGTTCATTAACACAAGTCGAGGTTATTTTCTGCTCGTTTTCTTTCACTACACATATGCACACAAGAAGTAGATGTGTGCACAAGCACCAAACACGTACACATACGCGTTCAATTACATAGGAGTCTCGTGGATCAACGACATACGACGCGTCAGAAAGGAAAAAATAAAAATTGAAAAAAAGAGGGAAAAAATTTCATACAAAATGTTTTCAAGGGAGAGAAATGAAGCTCGCTTTCGCTGTTCTCTTACCATTTTTCGCGCGCAGAAACAAAAATACACGTCACGCAACATAAATTCTGTTAGTTTCAACCGAGTATTCCACACCATCTCATCGTGTACAAGAAACAGGTACGGTTCTACGAACCGAGATCATGAAAATAATAATGCACAACGCAGTTGTAATTGCAAAGATCATTTTCTTCGTAATTCATTATGCCGTTCCGTGCGCGAACACGAAAGATACGAAACAACGCGCACGACCACAAAAAAGGCGCGAAATTTATAGAAAGAAACGCCATCTTTCTTTTTCATGGAACACACTTCTTAATCACTACAACGAACAGCGATCACCATATTACAACGAAATTATTCGTTTTCACGGCACGCTAAAAAATAAATATTACTTACAACAAAAATACAAGAAGACTTCTTACAAAAGCAGAAAGGAATAAAATAACAATTTTTACTCGTTAGAAGAACTACAGAAGAATGGATACCGATTTTTCCATTACAAAACGTGCTGATAAATTCGTCGACAACGCGAAGGCGAATCGACTTCACACACAAGAGAGCCTGCCGCTACACTGAAGTCGGATACTCTACTCTATAAATGAATGTACTTCTTCGTGAATATACACGATGGAGAGTACGCGCATCATGAATCTCACTCTCTTTCCGAACGTCTTTTTACACGCCCGCGGTATTCGACCGCACACACATGCACTCGTCTCATCGATCTACACTCACGAACTGACTAACACATATGCACGAACGACGACAATTCAACGTTATTACCGCCGTACTCCATCGGAGGGTCGAATACACACACACACACACACACGCGCGCACATAGTCGCGTCGACTACACCATCACAGCCACAATATTGTCGAACGAATGAACGCGAGCGAAAAAAGATGACAGACAGATAAACTCGATAACGAGAGCGAGCATGCGAGCTATGTAGTGAGCGAGAAGCCAGTCAGTGTTCGGTGAACGAATGTGAGTGTGCGAGTGTGAAAACGAAGAATAAAAAAATAAAAGAAGAGAACCAGAACACGTTAGCGCGCGCACATTATACGGGTACTAACACATACACACATATATTCACGCTCGAGAAAGGAATTACCAACACAACGCACATAATATCCGGTCAGAGTACGATCCAATCCGATCCGATTCACATTCACCACTCAAACACACACACGCGCGTTTACCTTCCAACCACATTGAAAAACGTACGGTATTTCAACTATACTATCAACGAGCAAAAGTGATGGCAGGATGGGGAATGAAATCAAAAATAAAAATATCAATTTTTAATTGTATCGATTTTCAAAGAATAATACATTACCATTCTGTTTTCAGTTTACGAATACTCTCGTATCGCTCATTTTCGATTATATTCAATACGTACGTACGTTTTTTTTCTTCAGTTTCACACAAATACCAGTGAAAGTAGCATTAATTAGGAGCACGAGTACGTTGTGCTTGTACGGCCAGTTTCCCTTCATGATATCGTCTCGCCAAAAAATTCTCCGTTCGAGACTGGGCAAATACTCGTACGAAAGAGAAAAGAAAGGAGAATGTTATCATTGGCAGTGGCAGTGACTGGTAAGGTTCAACGATGTTGTTGGATGTTCTCTATTCTTTCAAGATTACCTCGTACGTGTGAGTGCGCAGATTTTACTCTTTCCCTTCCTCTACAATGCGACTTTACTCTTATTAGAAAATTCCTACTTTTGAACCAATAAATAAACTCGTCCGCATGTGCATGTATTCTCATGATGCATCAACCTACTGTACTCGCACTCTGGTCTAGTATCATTGGATCCATTCGTAACTACAACGTTGCCACTTCTAACGGTAAACAAACTACTGATGAATGGAATATTAACGCGAAGACGGGCTTTCAAATGTATACACACACACCATTCACGTACATGGCGGAGAATGAAAGGAGGGCTACGCAGTAACTTCCTGCTCCCTGCCATACACAGCAAAATTACGCATCAAGCAAATAAAATAAACGAATGAGTACGTGCAAGTAATGTTGGAGAAATGGAAAGAAAAAACAAAAACAAAAAAACGCATATAAAAATATACCATTATTATCCATACATCTATGTATCTACCAAATTTGATTCGAGGAAATCAAGACCCTTGCGATTTTTCGACACAAATAATGAACGCAGGTAGGTCACATATTGAAAGGGCAAAATCCTTGACAGTTTTCTCAATAGGAACGCAATGCATGAATATGATGTTTCAAGTTCTCCAACCCCAAAAGCTGGTGGATGAAAAAATTTAGGAAATCTCGAAGTGAGCAATAAAATAGTATTAGAGCAGAATGACAATAGATCTCCATCGAAGAAATATTCTGTTCGCTATTGAATAACCGATATGAACGCATTACGCTTCTTCATCGCTGAGATCATTTCTATTTTTAATCATTTTACGTTCTACATACTTATAAAACAACGATATATACCGTCTACGAACGAACTACACACATATGACTCGATTAGCGAGTAAATAAACCAGAAACAAAGAATCAATTACAAACTAATAAACATAAAGCACACATTACGCAATCGTCCATTTACTTAAGAGTGGTTTCATCTCATCAAATCATTTTCTCCCCAAAAAACACTAAACACTTCTACATTTGTGACCCCGTCTACAGAAACCCGACTTAGCGTTGAATATCGATCAGGAGGAAAGGATCTTTTACCGAGGAAGGAAGATTCCTTTTCTCCTGATTGTAATTGAACACTAAGCCGGGTTTCTGTAGACGGGGTCACATTTTCTAATCAAATTCTAGCAGAAAATCTGCGATCAGTTCCGTCGGGTCTGGATCGCAAGCAAGGGATTAGTGGAATCGACCTTCCTGTATCGGTATTGGAACTCAAACATGAGTAGCAAAAGTTGATGACAATATCGTCATAACTTCTGGGCGATCAAATTTGCATATTTTACCCTCAGGTGATGACAATTCGTACATGAGAGATGAAACATTTGACGATGGCGCGCTACCTTGATCAGTTTTGAGTTCGACTTTTGTTTGGGGTCAGTGTAAGCACCGATTTTCCTGTGACGTCATATCTATTGATAACATGCATAGCATATCTCTGCAAACGGCATAGCAACTTCCATAAGACTACTACGGGAACGTTTCGATCATTCATCAGCACTTCAAAAAGAAGATCAAGTCAAGGATAAAAGGGTTGATAATCATTCACAATCTTTAAGCTTTCCTGTACATGGAAATTCATATTTTATTCTTAAGTTCATTCTCTCTTTCAAGTATGAATGAATAATCAAAATGTTCCTATGTTATTTTTAAGCTAATTGTAAAGCTGCTTGAAGCTGATGGACTGCTTTTTGGGTACTCTGGCGCACAGTCATCAGTGCTGCGACGTCACGGAAAATCAAACTAGGTATTTTTCTCGTTACTAGGAGACTCGCACTCGAGTCTAGAACTCTCCAGGAAAATTTCAATTTCCAAGCATATATAATAGAAAGTGAGATTCACATTAGAAAAATTCAGACTTCTTAAGAAAGATGAAGTTTTGTTTGGTTGGGAATTGAGATTGCGAGTAAGGGGTCAGCAGAACAGAAATCCATTCCTCTTGATGGGTACCAATACGATCATTAAAAATTATGTCATTAGCAATATTCAAAATATTTTGAATTATTATTGACCATATGGAACATTAAATCATGTTAATGACGTTCTTCTATGTTCACGGTCACTTTAGTTGATAAAGGACTCAATCATGATGATTTCTACTGTTTACTAATCGTGTAAACCACTATTGCGTTGCGATAGTTGGCGATAATAATATTGTTATCACATTGGGGCGATCAAATTTGCGTATTTCATCCCAAAGTGATAACAATTCTTCCATACAAATATTCGACGATGACAGCGCTACCTTTGTGATGTACTAAGTAAGATCGCAATAATATCGCAGAATGTTGCGCACAATCAATCAGGAATGCACGCACTTCTGTTTGTGTATGATCAAATGATCACTCGAGGAGAGTTCTAGGTCTCCGTCTCAAAAGAAATACATTGTGCGGAGGCCCTTTTGCCAGATACGTCCTCACTCACTGTTATCAGTCAGTGAAGTCACAAAAGAAAAGCTTACTCAATTTGAATCGGCCATTCACTAGGATCGCTATTTACGTGCGCAATTTGTTCAACAGTAATGGTATTTTCGCAAAATTTGAAACCGGGAACTGAGCAATGCAATGTATAAGAGAAAAATTAAAAATTTGGAATAACCCTTGAGAGAAACAGAATTGGAGTTTTTATCTTATATTATACAATTTTTAGAATTTGTGTTCGTGAACATCTTTCATGGAACGTCAAAAAGCCAAATCGGCATTTCCATTTTTCATGTTTCTCCTATATACAACCATTCTCGTTTTCAACCCCTCCCTGCTCTGTAGGCATGCGGCGCGACGTTTAGCACTGTCCGGCCCAAATATCACGCACAAGGACTATGATGAAAAATATAACTATACTCAGTACATTCTCGTTCGTAGATGGAATGACCACCATTGATCAAAACAAATCAGGTGAAAGTAAAAGCGTCCAACACCCGACACTCTAGTACAATAATCCACTCAATGAACTGATGGGGTTGTTTCTTTTCGGACGTCATCTTGATCAAAAATGATATGAAAAAAAGGAGACACTATGTCAAAGAGGACAATAATTCAACGCCATTGTTGAAGGGAACTAACATTGATAAACTCTGCATTACCTTTGTACCAGAATGATTAACCATTTTGTGAACCTCACATGCCAGAGGAAGTGAGCTGCATTGCCAAATATATGGAGAGAAAACAATTTTGAATGAAATAAGTTAGGTTCTGCCTGTACACGTTTATCGAACAAACATGGCTAATTGCACATAATATACTTTTGGATCATTTGTGACCTGACTTCAAGAAAGGGACGTGAGCGTCCATACATCAATCTGGAGATATGGGTCTTCCTGCGTCTTCAGGCAGACTCTTATCTCCGGATTAATACGAGGACGCTCACGTCCCTTTCTTGAAATCAGGTCACATTTATGTACCAGGAAAACGAATAAGTATGCAATAGAGAAAGGAGTAGTAATTCGCACAATCATACGAATCAGATTGAAGGTGGAATATAAAGAGAAACAGGTAATAAAGTTTGTGCTAAAATGAACGATTTAGAAAATAAATTGATTCATGACCAGCCCCATCATAATTATTCTCTCCTATCTTTTTGCATCACTAATTACTGCGTCTCGACATACTTCGAATCCTCTCTCCTTAACCTACACCCCCTCACAAAAACGCCGTGAGGTAAGGCACTACCAAAGGCAATAATAATACGCACACTAAAAATAGTTACGGCGCGATAACGTGAGCGCTTCGCGTCGCGGTTTCTGCTACAATATAAAACTTCCTGTCTGTTAAGGAACGGCCATTGCCCCGGTACTCGTCTTCCTTTTTATACTTTTAGTTACTTCATTTATTTTTTTTCTCGTTTTTCCATTTCTCGGGTGACAAGAGGTAATAATGATAAAAATCATGATACTACTTAACTGTAAAAATAGAAAACTAAGAATATTTCCAGATAACGAGAAAACGTCAATAAAGAATAGAAAACAAAAAACAGACGTAGGAGAGATAGTATTCATAACATAAATACAAATATAGCGAAGACGGAGCAGAATACATTTCGATATTTGATTAGGACTTCAACTTGTGCCATATTTTCAATACCATCGAAACCAAACTTTCGCTTTGTAAAACACCAAAAAGTCTTTCTAGTTTTGGGAAAGTTTCTACGATAATGGAATACGTGAGCGACAGAAGTTCTGGTGACAACTCCTCTATTAGATTTGGAACATACGCTGGAAGAGTATACTTTTCCAACCACTTGGAATACGAGGCTAAGTTATTAAGACGTAAAATATCAACGATACCGAAAGAATTTATAAGCCTTCTCACACGCGTAGTTCTCACGAAATTCTTTCGACATCAAAGAACAGGGATTACTCGAGATTTGATTTTTCAAGAGCAACGAATGATAAAGATATACCCTCGCTATTTCTCATTCTTGTTGAAAATATACATTCGAATTATAGTCCCCAATCTAACACAACTGCAAAGGTGATCCTTTTTCTTGCGTGGAATTCCAAACAAACTACAAGTAACAAAAATATCTTGCACCTCCGCACTTGACAAGAATTTAACCACAAAAAAAAACAACTATACTTCATCCCTCTGTGTTTGAAAGAGCGAAGTGCATGAAACACTTCTGACAGTAAACACAATATATTTTCAGACTACTTCATCAGATATTCCACTGAAGTATCCATCCTCGAAATCAGTGGCCTGGACACCGATATAGAATGACATAACTAGTCGTTCTAATCCTGACATCGTAAATCAACTCTCGAACTTATTTCTAATTATACTCCTATGACGGTCTACCATACGAACGACGATAATGCAATTCCCTCCGTCATGTGGCTCGAGTGCACGACGCACAAACGCTTTAGAACGTACCAGGTGTTCCGAGAAAATACAAACATAGGGCGCGCGCCCGGTGTTCCGAGAGCAACCATCCGGCCACAACAACTTAGTAAGCATATGCGATTCTAAATTTGAGGAGACATACGCGTACGAAAATGCACACATACGCGCATAGAACACGAAAAATAGACATATGAAAATTAATGTATGACTCGTGGCACCATTATTATCATTACAGCTCGCCTACCAACACCTGCCCTCCATCCAGAAATACCAATAACGAGTTATCAAAATAATTAGCCACCCGATCATCGAACGAACACACTCTCTCAACTACTTCCGAGCCCCGTGTTGTGACTTCGGATCGCACACACCTTCAGACGCCGCCAATCGTCGGAGCCCAGTAACATCGGGTCATAGAACTGTAATTTTAACGCGATAACATCCGTCAAAAAGCGTCCCAATCTTGGTTTAATCCGTTTTACACATTTCGACGCTGTAATTCCTACAGAAGCCCGGCGTATTTCCAAGAATATGCGAGTGTTACAACCGAATTTCGCGAGACAATAAAAATAGCGCTCGACATACCCGAATTATATTTGATGAGCAACGAGCAACGCATCTTCTTACGGGTCCGGGAATAACGCAATAATTACAGTACGCGAAATACGCAGCCACAATTTATACGACGGGCAATAAGAAACGTTTGTCGAACGACATAAGGAAAGGAAATACATACGATTCCAGCCTTATCGACGATGAGACGTCGCACGCATGCATGTACTTGGCACAAATCGCGCAGAAAGACAAAAATCTTGAGCGATAATACCGTGAGGTGCAAAAAAACGAAACACAGTTTGTTGGGGGTCTCGTCTTTTACTTCATGGTCGCGATCCAAACTTAGAACGGCCAAGCTGTGTCGCCTCCGACCCGCGCGCTTACTCCGTCATAATAAAAAAAACGTTCGCCATTTCGCCCAGCGGAAACCATTCAAAATTAATACCGTCCGCGTTTTCTTTTTTCTTCTCCTGCCTCCCTCGCTCATCTCAGCATGCGAAATAACTTCGAAAAATAAATAATTTCGCTTTTTCCTTACCTTATTGGAACGTGCGCCGCTTCAGCGTAGTCAGCCAGCAGACGTATGGTCATACGTTCTCCATTCATAGAGCTGCCCGGCACATGGCTGATCATGCTCTCGTCGATCTCGCCGTGGTGCCCAAAAACGTTTTTCAAACATGAATCGGGCTCCCATTCTTCTGAGTATCCTGTAAAATGAACATCATTCAACGTAAATGAAAATATAATTTGTTATGTGACGATTTGTGAATTAAACATTGTATTTAATGTACGATGAGACTCTCTGAACCGATGGACCGCATATAATACGATGACAGGAGTCGTAGTGAAATTTCTACAACTATTGCAGCACACGTTGAATGAATTTTGTCAAGACCTGAGAGAGCAGCTGCAGCCTGAGCTTATCGCCAACTAAATTTATCAGAATGAAAACTATCCGAACTATAGGTATTCTACGACATCAATATTAGAACAGCTCCTCAATGATTTGAGAATGAATTAATGAATAAGCTATCAATCACAAATAAGGAACTCGAGAGCAAGTAAAATTGACTGTAACTTACTGCGAGCTGACGGCTTCTCTGCTGACTTCATTGTCAGTAAACAAACACTTGACAGGCTCCCAGTCAGTTGAAAAGCTGTCAGCTCCCAGTCAGTTACAAGCAAAATGGTTGTCCATTTTACCCGCTCTCAAGCTGCTTATCACGAGAAGTGATAGCAATACCTTTGTATGAATCAGGATCAAAGGAGAACCACACCCATTTCTTTGATTCAACTAAAAATAAATATAAAATGGGACTTATATTCAACACTAGGGTTTGCTTCAGGTCAATTTGGATCGGGTACCGCTCGGGATTTTGTAATCATTATCGACTATAAGATTTCACAAGGGAAGTCCAAACTCTGGAAGTGAACAACTATCGAAGCAAAGTCGAAGGTATTCCTAGAATGGTATTTTCGACGCTGTAAACATTACCATTTTCCGTCTTTATGTATCTCCTCTCATTATTGTGCAATACTCATGATTAGTTACCACGGTTTTCAGCAACGCGTAGGGTATCTTATCGAGCTAGGAGATTTCAATGCACGAGAAGGTACACTCGCCTGTTGCAATGAAGCGCGGGAACTCAACATGGGTATTGTACAATAATGAGAGATACCAAAGAGTGGCAAATGATATTATATTTAGCGTCGAAAATGCCTCTAGAAATACCTCCGATCGCACATACTAATTTCAAAAGTTTAAAATTTGTCCATGTGGGCTATTATTGTTTTAGTTGTTATAACTTTCATCGATTTCTAAGGCCTAGAGCAGATAAAATGACACTCAAATACATCGTTATACAACGTTGAACTCTGGCAAGCACAATCCATTGGAAAGTATGCTACTCGATATTTACTTGCAGAAAAATGGCAAAAAAAAAATTTGAAGGTCACTGCAAAGATGTTTCCTGAAGAACAGCTAGTTTAAACTATGTACATTTTTAAAAAATACACTACTTTTTGTGAAGACACTTTGTAACATCTGAAAACACTTTCTCTCCAAACTATTGATCTACTTCATCTTTTGTTTGTTTCCGTCCTTGAAAACGTAAGTCGAGTAAGCCCACAAATTACAAGAGGTCACATCACGTCTTTAGGCAAACGCATCCAAGTTTTCTTATAATCTAACCGAGAACAATTTTTGAAATCTAAATTCTTCCAAGTATCCTAACCTAACTTCAATTGATGACGTCGTCAAAGTGGGAGTGGGACTCAAACGTTTTCTATAGAATACAAACTGACCTGGCTCAAGTTGATGATGTCATCAGAGTCAGACACCGACGTTTTCTGAGACTATCAACTGACTATGCAACATAACCTAACTTAGTTTGATAACATCATCAAAGTCGGACGAGAAGCTTTTCTGAGAACGTGTCCTACCCGTCTCCTTCCACAAAAACAAATAATGGGTTCAAAAATTAGTAGCAGCAATGGTGCGGCAGCTTCATCACTTCTGCCGCAATAGGCAGGCGGAAAACTGCTATCATTATTAAAAATAATAAGGTCCCAATTTGAGCTTCTCATGCTTTATGCTCCCCACATTAGTGCTCTTATTCTCTATTTTCCTTAACATATTAAAATATTGGCCTCCCCCAAAATGGACTTAGGACTTATTGTTTACAATTGAGGAGAGAAACGAAAAGAAGTAAGGATCAGAGAATGATGTCGTTTGAATCAGTAGGTAAAACAAAATTTCACAGAACCGCCTCTTCTTCTTCACCAGAACTTTTTCAACAGACAAAAATTGAGAAGTTTGACAGAAATGGATGATATTTAAACTTCTCAACCGACACTGTCTTCTACAAATGAGTCCTAAAATTCAAAATTAGCTCAATATGATGAATTTGTACTGGAAGTCTTACAAGTTGTGCGCTTCCGTAGCTAGAATAATATAATCAAAAATATTGAAGGGGGCAAAAGACATTCGCCCTTTGTGCTAGATCGTGTCGTGACTATTTTGAAATGCATTCCCTTCCTCACCCTCTGCTCTTCTCATCTCAAGGTTGAATATTATCTTTTGGCATCAAATACACGTTCTGAGATTTGAAAATGGATGAAATCGTTTCCAATAGGTCTATTTTGTGTGAAATTATTTTCATGTTATCTGTTTCTCTATTCATACGGTAAATGAAATGATTGAGAGCTCTACCCACTCAGGCCTAATGGTAAATCTATCACTAGGAGATTGATCAAAGAAGGCCCTCTGAAAAAGTTGTCATTCGTCTTCTTTAACTGTTTGATGAACTTGTGCTGGAAGTCTTACAAGTTGTGCGCTTCCGTAGCTAGAATAATATAATCAAAAATATTGAAGGAGGCAAAAGACATTCGCCCTTTGTGCTAGATCGTGTCGTGACTATTTTGAAATGCATTTCCTTCCTCACCCTCTGCTCTTCTCATCTCAAGGTTGAATATTATCTTTTGGCATCAAATACACGTTCTGAGATTTGAAAATGGATGAAATCACTTCCAATAGGTCTATTTTGTGTGAAATTATTTTCATGTTATCTGTTTCTCTATTCATCATCTATTCATACGGTAAATGAGATGATTGAGAGCTCTACCCACTCAGGCCTACTGGTAAATCTATCACTAGGAGATTGATCAAAGAAGGCCCTATGAAAAAGTTGTCATTCGTCTTCTTTAACTATTGTCTCCTTTCTAACTCACGAACAGGCTCGAGGAGACGGAAGAGCAATTTTTTCCCCCAAGCTCGGGATTTTCAGGGGGCTCGGATCATGATGAAGTCATAAATTCATGATTACTATCCCAAAGTTGTAAAGAACAGGTTGAGTGTGACTCGCTGATAGTAGATTTTTCCGCCCCGTTCATTTCTTGTCGACCCTGCTCACAAACATTCGATAAAGTATCCACAAACTAACTCGTTTAAATCAACTTCGCAGATCTCAGATTATTTTCATAATTATATCAACGTGTTATACTGACAAAAAAGAAGTTCCTACATACAGATTAAACATCACACATGGCTTTTACGAGTGACATAGGTATTATTCGACACAATTTTCCATGAGGCAAGCATTGTTCTTGTGGTTACATCTCGCTTTGTATGTACCACAAAATTTTGCATGAGGGAGAAAGACACAAAGAAACCAACAAGAATTGAAGGGTACAAGAAGAGAGAAGGAATGTCCAAATGAAACGATCAGGATACTTGGAATTTTTGTACCACTGAGAAAGACTGTTTTCCAAAATCATCTCGTTCGGACATATTGCAATGGGGATTTGAGAAATGAATAAGGAATAATTATTTTTCAACCAAAATTAAGATGTATACTTTTGCGCTTAAAAAAATGATCCGATAAAAACGAAACGAAATTCTCCATCTATACGGTACTGTCTAACATTAGACGATAGCGCGCGCAAAAAAAAAACAACTCTTCATTCCGATCCCTGCGCGTTCTGTTCACGCTTTCCTGTCAGTCTTTCACCCTGCTGAACACAAAAATTCTACGCATTTTCAAAAGCCTACCATTCTCGTCTGAGCTCATCTGTATGAAGGCGCGCGCGGTAATTGCTCTTTCGGATTCTGCGTAAACTCGCAGTTATTTTATCCTTCTTCCTTCGTTTCACATCCGCTGCCATCAGTTCTATCTGAAGAACTCCATATCTTTTTTCCCGTCCTTCTCCTCCCGTCCACCCACACCGAGAGCGTTCGTTCTCATTAATAATCCTGTCGACGAAGGTGATGGTGTACGAAGCTGTTTTACAGCCACTGCTGCCAGTGGCGGCGGGGGAAGTAACTACGGACTTGTATTTGTACGTAGACTTCAAACGTGAAAGATGAACGGTTATTTGGAATTTTTACGCAGCAGGAATAACCCGAAACTGCAGGATAAGATATTAATCAATTTTATTCGGCGAAATTCTACGAGGAAGCGTTCAATAGTATCAAGAAAGTCTGGTAGTTAGGAATTCTCATTTCCTAGAAGGATCGATCCAGACAGTAAATCGGTATCACGACGAGCGAGTGAAAAATGACGGTAGTCTTGCATCACTATTTGAGTTATTTGGTCTGTCGCAGAGCTTTTAGTGCAAAATCAGTAGAACGATCTCATGCGTCTCTATCGAGTAGGCGACCGCACGATTCGTATTATTTGCGCACATACATACAACCATCTCGAACATGAATATTGGAAAAAAAAAATTCTTCATCGTGCTTTCGATATGTGTAGATGGCACAGAGAGAATGTGCCGGGAATAGAATTATGGCAGGATCCTAGCAAGAATGTTACTACAGAATGGATTAAGAGTGATTGCGCGCGCAGTCTACGAGTACGCACATACCATTCCCGACGCGAATCCACAGCCGCGTAAATACGCGTAAGAAGTGAAGGATCGTAAAATGAATACCGAACGCTGACGGTAGAGGGCAGACCCCTGAAGACGCGACCACGGCGGAGGTAGAGAACGGGCAATGCCGATGATGATGATAGCGCTGGTTATATACTTCACCATACTACATACAATACCGTGGTAACGAACACAAACTCAAATGAATGAATGCGTATTCTTTTCGGATCGATAAAAGCGGGAAATGAGAGAGGACTACAACGCGTGTCCGAATTTCATCCGCGGCCGTCGTCGTCACCATCCATTATTATGAGGTTATGAACGCCGTCCGGGATACGATCAACGCCACCTCTCTGGAATATGAGATTTGAGATACAACCGTCTACGCTTTTAGGAATAAATAAGATCGAAGTGAATCTAACTGAGGTACAGGCAAATCAGGCCATCCTAAATGTTATGACTGCAACGCAAGAAAAATACTCAAAACTGAATGGAATCTTTAAAGAGAATTACGAGATAGGAGGAAGAACTCATGAGTGCCGAATGAAGTCGAAGTCTAACAGGATATCGTCTCTCTTTTTAGGAAAACTTTGAGCTTCAAGCTGTATTCACTTGTGACTTATGCATTGTGCGTCGTCAACTTCAGGACTTCAGGAAACAAGCAACTGTCGTTTACGCAGCCGTATGAGCAGGGACACTCATTTTAATTTTCATGGCAGTTGCGGTCAGGATCACTTCTTCGAGCATTTCTCATTTATTTAACCCCAAAGAATAATGTGACAAGAAAGGAAGGTGTGGCAATCCCTTCCTGAAGCGTGGAGATATAATTCCAGAAGTACAAAAGTTATACCCTGCTAGCAACGAGGTTTGAACCGTGTACCCAGGACCGGATCTAACTCGGGGCCATTCTTATTAACTTTAACTGGCATCAATTTACTTACTCCTTAACCTTTCCCCATCCAAAAGTATTATTTTCCTTTGTCTCCTTCCCATTTTACTTACATTACTTCCATAATCCATACCCCAGTCAAAAATAGTTCCCAAAGTACAGTATGTCAATTATCCAAGAAACGATCAATACTTCTGCCTACCACTTCACTAAGCTCACACACCGGCGCGACGCCATAGTTACCCTTTGCTTCGCAGATGGTTCGAAGTTCAACGATGGTTTTGTATGTTCCATCTTTGAAAACGAAATTCTCTCTCACCGTCACCACAACTCCGTCAGAAATTCATGCTATCATCCAATGCCTAGCATCAATCTCAACTCTCTCTCTTCCTTCATCACCTACCGTTCTTAGTGCTACCAATTTTCTATCTACTTTGACAGCAATTTCCAACGTTTACTCTACTCATCCACTCCTCTCATCCATAACCATCACCTGGGTCCCTAGCTACAGCAGAATCAGTGATCGACCGAGCCGTAAAAGATGTCACGAGACTATCGCTCATTAACCTCCAAATTTTTCTCACTATATCGGGTCCCACCCACTAAATCCAACTTTGAATGACAAACCAGTGGATTACCCATGGGCAAAAAGACACAACCTGCGGAATAAATTAGCGCAAATGAAACCAATAATCTTCTCACAGACCTCGTCTCACCAAGAATACTGTCGTCACAAAATTCACCTAAAAGTCGTTCAATACGCGTGGGCCCCAACCTTGTCTGTGTTTTGTAATACGTATACAACTTTTCATCATTCTATGATGGTTCGTAAAACTGGCCCCTCCCTCCACCGGCCTATAGCTTGCCGGGACCTTCCCGAGAATATGACAATCGTTCATTCGGTCCTGCCTCTTTTCTCGCACCTAAAAGACTTTCCTCTAAGTTTGCCGCTAAATACGTAAAAATTGACTGATCTCAGTTCAGAAACACGACGCTGTACAATTTCATTCCATAAAAATTGTTCCCTTTTTTCCAGAGTTGTACCTTCATTAGCCAATCCATTCGCACTGGCCACTTTGTTAATTCGTCTTCGTCAGTCGAGATATCAATTTCTCAAAACAGAAATCGTTGATGAGCTTGACTTTGCAAGTTCAACATCACTACTTGACCGCTATTGATAGCTAACCACACTGAGTTCACGTCGGACGACTATTGAAACGTGGAAGAAAAAAACCCGCGAAGCACTCCTAGAAGAATATACCGTTTCTCCGCGCAGACAAACCATCACGAAGACTGAATGGGGAAGAAGAAAAAATGTGCTCGCAGAAATGCAGAAACAGAAAACCGGTTGACTCGTCGTTCCACGGCGACTATCGATCCGCGAATTTTTCAAATACGAGGATGGGACTTTCTTCCTATTTCAGTACGTAGCCAACTCTCCAATTTTTTCGTCCAGAGTGTAGTTTGGACATTACAACAAGGCGAGAGAAATGAAGATACATACGTAGATAATTATTGGTTCTCGAGCGGGTTACTTTCAGTTTACTTCACAATAATATGAAAATAATCAACATGGCGATGTTCTTTTTTTATACACACGTTCGTCCATTCCTTCCCCTTCAGAAAATGTATCTGGCTCATCGAACAACTGGTGACTAAAAAATACAAACGACACATGTACCGCCAACGTTTTCCGATTACAATCAACGAAAGACAAATGCTAACGCTCTCGAGAATTGCGAGCACAAATTCCAGTCGCAAGGTTCCGCCGAACAACGTTGAGCATGAATACTAATATTGTTTATTACGCAGACTTCGAAATGCTACGCAACCGAAAAACTCGGCTACAGATTCCAGAATTCGATTGACCTTTCGATTTATGTACCTAAGATGAAACATTCCTTCCAAGTATTATGAATGATTTGACGCGGATATTTCATGCGACTAACACTGCTGACGGATTTATGAATGGACATCAGGCTGACCATCAGACAATGCGATGAGAAGGAAGTTCACTTATTCCGTTGCGTTTCTCGAGGGAGGAAAAGCTCAAGTTTGCGATGGAAATTCAAGCCTAAAAAATTGAACGGTTGATCGTTCATCCTCCTGCTAAAGGAAGGGACGTGTAGTGAAAAAAAAGAGTAGAAACGCATATTTCACATTCAGGCAAGTCAATTAACTTGAATAAGTTTGATCAATGTGATGAATCGACATTAATGAAGGAAATAAAAAGACGGTTAATGGTCGCTATTGTAAGGAATGCAACGAAAACATGTGAAATTTTGCACATTTTTCACGCTACCTAAACAGCTTACGATTGCCGTCTTTCTCTCTTTCCGCACAAGGAGAAAACTCAACATTAACAACAGCCATAAAATTTCACATTAGAAATTTCTGACTTCTGGCTCATGGTACCTTCGCGAATTCTCCGAGTTTGAATGAAGCACTCATCATTTACTTTCCACTGGTATTCCGACCACCTAAATGTGATATTGGTTTTATCTATGCTCACTGACAGAGGCGCTCAGACTTTCCCAGGATTCATAGTCGTATAGTTTAGATTTGAGGTCTTGAAGACAGAAGAAAAAACTCGTTACGTCTGCGCTTGCATTGATGGACAAGTCACATAAGCTTTCGACTTCATGACGACCGTGATAGGCAACAGCATAATATCAGAATACCATCATAAGAAGGTTAGAAATAAGTAATAATATTTTTATAATTACGATTAAAATCCTAACCGTTTCAATTTCAAATCAGTACCTAAACGACTCGATCAAAAGCATTAATTCATAAACACAGCGACGGTGCTAGTCAAGTCTTTTCGATTATTTTCCACATAAGTACGACCTGTGAGACTTCGACGGAAGTTGATGTACTCGTAAATAAAAAAGTCACAATGTAGCCATATCAGAAACATATAAAAATATGGAAGAAAAATTGTAAAAAATACAATTTGCATTTCATTTATACGTTTCAATTTACGTCTTTTCCCACCATAAATATTAAATAATTTAGGATTATAAGTAATTTACAAAATTTGTGATTGGAATGCGCAATTATTACACCAACAGCATGTGGTAATTTCTTCAAAATGATTGTGGTAGCTACAAGTATACTAGATTTCTTCTTCGAGAATGAAGATAATAATTTTTTCTTCTCAATTCGACGAGTTTTTGAACTTACGAGCCAAAAACTTTATCGCTATCAACCGTGAATAACTTTACTACTCTCTTATTGACCGTAATATTTTTCAAATTTTGACGAGATTTCAACTCGAAATCGCCTAATCACGAAAAAGAAAAAATAATAATAATAGAAATAAATTGATTTTGCCCGAAGGCCCTGGGTTATGGAGTTCGTTCCCACCGATGGGAGGCCTGATTCTGATAATATCAGCAATAAAGTCATTGTGTAGTTAATTCTCTCTTTTTTTTTTTTTTTTTGTCAAAAAGATCTATCATAAGCCGCCAAAATAATGTTTCACTGATATGATCACAAATCTATCCAAGGCCCACCATAGCTGTGAAGGAAAAACTGGAAAAGTATATTTTCTATTCACTCCCTGAAACCCGACCTCTAGAAAATCCTGCCCACAGTATTCCGAAAATATACTTTTTCAGGTACAATCTCGCTTACTCGCGAGGCATAATATGATTCAAAAGGAGGAGAGACGAGTTCGAAAATGAGTTCAGAAACCGAACTCATTTCCGCAGACCTTCAAAACTAATACAGACGTCACAAACACTTGGACTAGACTGATAATATCGATGAGAGTTTGAGCCTAAACAATGCCGCATTAAACCATATCCAATCAAGGGCTTAGAGTACGTACACTCTGCCCGAAGCTCTCCATTCAATCTACGTTAGCGAAAAACGCTTGAACCACAGTTCGATTCGGCCGTTAATCACAACATTTTTTCTTTTGTTAAAAACTAATAACAGCTGCCAATGTCTAATTGTCCATAAACTCAATAACTGATGCCCAATCTGGGCTTCTGGACTGACTCTCACTCTCTCAGAGGCCATCCACTGATGTCTGTTCTTGATCCCCTCTATAAAAGTGGGGTTACATAAGATTTTTCGAACTCTCTTTTCTTTTCTTACAGAAGATTTTGCCAACAGATTCAGTAAGAAACCTTCAACAGTAGAATATAGGTAAGTTTTTCCCTTGATATTTTGTATTCTGGTTTGATTCAAAGCTGAGCTTCAGGCAACATCTCTTAATGGATCTACCTAGCCCGCTTGATGACAAATCTACGAAGCCGAGGGAAAAATGAAGGATCATGATGAGCACCACTTTGTCGATCCTCTTACATGCTGCCCCAGTTTAGGCCAACTCCACGCGAAAATAGAAAAGCTCCAACGAAGAGTAACGCTGCGGTGTGTTAGTGCATAGAGACTCTTTGCGTATTAGCAGATTCACCACTAATCGAGCTCCCTGCTGGAGACGGAGCGATGGTGGTGTCCGAAGTAAGGAAGAGGATAACGACCGACCAGGAGGCCAGACACTCGAGAATTGCTGAGAGTGAGCTAGGGAAATGGACGACACGTGCGTTATTATGCGACCTTCATGAGTGGATGAACCGAGACCATGGTCAGCTGATCATTCACCTGACGTCCACGTTGTTTCAAAAAGTACCTCCACAACAAGTTGCAGAAAGTTGATCAGGCAACTGTTCGCAGTGCGATCAAGGGCGAGATGATGGACTACAGCTTATCTTGTGAGTGTAAGGCGTGAGCGGGGTAAGCTTAGTCGGTTACTGCAAGAGATTGAGGTCGATGAAGTGCTTGCTCTGGGTAGCCACCATGCTAAGCTCTGAAGAAACAAGGAAGCAGGTGTCGGCGTTTGGAGCTACAGTCATGAGGAAAAAGATGCAAAGCCACTTTATGACCCACTCAACATCTGTATATACAGACGACACTCTTTGGACAGAGAGACTCCAAGAGCAATTGAGCTCTTAGTTGTGTCCGTTGATTGTGTTGAAGTTTGCATGCCTGGGGCACTGCAACTTGGTGGTTGCCACGATGAGGGGTTTCGCCGAGGAGCACTCGCGACATAAGCAATATTTCACATGCACATAACGTGGTTTCTCTTTTTCGTTCGCTCTCATAACGAAATTTGTACATTCTCACTTGAATGAGAATGAATTTCCCCTGTCTATTACATAAGGTCAAAAAGAGATTTTCCAACCCCTCTCACCATCACACGACCGTGACGTCCTCAGACCAACCTTGATGATATCGTTAACCCGTGGCATCATTCCCCCTACCTCAGTGACATCATCTTTCCTGACCTGGAGTTATGTCTTTCTATTGGTATGGACATTCACTTTCGAAGTAAATCAATCACCGAAAGAACTGATCGACCAAATACACATCTAACAGTAACTCTTAAACCTCCCGTTAGGCTACATATTTAACCTAACATACCCTAACCTACACCTCTACCATTTGATCACCCGCCTCAACCCACCAAAGTTTAGCTCTTTCCGACAGTATTATAATACCAGCCTAGTTTAACGCGCTTCGAACAGTAACTAAAGGCTTCTAACCTTAAGCCTCTTTAGTAGTATTTTTGTACAGTTCAGATGTGGCTCCTTTACCAGTATCTAGTATACCGTATCTTGGGCTAAGCGTTACATTTCTTGTTTGAAAAACTTGATGGTGACATCATTTTCTTGCGTCATTAACTCGTGACGTCATCTACCCTAACTCTAGAACAATACACTTTTGTGACGTCATCACTGCACAAGTTACATATTTCTTGTTTAAAAAATGTTGGCGGATCACACGCACAGAAAAGATAGTTACACATAAAGTCCCTCCCTTCAGTTGTCAAGAATGATTGTGTCTAACAATTTTCGTCACCACATCTACTTTCCTCAAAATTTGTACTCGCATACTCAAATTCTCAAGCTCAGAGCATTACGAAAGACAGATAATGCATTGGAACCGGCCAAATACGAGTAAAGGACTTCTCCAACCACGACCGACTAATTTCGCTTGCGGTTCAGTTTGGTTAAGAAATTGTTACTGAATACGAAGGTTCTTCCACAGTCGTTCAAACAGAAGAGTCGATGCATCTCAAACTACTCGCGTTATTGAGACCAACCGATTTTTTCGACCTTCAAAAGCTGAAATAGCGGCCGTTTTACACTTGATGGAACCCAATTCGTACGTTTCGTTTTATATAAATCGATCTTCCAGAATTCTCAAGATAAGTCAGGAATCATTTACGTTCGAATAAAAGACGACTCGAGCATTCACCACTCTCGAGAAGTTATCCTCTTCTTCCTTCCAATAAAACCCTAAACAAATCGTACAAATATTTCCCAATGACTGAACAATATGGGCGTAAACGTTATCACTTCCTATATCATTCAAATTTGTACGAGCTGATGGAAGCCAACGAATTATTCAAATGAAATCCTATCGAAGTAGTCGCGTCTCGTCTGGCATACTGCGTAATTACAACTACTTACAAGATCAACGACACCGAGTTCTTTTCGCGCTTGCTCATTTCTCTAACATTGTCTCGAGTTTCCTGCCGCCATCCGACGAAGTAATTTTTGATGGGAACGATCATATCTTCAAAGCACAAAATTCGCACGTAATTAGCGTCGATGAAATACTCTCGCTCGCGCGGGCGATATCGCAATTTGATAAATGTACTCCAAAATCGTTCTTTCTCCAAAAAACGACAGTCGATTCGTTCGATAATCGAAAATCTCGAAAAGAGCGAGGAAATCATTAAAAATGTTGAGGTACCATCCACCGAATCGGTTATGCACGCGTCGAACGATGCATTCATCAAGAGCGCGGCGAAAATCCCTTCCGTTCGAACACGCGATACACAGGAGACGCTATTTTTTGTTCAGCGAAAAAAAAAAAAAAAGGAAAAATTATGTATTATCGTGCGTATTTCCTTTTACACATCTACCATTACGTACACGCCACATACAAAAGCCCAACCTTAAGTACGGAACACTTTTATCCCCAGATAACCACGAACGATTTGATACTGTTAAGAATTGAAGATGAAAATTGAGAGAAAGTATACTATTGTATACCAGAGTATATACAAACTAAACAGAATAATATACGCCGGCAAGAAGCGAGGGTGATGCGAACAAACTCAAAATCGACGACGGCGTCGCGGCGATGGAGGGACGACGACAATATAAAATCAGAACAACGCACCACTCCTTCCCCGAACGGAACCGTACCGCGCGGAAAAACTATTCTAATTCGCCCCCCTAAAAATACGCAGACGCGCGCAACGTCTAAAAATCGATAACTCTCACGCACCAAAGGGAAATTTTCTCCATATTCTGATGGCCGTTTGCGGAATTAGATTCGTTCACAAGCTCGTCGGCAAGAGGACGAGGAGGCCCAGGGGCGAGAGAGGGTGGGGGTGAATATGTCGCATGAATACGCTTCCCCCTTGTTTTACTCGTACTTACACTTCGTGCGAACAACATTACTACTTACTACTATACCGATATCCAGCCGTTTTAGTTCGCGTAAGTAATGTGTAGAACTATACATATAAAAAAAAAATTCTATTTCCTTCTCGGGAAAAACGCACGCGCACCGACACTGGGTAGTAGCCAGCCATTCCCGCGTCCACTGTTCACCCGCTACCGAAAGTTTCTTCTCCAGTCGCGGTGGTAACTCAATACTCGACGCCCTTAAGCGCCGGTATCGAAAAATTAGACTTCTTCGGCACCTCGGCACGCTTTCTCCGTTTATAATACCGACCCCCGCGATCCTAATGATATTAGACGCCGCTCACGAATATCCTCAAAATCCCGCACTACGGTTTATCCCACGCGAAGTGTCTGTGCAACCCAACCCACTATAATAAGACGGGTCGAGGGTGGTTACGTAGATTTGTGAAAACGTAACTGAAGAGGAAAAAATACATATACATATATATTCTACAGATATACACTCGATTTAACAGACACGACCGTCGCGAGACGACGATTTCCCAATACACTAGCGTTCATTTACTGAAAATCGTTCCGAGAATCCGCCTCGACCTGGACCTCCATAACTTCTCATTTGACCAGTGTACGAAAAACCTATAAGCCGTAAATCATAGCCCACTGTCAAAGGTCGAAGGATGGTGAGACAGTCGAAGAAATTGAGAAAATGGAACAGTGGGAGGTTATTTCTCCTGTGTGGCACCGATACAGAAGAAAACGTGCACAGGTTTCGTCCTTCTTCGAAACGGATAGAAATAAAACATGGCGAAGCAAATGATATAAGAGTTGAGGTACTACAAAACGTGAAGTCATCGTAAAATTACACGTAATTATAGAAAAAACGAGAAGAACTTGATTAATTCATTCAGATCGCGATGGGAAGGTTACCCACGTGATAAAAAATACTCCATACAATATTTTAAAGTAGTTGTTTCCAACAAAAATCGCGTGATCATAGTTTGATATGATCTCATGATTATGAAATACTGTATAATGAAAAAATATTACATCAACCTCCGCGGTCTTGCCGCGGTCCATTCGCGATAGCAACAAATCTAATCTCAATGCGATCTTCGGCAACATTTTATTTTGAAAAATCGACCAAAAAGCTTTTCAACTCCTTTTCTCAAGAGGACGCGTTCAAAGTTGTTTACAAAAAGAAATAGTCAATATGAACACCTAATGGAACTGCCTAACAATGAAGCCCTGAAAAGTCACTACCATAATATGAACTAGAGAGCAGAATGTAAAGCGAGAATGTGCATGGCCAAAATTTTTAATTCTCTGGTGACATCCTAAGATGGGCGTGGCCTTGATCCTTTCTTATTCAGTCGACAATAATTACGACGGAATACAAAGACGGGAGAGACGATCAAATTAGAAACCATCGAGAGCGGGTAGGAAGGTAGAGTAAAGATTCCCATAACCAAAATTTTGAACATTCTGATGACGTCATCGGGTACGTGTGGCCTCGACCAAGTTGATGAATTTGGGAAAATTTGCTCAACAATTATGGCGTAACGCAGAACTCGAAGAGGGGATCCAATGGCCGATTTTTTTCCAACATAAAACGACAGGGTAAAGAAAGAATTTGCGTGGCCATCAAAAATTTTGAACTCTCAAATGACGTCATAGAACAAGCATGGGCCTTGACCTATTTCATGGATATGAAACAATTAATAGTTCTGAATATTCAACCAACAGAATACAGCACGCTAAGGAGCCTCCATAAGGTCACAAGCTAAGTCAAAATTAAGGCTTATATATGCACGGGCTAAGGCTAAGACTCAGCAAGCTTAGACAATACTATCGTAGATGGGATATATTTACCTCAGCCTTGTCTCAGAATCCTAGTAGCACGTGGGCACGAGCGAGAGGAAATATTGGAGTGAGGACTACTTCGCAGGTTTATGTAAGGTATGCGTAAGTGATAAGAATAAGATGGCGATAAAGTCCCAGGAAGAGCAATCGAAGCATCCTAAGAAAATTTTAAAACGACAAGAATTCTAACACCAAAAACTCCTGGAACCTCCTCATTTAGCTTCTTCTTCGACTTCATCAACATGAAGACGGTCTTCTCATCACTTGCGCATACCCACCTTATAATAATTACAGTCGACTCTCGATTTAACGAACGTCGATTTAACGAAATAAAACTCTGTTCCCTTGAGAAAAACTCATTATAACGAAAAATTTGTACTCGATTTAACGAAATTTAATGTGCAAGCAGTTTTGAAGAATTTCGACAAAAATCGAACAAAATTTGAAGAAAATTCGATCAATTTTGACAAAATTGCGATCAAGTTTGAGAAAAATTCAACCATTTTTTCTTGAAAGCCAAGTATTAAAAGTACAAAACTTCAACCATGACAAATTTGACAAAAATCCGAATCAATAGAAAGAAAATTGAACCAATTTTGACGAAAATAAAGCGAATATTTTGAAGAAATTTCGACTAAATTTGTAAAAAATTGCGTTTGAAGTACAAAACGTCAACTTTGACGAATTAGGAAATTCCATTTAACGCAATTTAACGAATTTTCTTTTCTCTTCTCGAGTTAACGAATTTTTTTTAACGAAAACTCGATTTAACGAATTTTTTCCTTGCTCCCTTGGTCTTCGTTAAATTGAGAGTGGACTGTATAATATAGTTCCTTAGTTTAGGCAATACCGCATATAAGATAGGCCAATTCACTTGGTTTAGAGTTCGTCTGGATTAGACTATAGAATACAGTTAATCAGAGGGTGGGTAATGTTTGACGTCATCAAAAAGATATTCGGTCAGTTCTTGAACCAAACTTCCATACGTTGCCACCCGCAGTGACTCTCTTGCTGTCAAGTACGAATTTTGGGACCCAAATTATCCGCCAATGGCAAGACTAACAAACGTATCAAGCTTCATACTCACAATAAGAATTTAGATTTCAAAGTTACACAAGTTAGGTCAAGGACAGTTAAGGACATTGAAAACTCCCTGAGCTATAGATACAAGACTAAAGGAGGCAGCTAGAGGAGGGTATGAAAGCATCGAGAACTAAGATATTTTTGTAATCTTAAATGTGGGGCTTTTTGCTATCACAATTGAAAAGAATTTATAGTAAATTTTTTTTTTTTCATAGGTCAACTCTGATTAACGGATTTCTTGTGATACAGGCCAGTTGTCAAACCTCACTAGTGCGAATATAATTGGGAGTTCCATTGTAATCGAAGTCTCGATTTAAATGAATGTCATCACTACCTTACTAAAATTTATTGAAAAATTTCAATCTGACGGTTAGAACTTGAATGAAAGCATTTCATTAAAATTACTCATCAATCCAATAAGAGACCAAAAAGATGAGTGGCCATAGAGTGATCATTTTCTTTTATGATGTGATTATTGAACTTACATATAGGTACTTCTGGTTACTGTCACTCACCATTATCAATGTTGTGACGTCACCAGGGAAAAGATATACCTACGCGAGTGCTTTTAGTTCTAAGACTGCACGATGCACCAAATTATGATGATAGGAATTACACAGGAGTGATCGCTTATGATAAGATTTTCTCTTTCAACATCAACACTCTCTAGAATCGGGTTCAGCAAGAAATGATAGCACAAAAAAGGAAGACGTAAGCAACTATGCCGTTGTTAGAGGAGTATCACGTAACCTAAAGGGCAACAAATAAATCAGGAAATGACCTTTCAGTCATATTACTTCCTAAGGATCGTCTGTATATCACATATTCATTCATCTTCACCTCCAATGAATATTTCAACTTCATGATTTCATTAAAAAGTGTCATAATTATTTTCTTTTTGCACGGATGAACGCTTTTAATGAAGCTCGCCCAAGAATTTACGCTGAAGACGACTTTCCCAAAACTTTTTTATGCCATAAGAAGTATTCAAGTAGGCAGCAATACAATGGAAAATCAAGACAAAAGTTTGAATATGATATTGGAAAAGCACGAGATGAAGACGATAAAATGAATAACCGATACAATTCATGCGATGAACCGCACACACAGGTAAGACATGACGAAAGACGACCGAATTTAGGATGAATAGAGCCAAGAGAACAGGACGGCGGCGATCAACTACACCATGCCGAGCGTAAAGAAACGAGATCCTCGACGATTACGTGAAAAACAGCGCTTTACTACAGAAGAATTCCATCTATTTGGTTGTAGAATACTGTCCTGCGTGCACCGCCACCAATGGCGTCAAGATAAACAAGCAACGCCACAGTAACAAAATGGTTTATGCCTGAAAATACTGGAATTCACCGTCGGAGAGACGACCAGGGCCAAGATGCGGACGAATAACGGGTTGGTACGTGAACGAGAAGGGAAGAAGAAAACGCGAAAGAGCGAACCAATGCTAGAGGATCTTCGGCATTATGTTTGGTACAACATACAGACATACACACACACACACACATATATGTATAAAACATATACATATTTTTTAAAGGCACCTGCTGCTATCAATACGCGCACCCACTGGCATCCCAATACCGAGCTACACGAAGGCATTACGTACATGAAAACCTAACAAGATTTCTGATCGAAGGAAAGAAAACTGGTTCGCGACGAAATTTCTTTCAAAAAAAAAAAAAAAAAAAACAATACGTTCACCGCGCTTTTGCCTACCCCAGCGGCACAACGCGTTCAATTAGCAAATATTCGAACAAAGTAATTAAGATAACTCCCTAGAGGTAGATGTTAGTAAACTGGATTCGAATGAAATACACGTACGTAAGAAACATCGACGTGCGAAAATATACCGACTCGGAAAACGAGAATTCATTTCGACAGTTTTCTTCAACATCGAGTCAAGAAAAGAACTTGATACGGCGCTGTTAGCAAGATTTCTAGTTATGTAAATAATGATTCAAAGTCATCAGCAGCTGGAATTCACTCTAAATATGAATACTTCCACAGGAGTGATAGATCCTTCTTACCCGCATAACTGTTTTCTTGAATGAGAGGAAGTAGAACAACTGGAACACATTTTATGCACTATTAGAACAAGAGTCGGTAATCTCAGAAGTCACACTAGTTCGGAAGTGTTCGGAAGCAGAAATAAAAGAAGTCAGAATCGTGCTCACGAAAGTATAGAGAATCAGAACATGTGGGTAATCAAATCTTTCATTCTCGACCAACAGTTACAGAAAATGATGATGCAAGAAAGTCATTCCCTTGAATAACGAATTTTCCTGACTTTTCTCTTCTTTTCTGGATCTTCAATAGTCCACAGCCATGTACATTCAAATTGGAAAGCAAATTAGGATTGTTTCTTGTGCAACCGTTCAATCTTCCGTCTCCATTTGCTAGAATACGGCTTCAATGAGAAGATTTGGGAAAGTGAATTTCTATCTGATAGGACTCGTTTCACACTTTTCAGTCACAAGTTTCAATCTGTATAATTCGCCCACCCCTTCACGTTTCGTGACGTCATCTGCTCAAGGATAACCGGCCTGGCGGTTGTTCAAAAGGGGGAACTATGCAGCAATGCTCATAACGGATGTGTTTACCTTAAGAGCAATATATGTGAATTTACACCTCCAATGTAATGCTGATATAGAAACTCGAGGAACAAATCTAAGATTGGGCTCAAATTATGAAGACTTCGATTTTTAGTGCTATCTTACATAAGCGGCAACTTGGTAAGTAACCGACTTTTCCAAACACCGCGTGAGCGATTGGGAAGAACTTCTACTTTGTTATGATTATTGCAAATAAGGAACTAATAGATGAAGAAGGAAAAAGAAACATTTCCCATTCCCTTCCCCGAATCCTGGCTACGCCACTGCAAAAAGTTCGGATGATAACGGCATCTTCAATTGATGCACTCTCGAAATGACATGAATTTATAAATCCGTGTGGGAGAGTGGGAGACGAGTACCAGTACACTACCTCGGTAGAGAAAGACACTCGTACATCAAAAAGAATACCTCAATCCCTTTCATATTTTGGCACATGACAAAAGATATTTCGAGTTGTATTTTCAAATACCTGATCGCACGATTCTAGCGGTAATTAATGTATTTTAGGAGTATTCAAAGGTCTCTCAGGCAATACCCAGTAACAGATGAATAATTGCTCCACATATCTCATAGGATGTCTACCAGAATAGAAAAATGAAAATTCGAGATTTCCCGGAATTTTTCAGGGACTTGACCAGAATTTTTTCGGGACCTTTTCAAGACATTTTTACTTTACGGGACATTGGTAACCAAATCAATTTTCCATACTCTAATTTGTTCATCAATTTTCTCATTAGGGTTGAGAAAAAATTTTTCAGCTTGATCCAGCTGAATTCCGGGCAATCAGAGGTTCCGGGCGCTCTTTACAGAATCTGGGAGACTCCCTGTATTAATATTGTCTTCTAATCCCGGAATTCTGTATTCAGAACCAAATCGAACAGAGATTCAATGTGACATAAGAAAAAGATGTAAAAAGACCACTACAATCATTTTGCAACACCATAATGAAAATCTTCAACTTATGACACGTTGATGGTGCAGAGAAATATCAAAGACATATGATAGGAACGGATCCAGACAAGAATCAGACTGTCTATCAAAAAGTTAGATGAAATTCCGAGACTTTTTTGGAACTCTCAGAGAGCCCATCCCACACTTTTACGGGACCTTGATGAAAACTTTTTCACTCATTTCTTCTGAAACTCCAGAATGCACCAATCCCATCATATCAAGTTTCTTTTTCATATTTTGTTTTCCAATCCATGGAAAAATTGCGATCCGAAGAAAGTTTTCCGAAGTCGTTGGAACAAATTCCAAGTATCCAGGCCGTTTTTTTCCCCCTTTCCATTCAAATCCGGGACTTTTCTGGGTTTTCCGGTACCTGTAGACACCTTGAAAATTTTGAGGGAAGGGGTAAAATAAAAATCAAACTTTCGGAACGGTTCTACCTTTTGGATTGCAAACCTTTTCGTCTTTTCCGGAGGGCAGTTGAATTGCGGAAAAATGAGACCGTAGGATCTTTTTTTGCATCAGGATTCGACATTTTCTACCATTTTTCTAGACTTCCCCCCACTCCCGCCCAATGAAAATCCCTGCCATAGCTGTACATTTGATACTCAATAAGAAAAGTCAATTTTCTGCCCCTTCCAATTCGGCAAGTACTGATTGAAGAAGCTCTTCTCAGATGATAGTACTTGAAATTAATATTTCGAATGAACTGTTTATATACTGAGGGAAGATGAATGGCGCAGTTACAGCGGATGAAATTTACAAATAGCAACTGACGGATTTGCGTAGCAACTTTGCTCGTACGCTTCGGACGTAAAAAGAAAAAGAAGTGCACTTGAACTTCCGCCGTCGATCGATTCTTGTTCACAGTAAAAAGGGAAAGTACAACAGAATGTCGGAACGTAACGGGAGAGGTCACCAGGGATTCCATTCTCGTTTGGCAACGCAAGAAGGATTCACTGTAATAACCAGGCGCACCTATGATACAGTAACTGCTGCGAGCCAAAAACGCGGATATACGAGTAAAAATTGAGATCGATAAAGAGCGATAAGATCTGAAATAGGATAGGAAATGAGGAAGAAGAGCATTCACAAATATTTCTAATTGTCTTCAGGATTTTTTGTACACATGCGTCTTTTCGTCTCATTTTCTTGATTCGGTTGCTACTCTCTTGAATCCTTCCATTAGTCAGTAAACAATTAGAGTACTTATTTAATTCACTATATCGAAGTGAAGAGAGAAAGGAAAAAAGTAACAAACTCGTTGTTCTTTCCTCAACTTCACTTAAAATGAGAACAAGGAAGAATTAGGAGCTTACGAGTAACAATAAACTTTCGCTAAGACGACTGAAAGACGTATCTGAGGGAGGCTCAAACCATAAAGTTCTTTCGTTCTGAACAATATGATAACCGTGCAATTTTCTGTCTCGTATTCATTGCAAACCGCTTCTATAGAATATGTTTACACAGTAATGAAACGTATTCACACGCTTGTATTCGTGCCAATAAACCGACTACATAGTTGTATTATAACTTGCTTCGTCCATTTATTCATACTACGAGTACAATGTGAATCTGACACCGTCATTCTCACATTCTTGTATTACACCACGATGATGTACGTCTTTGCCATCGAGTGACGAGAAAACGCGAGCCATTACGAGTTATTTCGCTCACTTCCATTAAAAACACCTAGAACCTCCAAAGTAATCAGAATTCCCTCCTCAATGACGATATTATATCCAACAGATAAATTTAGACTGATCCTCACTACGAAAGGACGAGAGCAACCCGAAACTTCGTTGAACAACGGGGACAACCTAAAATATTATACGATGTCCACCTCAGAATATGATTCGATGCATCAACAAGCAGTAATTCCAGTTCGTTAAACATAAAGCCGACTATGTGCATTCACAACAAACAAAAAAAAGAAAAAAAAAAAAAAAAGGAGGGTGCATTTGAAGAGGTTTGACAACAGTGCATGGTTAACGTTCGTCATCTCGCCCACATGGATACATGAAATAGTAATAGGAATGATAGGGAATTGTACGTACGGTTCACACCCTTCGGAAAGCTCGGAAAAGGAAATACGGCAACAATGTAGTAAACATGCGTGCAAACGGTTTAGAAACTACCCAATGAGGTTCTACAGTTTTCGGATCCGTTGTTCTTTTCCCTCTTTATAATAGACCCTAACTATTGCTAGGATGGAAAAGAATCGTCGGTTGCGCTTCTCGCACAGCAAATTCCATCTCGCGCTGAATTTTCAAGAATTTGTTCGAGGAATTATGTACATCCGGTTCATGAATAGGAAGACGTAAATTAACCTGCCTTCGTACCTTCGACGATCGAGAACCTGGTACTATTCACCTCGGCTTAACTTTGGCAGATTAGGCGAACTCGAAAATTACTGGCTGATGATGAGCTAGTTTAAGGGTCGATCAAGCGAAAGCACAAAATGAACAATTGACATCGCGTTCGATGACAATCTCGCGAACAAATAACTTTCTATTTTTATAAATAACCTCGCTGACCGGAAAGAAGATGAATGCTCGTTAACCGTTTCACTGGGACTTATTAAGCAATTACTCGAATACTCGTGTTCCGGATAACGACTAGAGTCGACATTATGAGTCACGAGCCACGAGCTATATAATACGCAATAATCAATTTAAAATTCACGTTAAATAACTCAAAAGTGGTCAAGATCTTGGATAAGAATATCATGTTTTTAAAATTAGCGTAACTCAATTGATAACAAAAAGATAGAGCATACTGCAAAAGTAACTTATTACACAGCTAGCGATTTTGTGTGCTGTCGGTCAAATAATACTCTGACACTTCTTGGAATAAGAGTTTCGTATCATGGATTGAATACTCACGTGTTCACTTCATAGGAAATATGGATAATTTTCGCGATATCAAAACGGAACAAGGAGACATAATGATACTGATATCCTATAACACGAGTGATGCTAATAGCAGTCGAGTACTGCTTCCTCATCGAACTTGTGAGCACATTCCAATTATGCTTTAACCGCGAGGTAACTAACAAAATTTTAATTTTTCCAACATTCAACAAAACGAAGAACCTTATACTCAGTTCAAAGTCACCGGAACATCGATTATTAGCAGAAGAAAAGATATACACTCGAAGAATACCCGAAAGCTGTCCATCGAAAAGTAAAACGCAATAAATCTGGTCGTTACAGAATGTTATTTTCAATTCAGAGCATGGGTGTGATAAGAATGTTGAATTCTAAGTAAATGATTACAACGCAATTACATACAAATACTTCTTACCATCGTCTTTTTCGTCATTCTGCATGATTTTTTATAAATAATTTCGGAATATTAAATAAAAGTACAAAAATTTTCGAAAATACGCATTAACACACATAAACTAACTAAACCGCCATGATAAAGGAAATACCCTGCTACCTCATCCGCTTCAAAATGGCGCTTGAGGTATTTAACTCTGAACGACTGAATTGAATCGGTTCTATAGATGAACCGTTCATCAAGGCAATGGTTTCGAATTTTCGATTCGATCCCGCGATCCGAACCGCTCACACTTTCACGGAAGAGTCGGAACTCCAGAACTCCGATAATACCATAGGGAAAATTTATGCCGCATGTAGCGCTGCATACAACGAAAGTCTTGTGAGAACATCTTGTGAGAATGAAACTTGTTATCCAAGGAAAAGGATCAGTTCAAAGTAGGCGAATTTTCGTTTGATAGTTTCGATTTATAAATTTCTGTTTTCTATAAAGAAAATCAAAGTAAAGGCTAAAGATTACCCGAACAAGAGCAAATTTTTCAATTTCATTGAGAAACTTGCCCCAGCCTAACCTGTAGGTAGCTTTAACATTCGATTATCCCATATCAGTTTCGGCCTTTTTCTGTCTTCTCAATTTTTTCTTCTGATTGAATATCTATTTTTGCTGCGGTTCCATACTAATACTTCAAATTTTAATTTTCAATGAAATAACATACCTACATGAAGTAACGATAACGTGTTTCTGATGAAGTTACCTCATCTGCTATAAGCGGAGATTGGGAAGAATTTTTTAGAGGTCCCTCTGAACATTTGATAATATGAGTAGTAATGACGGGTCTTGAACCCATTTCAAATACCTTACTTATTAACATTTCTAGAAAGTTTTTAATAGGTTTTTGTGAGGATAAAACGTGCACGCACGATTGAAATACTTATATTAGAGTGAAGACTCCATAGATTTTTGATTGAAAAAACGTGATCGGAAAAACCGGTCATGATTTTAGATATCATTTTTGGAGAAATAAGTATGATATTTTACCATTTTTGTAAACGTGGGAGGAAAATCCTCCCGCGTTTATTTTATCATAATTATTGATTTCTTCAGAGTAATTGGGGTGAACAACCGTCTTTGAAAAAAAAAATTCTTTCTTAAATATTAGGTATTCCAAAACTTTCAAAAATCATAAGGCCTGGTGAAAATCAAATACCTGAAATACGAGTAAAATAATCAATTTTTTCTGATATTGATAGTCATTCTTGGAGAAACATAACTGAACAGGATGAGTGGGGTGGTGACTGCTGGAGAGTAAAATTACTCAAATTTCTTTATAAACTCGACTGAAAAAAACGTGCACGGAAAACCCGTGCATGATTTACAAGGCTCTTGGTGAAAATGACAGACAGGCGATTTTCTCTGAAAAAGGTTTGAAATGTGAGTAAAATATTGTCTCGATTTTTTCTGAACGAATATGCACTCTACAAAAATGATAAAAAATAATTGAAGGATTTCTAGTTGGATTGGGTTGTAAAAGAGAAGAAGTAGTAGTAATGGGGGTCTTGGGTTCAATACCCGTCATTATTACTAATATGCACCAAAACGGAAAATGTTAGATGAATTGTTTGAATGTACGAAATTGGTATCTCAATTTTATCTTTAATTTGCACCTCTAACCATTTTTCTACAACTTTTCTGAGACAAGTTATGTACCAAAATGGGCCAAAAATTGACCAACTTGCGAGGGTTTCCCAAAAATAGAAATTGAAAACTCCCCGAATTTCAAGCTTCATGGGATTAATCAGATTTTTTTCGGAATCAGCGTTAAATTTCATTTTCAAATCAAGTTGAACATGAAAGTGCGAACGATTTTTAATTTTTAAGAATTTTGGGAAATCGTTTTCGCTACATTTTGATCCATAACTTGGCTCAGAAAAGTTTTAGAGACAGACTTTGTATTCGGTACAAATTAAAAATAAAATTGAGATACAAGTTTCGTGCATTTGAAGTTTACATGTAAAGTTTCGCGTCTTTGCGCAAGAACGAATTTAGACCGAAATCCCATTCAACTGCGTCAACATCATTTTGCCGCACCCTGTATGACTCCCAAAAATGTCTCCAAAATGAGTACATAATGTAGTTAAAATGAGAAATGGGGATATCTTACATACATGACAGGGACATTATACCTGTTTTTCTGTCATGGGGACATCGTATGTTCAACGGGGTTCAATTAAGGAGTAGGTAACTTAGGCTTGCTCGCCTCCAGATAAACTGTGAAATTAGGTCTGTTTAGCTTACAAAGTTGGATTAGCTCATAGGTTTATGGCAGCATTAATATTAAGTATATGTATTATGCAATTGTACCAAGACTAACAACTTTAGGTTTCCAATAATCTCTTCATTGTTAACACAGCACCGGTGAAGTAAATCTTTCCAATTTTTAGTATACTACAAATGAATACGACTGATGGCCATTGTCTCCTAAAATTTCCCCTTCTTTGAAAAATGATGCCATGTGTTTTGTTTTCCAATCTGTTGAATGGACACGCGCACAAATTTTCCGAAAGGTAGCATTTGCAACCCAAACAAAACGATAAATGTGGTATCATATTATTTTCAAAAGTTATTATTATTAAAAATAATTCATTGTCCATTTGTTTGTGACCAGGTGAATACACCCAATTGTGTCTAACGTCTCAAAAATTTGATACAAATTTTTTCCCTGAATTTGCCCGCAGACGGATTTCCTATTTTAAAATAAAAGAAGATTCGACTCTCGAGATTATCAAGTCTACAAAAAGAGTAAATGATATGAGAATGCAAAAAGAAAAAAAAAAAAAAAAAAACATTATGTTTGATCTAAGAATGATCTTGCCAGTCGTGAAAACTTCCAATTCAAATGTTGATGACTTTCTTTCACTTTTCACGATCTCTTCGTTTTCACTCCGGTATAAAAAATACGAGCATTCATTTTTTTGATTAGAGTGGAATATTCATAATAATGACTAGTACAAATTATACACTTTATCAGTAGACGATTTCAATTTGAATAACTTACAGTTTTCACTGTACTTGATCAAAATGAATCCTCTGAAATGTACAATAACAGATAGAAATTTTTAGAATTATGATAAAACAAATCATGATATGGCTTAGTAATAAATAGTTGGGGAAAAAAACTTTACTGCTTTTGAATTGAAAAAATAATATTTTCACGAGACATATAAAAAATAGTTACGGTGATCCGCAAACAATATAAATTATCTGCATATATACATCTTAATTAACCAATTATTACAACAATGATATAAGCACAACAGATAATTAATAAAATGGTAACGCGAACTTTTTTACTAAAAAAGAAAAAAAAATTGCAAGCTATTATCTTGCAAAGAAACGATTTCATAGGTTTCATTTTTATTGCAACACTCGTTTCAAAAACACACTTGTTTACCGTTCTAACAGTTTCACATAGATTTTTCCTTTGCAGTAAATGCTTTCACACTTTTAAACCACTAATTTTCCTGCTTCATATCAACTGATAGGCAATTGGTAAATAGTTCTGAAACAAATGTTGCAATGAATGAACTGATACAATATGGTCAAAAGCCTGGGATCAACGTGATGATTCAATCTTGGCCCAAAACACTCTCGTCAAAATTTGTAAATTTTGAGCATAAACTACGTATTATACTATTTCGCAAATAATTAGAACATAAGATATCACGTGACAAGCAAACCTAATCCTAATGATGATAATTTAAAAAAAAAACAAAAGAGAGACGTACAAAAAGAGAAAAAATATTGAATACATCTTTTCAAGATTTGATTATAAAATACATATCGAAAAAAAAATACGCCTAAATATCACAAAGATATGAAGTAACACATAAAGAAAATAATTGTAGTTTATCAATATCTAGTTAGGGCATCATCAGTCACTTTGTCAATTATTGATCGACATACAGGACATCGTTGTGCAAGTTGTAGAGAACATTTTAAACAGAAGCCACTGCAACAATTGAAGAAAATCAGGTCCAAAGCACTATTACCTTAAATTTAGGAATTTTAATTAAATAAATTACCTATGTCCACAAGGTTCTAGCACAACCGAAGCCTTATTATCAAAGCATATGGTACAAGAATCTTCCAAAATATTAACATTTTGAACCTGCTTGTACTGAAGATGCCTGAAGAACAAAGAAAATAACATGAATTTTTACGTGGCTTTAAACCATCCCACTTCTGGAATTTCAATGCTGTTGTCACTATACCTTGGCAAAACGACTTTTTCACTATCAGATAAACAACCATGGTCATTGAATGTAGAAAATTTTATATCTCTTGGAGGATACTTAAATGCTTTTACGCCGAAATTGAATTTACAGTGTTGGAATGCCATAAAACTGGCGGCAGCGAAAAATCCGCAGCTACGGGATAAACGAATTAGTATTTAAAAATTTTTGATCATATCATGCATTTTTCATTCAGTAAAAGCTTTCTCATTCTTACCTGGCAGCAGTAAAAATCTGACTATTTTTCGTTACCAAATGACCATTAAGGTAAAATGAAACGTATTCTTCTGGCACATTGATTAGGCAACCAACAACATCACCGGGCTGCCAGGGAGGATATGATTCAACCGCTTCATTTAATGCAGCGTACCATAATTGCTGTCTGCATCCATCATAAGAAATAGAATATTCGTCATCGCCAATTCCATAGCCTTCCTACAATTTTCAACTACAGCTATAAATAACACATTTATATACACTCGAAAACTAGTGGGTAAAATAACGTCTACTTTCATTCTTCCTATAAAAGTTCATTCTACAAGAAGAAGGTGACAGCATTGCCTAGAAATAAATCAACAACAGCATACTACTTTACCCCACTCGCACTCGCTTACGATACGAGTGCTAAAAATATTTGTTCAAATCAATTGCAGAAGTATAAAAGGAAATAATACATACAAAAATATCATTCGATAATTTATGGACGAGAAAAAATTAAGAACGCGTAACAAATTGACAATAATGTACTTCAATATAGCTCTTTTAATTGAAATGTACTCTGACTAGACTTCTGCAGATTTTGATAAGTGATTCATACAACGAAAATGGATTATAAAAAATTAATAAATTTTTGGGATCCAATTTAAACGCAGTTATTTGAAATCGTTACTCACGTGGTTTTTGAAAAGCGAATTCATTGTTGCCCATCCTATCTGCATCACACCACTGCTCAATATAGTGGCTTCGTAGTACCAAATACCGTGATTCACTTGAAATGTGCAACGCACACTTTCAAAAGAGTAAGCATCACATCGAGCCTATTCAGAAAAATAAAAGATTACTTTCTGACAATTTTGAAGACCATAAAAAATCCGAAAATCAGTATTTTGAGGAACGCAGTACAAGATATTCCGTACAAAATTTCAGACACCAAGAAACTTATTATTTTCAGCAAAAGATAATTTTGAAAGAAAAAATTGAGAGAATCTACGACTGATCGCTTGATACAGTCGTCGGAATGACACGAATAATTCTTGAAATCTTCTGCCTTGAAGATTGTCAACTTTATTATGGAACTATAATACAAACATTTTCGCTAAAAATCCAGAACACTTACTTCAGTACCATCTGGCGATAATTTCAGATATTCACTGGTATCCATAGTATTCAACATCGCGTTCAATTTCTGGTTATCTGCTATTAAATAAGACAATTTTCTTCCTTTAACAGTAACTGAAAACAGAGAGAAAAAACTCAGGGTGAAAATTACTATAAATGACCGCAAAACAACAACAAAGTTTATGTCTATCAAAATCGTAAAGTTGCAAATCAACCACTCATGTAGTACGGAAATTATGAAGCAAAGAAAACGAATCGAAATATTTACACAGTCGACGTTCGTATCAGGTATGACGGTAGTGCCACCAAAGCCATGTTAAAAAGAATATCAACGACGTTGACTGACGACTACCGCATACCGTACTTACCATATTTACAGTAAGCGTTTTGTAGCTGTTTTTGGGATCATATAATTCTGGACACAATAGAATTTCAGTATCTTGTCACTGGTACACCAACACCTCAATTTCATCATCTTGCTTATTTATCTTGATTGGGGGCTGACATATAGAGCGTCAAAGAGGGCTGCTTTGGACATTTTGTTACGCCCCGAAAGGTTATCTTAGTCAATGCTGCAAGCCAGACTATTCAACATAAACACTCATCGTAAGAGACTTCTCATCCAATCAATAAATTTCGTCTGAAAATCTCAGCAACGTTCTTTTCCCTGCGGCTTGTTGGTAAAGCAATCGGTAACGAGATGCGAGAAAACCATTACGTCTTCAATTTAGGTTAGAGTTTATTCAATTAGAATTAACGAATTAAGAAAAAACTGTTGTTATCGACCCAAAAATATTCAAAAACAAAATACATATTTGATTGAAAAAAAATTCTGGTGTCAATATTTAGTGAGCCGAGCCATATCTTTTCCTCCTTCTTCTCAGGAAACGCTTGGTGTTTCATTATTTTCTTCAGTCCAATGTCATCATCAAAGGACGAAGAAATTTCAAGTTATCCACGTATAAACTTGAAAAATGAAGCACCAAGTTTTTCCTAAGAGGCAGGAGGAAAGACATGGTTCGGTCCCCTAAATATTGATATTGAAAATTTTCCTCATCAAATAAAATATTTTTTGTTTTTAGCTTGGCTTCCTTTTCATACACGTAAGTGTTTTGGGGTTTATTTTCATTTACGGTTGTCCATATTTGATGATCAAAGGTTAACTCTACTATATTTTCTTCAAATTAATGAACATACTTACATATATTATCGAGCAACCATCGCGCACAAAATCCTACTTGAGCTTCAATATGATTTTCCGATTTCACTAAATTTTCGAGTTTCAACAATGGATTTTTCGTTTCTTGATCTAAATATTTCTGGATAACAACCTTATTTTCAGCTGCAATATGATAAACCAAAGAATCATTATCATACCCAGTTCAGTGCATTACTTCTATTATCATAAAACTTGATTCAAATAATTTTTCTTCTTCTTTTTCCTTTAACTCGAACCTTATTTCACTCGTCTCAAAAATAGGCAGGTATTTTCATACTCAGAGAAATAACTTTTGACACGAATTGTTGAGCGAAAATCAAGTGTCAAGACGACAGTATGTTCTAAGTCAGTCATAAACTTTTACTCGAGTTTTAAACAAAACACTACCGTTTTGTAATAAATACTTACTTATTTGGGCAAACTTCTCTAAAGCGATCAATGAAAAGAGTGTAACGACAGGATCAACTTTTTTGATATCCTGCAATTCCGTGAGAAAATATTGAAGAAACATTCACGAGCAATTTTCATCATAATTATAGTTTAGAAGTATCAACGAACCAAATTCATGATTAAATAGTCCATGGTATTAGGAAACATGGCAGCACTACTCGGACCAGGTAACTTTTCGGCAAGTACTCCAAATATTACGCAAAGATTTCTATGATAATTGACTGGTACAAGTTTTCGCAAACGATGCGAAGTATACTTGGCTACATTCAAAATCATCGTCATACGAAGCACAGTTTCCTAAACGTAAAACTTGTTTTCTAACTTTCATTAATGATTTATTCCTCAAAATCAAAATAATAAACGTACTTTATTCGGTAACGGGCAGTCATCTAGAACAACTGTAATCGCAGCTGGACCTAAAGGATCATCAACTGGGATAATGTTGATCATGGACAAAATTATTTGCAGCCAACCTTCTTCTTGATCCCCAATCACATTAAGTTTTTGTAAGGCATCAGGTGTCTCTTGATTGTAACTGTACAAAAATGAAATGACATGAAACTGTCTACCGACTATCATAAATTAACAATAGCTCTAATACACACCCAGCTAAACCTAATTTTCCAATCATACTCAAAGTCTGTAAAATCAAATTATCCACCGACTTCGGGGTACATGGTCGTCTTTTAGAGCTCGAATTACATCTATCGCGATTCAAGGGAGAACCAGTATTGATACCCAGCGCGCTATTACTACGACTTGAACTAGGTACATCAAATGCAGATAAATTTGATCGGTCTTCATCGTGGGATTTGCAAGTTTTGCATAAGCAAGCTCCCATCTCTGACCTTGCTCCACATAAAAAAAAGGAAATCGCTTTTGCGAGTTCAAATTGACGAATGAAAGAACACACGCGTTAATTTCATACGAACTTACGAAGATAACTGATTCACAAAATGCACGCGGCCTGGGGTCAAAATCATGATAGTAATTTTTTTACTACCAGAATGATGGAAAAATATTCAGATAAACAAAATTTCATCGATAATAACAATCATTTTAGATTCATCATGTTGCTGCAGAGCCCAAACAGGGAAAGTCCACAGTGAACTACAATGCCTCTGCTTCAATTCAAGTCCTTTCTTCGCGAGTTCTCCAGTGTCACACCATTACTGCCGTACAAAGTAGAACGGACGTATATGCGAAAACAACGATCACGGAAAAGTATCAAAAAGAATTTAAAAATGTATTCAAAAGATATTAAGATCGCATAAATTGATCACTCATAGTAATTTTCAACGTAGAATTCGATAATTCTAATAATTTTCTTCAATAAGTGCTCAATCTTCAGATACAGTACATTTTTTCACCTCGCGATGCATATACGTCCAAAAAAGGACGTATATGCATTGATATGCAATCGACTGTGATAGTAGTGGTATGTGAATACGAAGCTTCGTTACCATCACACATACAGCCCATTGATCCGAACGCCTCGTCTCGGTGATCGTTGTTTTCGCATATACGTCCGTTCTACTTTGTACCAGCTTTGTACGGCAGATTACCAGCCACTAGACTCACCACAACACTATCGCCACTTTACACACATTACTCATTAGCCCAGTATAAGAATCCGCCATCTTATGTCAGGAATTTTCGACAGTCGCAGTTTGCAGTCTGCTCAGCGCGGACACAGAGGTCGGTCGTCTAAATCTGCCGTACAAGTTATTGACCCATATCCAGAACGTCGATCTGGGAAACTGAATAATCTTTCCTCGATGACAAAAATGGACTTCAAATCGAGTTCGTCTAGAAAATTTCGCACTAATTTTCAACGAGGAATTCAAAAATGATGTTGGATTTTTCTAATCCAATCTGGTTTTTGAGATACTGGAGTTACGTCAATATGATAGATTTATGATTTTGAGGTATCTCCATTATCTCAAAAACCAGGCCGAGTTGGGAAGATCTGATTTGATTTTCAGATTCCTTGTTGAAAATTGAGTAAGAAATCATCAAGACTTTGTTAAATTAATGCACTTTGAAATATTCGCCGACACAGGGATTGCCATGCACACATACAAACTGATTACAAGCTGACTACGCACACTTAGACATTGGTTACGCCAAAGATGCCATTTGGTAATCTCATGAAAATAGATAATTATACGTCAATTCAACTTTGCATGGCAGAAATGTCTAAACGCGCTCGAGACGCGGGCATCATCCAAATTTGTTGTTTATCACTTCACAAAATTGAAAATTCACAAAAACATATTACAGTGCGATACCATTGACTATACATACTGCTTACAAAGTATGTATAGTCAATGGCGATACGTTTGTATTTAGAACTCTACTCATGTGAGAGGTGGACATTTTAGGTCTGGGAAAGGATGTCCAGGTGCCAGAAGCAATGGACAGCAAAATTAGAGAGAATGGGTTGACGCGAGTATAATGCCTACCTATGCTCATTGAGTCTTGTTTTTAAGGCCGACCTGTTTGCTCAATATAAGAGAAGGGACATTCATTGCACTGGATTTTGTAAACATCACACTTTTTATCTGAGGAAATAAGGTCCTTAAGCTGGTCTCAAATGTGTGAGTCTTAATAAACAAGAGAGGAGGGAGGAGAGCTTATACCGAGGTGAGAGAGGCGGATCCATTTTTCTTTTTTCAGATTTGTGTCTCTTGAGTGAGTGATAGTGGCATCAAGAGTTCTAGATACTATAATTTCCTAGGAATTAATTTATCAATGTTCAACTTTACATGATTGGTCTTTGCTATGAGCTTAATAGTGTCCACTTCTTTTCTGAAGAGTGGAATTTTGAGAGGGATGGACACTAATCTATGAATCATATCGAGGAAGGGGGCATGCTTATGTGAGGGAGGGCAATAAGAAGAGCCATCTATAGTAATGTCAGTATGTAGGCTTCCTGAAAATCTCAAATTTGTGTTTGCCTTCATTTAGGGCAATGGAGAGGTCTAGAAAGTTAATGGATTTACCGCCGACCTCGAGCGTGAATCTGATTGAGGGATATAGAGAGTTAATGAAGAGAAAAAATTCCTGAAGTTGTGTTCCGGCCATAGACAGAACATTGTCTACATGACTGTATAAGCATGCACTATGAAATGAAAAGATCTTTTTCAAACATGTTCATAAAAATTTTGGAAACCAGGGGAGTCAGTGGTGAGCCCATAGGAAGACCATCTTCAAATTGATACCTATTGTTTTTGAACTTACAGATATTGGGGAAGAGACACGTTTTTAGGCGCAAAATAAATTTCTTAGCAGCGGGGGGCGAAACAGTTGCCTTATTTAGTATCTTATCAATACTTTCAAGGGTGGAGCCAAAGGAACATTTGTAAATAAACCTGTGACATCAAATGAAACTAATGTGGAGTCAGGAGGGGGACACAGTCCTTGATTTTCCCAATTAATTCTGTAGCATTCTTGACCGAAAATTCTGCCACAAAGCCCGTACTCCACTGAAACCACAGGTTCAAATATTTTGCCAGTTTATATGTCGGGGAGGATATGAAAGAGACTTTTGGTCTGACCGGAACTCCGTCTTTGAGGACTTTTGGAAGACCATATAATCGAGGGAGAATGGGATTCATGACCTTGAGAGATTGTTTTTTGGAGGGGGATTCTTACAAACCTACTCTCGCTGATATGTTTACAAACATTGACATTGAATTTAGGAAAATTAAAATCCATTCGAAACTTTGCACTATTATTCGTCAAAAACTCTTCCACCTCCTACTCGTATTCCTTTCGATCCAGGACAACGACCGAGTTCCCTTTGTCTGCCTTGGACACCACCAGATCATTTGTTTTGATATTCTCCCGTAGGTTATTCATGGTACGGCGAATTGGGCGGAAAATCGGCTCTGTTGGGGTGGATGATATGACCTCTTGGCACTGGATAGCTATTGTCTCAACCTTCAGATGCATCGATAAGTGGGCAAAATTCACAACAACATAAAGGTTACTAGAGTCGTAATTTAAAAATTTATTAAGCGAGTCCTTTCGGATGAATATCCATCAACCGGCAAGAACATACTGACCGAAGTGAGTAAACCCGTAAAGAAATAAATCGCAACAGATTACACCGAGTAATTTCCTTGTAAACTGTATTAGCGAGGTATGAAGTAGGGATTTTCTCGTTTACCATAGGCAAGTAATTATAGACTGATTTGATTATGTCTATAGATTTCAGTGCAAAACGTTTGTATTTAGAACTCTGGGAGAGGCGGAAATTTTCAAGTCTAGGAAAAGGATGTCCAGATACCAGAAGATGGGCAGCAAAATTAGAGAGATTGGGTTGATGCGAGGTTAATGCGTACCTATGCTCATTGAGTCTCGTTTTTAAGGATCGACCTGTTTGTCAATATAAGGAAAGGGACATTCATCACACTGGATTTTGTAAACACCACAGTTTCCATCTGAGGGAATTGGCTCCTTAAGCTGACCAAGGTGGTTCCTAAGGGACGACTCTAGTAACCTTTATGTTTTTGTGAATTTTGTGATTTATGTGACGTAACATGGAACGTAGTATTCATGATATGTTTACCGCTTTGTCGCATTCCGACGCTGTTTGGTTTCTTCCGTCAACAATTGACCATGGCCGTCTCTAGTATCAGCAAAATACTATAAACAACAACACTGGAAACTCCTATCTAAATACATTGGGCGCTTATATTGAAAGAAAAATACGGTACAGACGTGCACAAATTTTTATTACACGACCGGTTTCTCTCCTATCATATATAGCTCGAGAGTTGAAATTTGTCCAAGTCCCCCTCCTATCATATATGGCTCGAGAGTCGAAATTTTTTCAAGTTTTTTGCTGGACGGCGCATGGCGCACGGCAAATTTCTCAAAAAGCCCCCCATAGCACAGGTTCCCTGTTAAAAACAAATTTCATAAAAGATAATTTATGTCAATCCGGCCCACAGGGCCACAGGCCACAATACAGTTAACGCAGTCACTGCCATAATTGATTTCTTATATTTGGCCATGGTATAGTCATGGTGATTATATAAGCAGTCTCACGGCCGTACAAAAAAAATTTAATAATTAACGTATGTGAGCTCTGTTATCAAGAACAACAATCCACTTGCGTGCAAAAAATAATTGACTATGTCAGCAAGATTTTTCTGATAACAATCCTAAGAAGAGGGAGGGTTTAAGGACTGCAGAGGGTCTAATTCCAATGATTATTTCCATATAATCACAATATTATCACTGAATTGAACATACATCAGATCTTTTCTCTGGATAAGGACTCTGGATTGTTGTTTTTGATAACAGATGCTCCCATACCTTAATTGTTTCTTGCACGGCAGCATGGTTGCAAGCAAGCAGTGACCACGGTATACTACATTGCAAGCCCGCCATCTGTCAAGCCCTACATTTTCTTTAAAATGCATTGTACATTTGAGATAAAATTGATTATTTGAAATATCTTCTTGTTATTTCCCATAAGAGTGCATATGGACCCTAATAAGCAAAACTCGACCAAGCGACATTTTTGAGATTTTGGAGTTATATACACCGTTGGAAAGAGCTCAACGAGCACTTTCCAACGGTGCTGATTAAAAAACTGGAAACGCAATACTCGTCGAACAATTATGAATTGAAAATATCGACCTCCATCTATTTTTAAGTAACCGATTTCCTTTAAGTCTAAATATCACGAAACTACGTGATTGTCGCTTGGTCGAGTTTTGCTTATTAGGGTCCATATTGTGATCTAGAATTTATAATGAGTTTGAAAATTTTGTTTTTTCCATAAGAAAGTATTGTGAATAATTGTCCCTATTACTGATATCGATCACATTCTTGGGTCTAGCTTCCATACATTGCCACCTGCAGCAATTCTTTCGCTGTCAAGTCTGCCCCTGGCGTTGCGTTAAGGTTGCGTTGTTTAAAGCGTTGTTGTCATTTTAGCTTTGCCTTATCACCACAGCTTATCACATTCACAAGAAGAAATTATTCGTTTTCGCCGCTGTAATTCAAAAAATCGAAATAGACGAAGGTCTCAAATTTTATATCATTTCACTTTTTTCAAGAGTTATCAGGCTAATCAAGAACAATTTTTCGGATGTCATTCCTCGGTGAGTGTAATTCTTATACCTAGTACATCTTCAACTTGAGATTCTGGAATTATTCTCCTTCTGTTTGTATTTTCTCCACAGACCAGTTTTCCAATTTGAAAAACTCCACACTCTTTTCTACAGTTCGTGATGAAGTGACTGAGGGAAATAAAATACCGTCCTCAAGCGCTGCCAGTTCGTCAACTGGTCAAAATGTAATTCAATCAAAGAGTGGCACTACCACAATTCTTGTCAATCCGAAACAGGTAGATGGATTGTTATGAACAGAACGTAACTATTTTGTTGCAAGAAGATAAAATTGATTCTACTTTTTTGATATAGAGAGGAAATCCTTTGCTAAAATCCATTACCAGTGTTCCGTGGGAGTTCGATGAAACGATCATACCAGATTACGTTTTGAGCAGGACGACGTGTGCCCTATTTTTGTCGTTAAAATACCACAATTTGAAACCAGACTATATAAATGATAGATTAAAACAATTGGGAAGATTATACGATCTTCGAGTCCTACTGGTTCAAGTGAGTGCCTATTTCTTGTGACAATGTTTGCTATGTAATAGACACTATTTTGTAATTATTTAAAGTTTGATATCTTTCGAAGCTCAGACTCGGAGAGGTTCGTAGTGTAAATTCCTTTCGAAAATTTTGTCTAGGTTGATTTGGAAGACCCTCATCATGCTTTGAAACACTTAACTAGAGTATGTCTGTTATGTGATCTGACTTTAATGTTGGCTTGGAGCTCCCATGAAGCTGGTAAAGTTATCGAAACGTATAAGGCTTACGAGCACAAGCCACCCGATGCGATACAAGAAAAACAAGAAAACGATCCGCAAACAAAAGTGAGTTCCATTTTTAATTTTATTTAAAATTAATTAATCCTTCAACTTTCTATAAATAAATATTTTGATTCGATAGATAATTAATGCGTTAGTTGGAATTCGTTCTGTGAATCGTACGGATGCTGCTACACTCTTGTCTAATTTTGGATCCATCAAGAATATTGTTCGGCAATCAAAGGAGTCACTGTCGCTATGTCAAGGCATAGGCCCTCAAAAGGCAGCTAAAATACATAGTGTTTTGAAGGCGCCATTTCTCAAGAGTAAAGTGCGTAAACCTACCGCTTCTCAATCGAATATTATGACGTTTTTGAAGAAGAATTGAGGCTTAATCGGTCAATTTTGAAAACATAATGCTGACGTGTGAAATTCCTCCATAATGATGTACAAGGTAAAGATTCGTTATGCAGCCAAAAGAGACATTTTCAATTACGTTCGTACACGGTCGTATTAGAATGCGAGTAACTGAGACCTGTGAAGACTGTGAACCTGGAGTTTGGAAGTTTTATAATTTTTTTTAATGGTTTGTTATTTTTGTATTGTTTGGCAATTTTATAAAATTACTTTGCTCACGACTGTATATATAGGAGATGAGAATTACTGCTTTAATAAATAACATGCTAATATCAACGAGCAAGTATATACACAATTATCATGAAAGGAACAGTTTAATTACTGACTTAGGTACGATCAATCAACAAGAAATAAGGAACTGGTAACATCTAAGAAAAAAAAGAAAAAAAAATCACTAAAAGACCATTCCGTTCTAGGTGTGTAACAGTCGTAGGTATTCAGAATTGAAAAACACCACTGTTATGGTAATGTCATCTCTGAAGAATCTGACTTGATCTTGAGGTAGAGTAAGAATTCTCGATAAGGTATCGTGCTCGTCGCCGTAGTCGGTTCCACCTAATGTGTTTCGCAATAAATGAGTAGCTGCGTTTCCATCTGTTGGTTTCATGTTGAAACATTCTTTTCGTTGGAGCAAAAGGTTATCAAGTTCTCGAAGATTCATGTTTCGTTTGGGTAATTTGAAAGGATTCAATACCACTTTTCCTCGCATGTGTTCACCAACTAATCGGACAGCCTGTTGAGGTGTTGCTATATCCCAAAGACCGTCTGATGCGAGTATTAAAAATTTATCACGCGGAGTTAAACGGTGATAACTAATTTCGGGCTTCGCAGTCAGATAAGGAGGTGTATGGTAACTTGGTGCAATCACATTTTCACCGTAAATGGGAGACGCAATTTTCAGCAGTTTCTCTTCACTCCATTTGTACCTGTAAAGATACAAGTAAATATAAAAAGTAATTCAAAGCTAGAAATTTTCTACTTTTTTTTTTCTCAAGAGCGGACGTTCACAGTAATACTAATGAAAGGGAGGGAGAGGAGAGATCATGAAACAACGAAAACCATAACAATTTGGAGGAAGTTCAAGGATTATATCTCTTTGGAAAGAAGCAAAAATATATACGATATTCATAGTTTCATATTCTACTTGTTCCTTCCAATAGTAAGCCCCAAGTTGAAAATATGAGAATACCTAATGTCTCCAAATGCTCGTAAAGGAGCCAACTGGCCAAGCAATCGTCCATTTCGTAATACAGTATCCACTTCACTAGGAGGATGCTCGTTCTTGATTCGTGATACCTCAGAAACGTTATCCACGTTGTGATCTTTTGTCAATTCTTTTGCTATCCAAGAATAATTTTCCGTCTGCACTCCTAAAACTGCTCTACAATCACCAACATTCGCGACGTGCAAGTGTGAACCATCAATATGAGCAACACAAGCTACAGCTCCCGACATAGCGACACTAATTGTTCGTAAGTTGGGTTTGATTGAATTTGTTATGAACGCTTCTGTAGATATATCTTCATCCAAAGTGAGAATAGCTTTCTCAAGAACATTTTCCATACAGAAGTCTTCCTTGGTATTCAGTAGATTTTCGACGTACTGAAGAAAACTTTGATGGTGAAGTTTTTCCAATTCCGGTACGAGCTCATATTTTTCATTGTATTGATCAATTAACGGCTTCGAGTCATTTTCTACAAATACAAGTTTCACAAATTAATTGATGTAGTTGGAAGGATCGTATACAAAGTAATCAAATGAATTAGATTTTTCAACAACTGTTTACACGACTCGGCGTTTTTAGGTATTAAAACTTAGTCAGACCAGTAAACCCACACCATATAATTTCATGCGCTCTTCAATTTATGTAGTTTATACTTTTTGCGGACAAGTCTTCTTTTTAAGAAAATCATTAAAAAAAAATTCCGAACTTCCTAATTCCATCATGAGTAGTTGTGTGAACGGTTGTTGTTGCAGTAATGTGAGTAGTCTGATTACAACTACAATTCTACGTTCTTATGAATTAAAATTCAAAATGTATGGTTAGATGAAGAAAAATGCGGAAATTCGAAAAATGTTCATGATCGTATTTCTATCACAGTGCCGATTCAATGCGGCGGAAACAAATCGAATAGAGAAATTTGACAGATCGAAACACTGGTTCCGAAAACAAGAAATGTTTATGCCAACAAAATGCATGATTAAGTTCCTTTCAGCACGAAACCGGTCCAATATCAATATGATATGTGTCTAAACAGATGGATCCGTCAAAATCGTCAGAAATAATGAAAAATATTACATTATTATATGCCAGAGAATGGAAAAGATAATTGGATGAAGGAAATCGAAATCTTACAAACAGAGTAGAAAACAAAGTGAGTGAACGCAGGAGTAGCAAATTTTCATTTTAATCCCTCGCATCAGGAAGATATTTTTCTCAAAAATGATGGTAAAGATCGCTAACCGTAAGTAAAATCGCACTTTACCATCGTGTGATGAGAAAAAGATCATATTGAAGTCAATCATCAATGTCGCGATCAAATTTCATCCTTGTCATTTAGGTTTCCCTCAGATCTAAAAAGAAACGAATTTTAATTGTAAGAAAAGAATCAAAGAAGCAACTAGTACGAGGGAATTCAAAGTAAATTTTTAAGAGTGCACGAGATGGTTCACGAGAGGCACAGGTAAATAATCGCTGAAAATTGTAGAGTAAACCACGGATAATGCGTTATCATTTTGTTAGGATACCAGTCTTTTTGTTTGAATTTTTTTCCTTTTTTTGTTTTCCTACTTCGCCTTGATGGTTAGCACTACTTTCAACGATTTAAACCAATTAATTAATATTTAATCACATATGAAATTACTTCGAAGTGAAAGAAAGTATTCATTCAAAAGGTTATGGGGCAGCAGCCCTGCACAAACGTACTTCGACAAACGTTTAGCAATTATTTGAGCACATCCTGGACCACCGTGACCATCAAATACCCCAATTAGAGTACCTGTCAAACAAAATGATCATAAGAGCAACAAAATCATAATAACACTGAACTTTGTCAGTTAAGCATTCTCATACCCCTAGTTAGGAGGCATCTGCCTTCAGCGCGAGTATCTTCGATAGGTGCGTTCGACGGAAGCTGGTTCGAATCGTAAGATTTGATTGCATAGTTATTTTTTTGGAAATCGTGAGTGTATTCATTGGCACGAAGAATATCAGAAATCTAAAAATAAAGTACAAATGGTCAATTCATGTTACACCGAGAAAAAAAACACTCGTCTTTATCGATTACCTCTTGGGACGACAGTTTGGTTTGACCACATAATGAGGCAGAATAATGCAACTCCAAACGAGAATTAGACCAGTAGGTAGGTAAATTACAAAACAGCAATGAATTGAATCTGCGTTGGGTGCATTCCTTGAGGAATGACATATCATCCCTACACACTGTAATACACCAAAAGAGACATACAATTTCTGCAATTTGAAAAGAAAATCATGTAAAACATCTTTGTTCACGATATTCGAAAGAACTTCGCCATTCTCTCCAACACTTCTGAACTTCAGTTTAACCGTAGCAACCCCAAATGACTGCACACTGCATGTTGTGGTTACTGGTTTGGTAGGATATTTTTCGTTATCATCCACCACCGTTGGAAAATGTCAACCTGATGTCAACTGATGCTGCGCTCTGTCTGATACTACATGGATTACTGGTCTCACGTCCGAATGAATGATCGTTGAGAGCACGCCATTCGATGATAAAGTCAATGACTAACGCCAGGGCTACCAACTACCCAACTCTAAGCTTGGAGAATAGAAAAACCTGTTCACTAAAAAATCTTTGTAGAATCGACTATTTACATCAGAATTGGCCATATTAACGGTAACCTGACTGAGAGAAAATAAGATTCTTTCCTTTTCGTCGCTTTCGATACATAAATTTAAATACTTACACGTCAATTTCATCTTCATATGGCATTGTACCCCGGTAGAACTTGGTGATCTAAATTTACCTACAAAACTGTTGATAAGAAATAAGGATTAAGCTGCCTGGCTGCCAACGTTGCCAACAAATAGTTCGCAAATGAAAAATGTACGTGGACGTAATAATCCTTCTTCAAACCTGTATTTCTTTTTTCATCATGTAGATTATCTTCTCTTATTCTGTATCTATAGTGATTCGATAAACCGCAGTTTGTTCACCGAGTAAGGATGGCGTTCAAAAAAGATAAGAAAGAAGAAGAAGATGGTAAGTTTTACCCTGTAGCTGTACAGACACTCAATATCCTGACAATTTTGTAGTCTTTTATCGGCTGCCTAAAGTTTGAACTTATTCATTCATTTCTTTGTAATGACGCAGGGGGAAACCCATTTCAAAACTTGGATAAGACCACCGTTCTTCAAGAAACACGGACCTTCAACGATACTCCCGTGAATCCGAGAAAATGCAATCATATATTGACGAAAATGTTGTACCTGCTATACCAAGTACGATCCATTTCGAATTAACGCCCTATGTACGGTGTTTCCTCTTTTACTATCTTACTTTTAATCTTGAAGGGCGAACAACTTGGTGTATTAGAAGCTACGGATGCTTTTTTCGCTATGACCAAATTATTTCAATCGAAAGATATCATGCTTCGCCGAATGGTATATCTTGCTATAAAGGAATTATCGAAAGTCGCAGAAGATGTGATTATTGTTACGTCTAGCTTGACTAAGGATATGACTGGAAAAGAAGATTTATATCGCGCAGCGGCCATTCGTGCTTTGTGTAGTATTACCGATGTAAGTTTACATTTCTTTGTCGAATTTATTCATGATTTCTTGTTTGACGAATTATTCATCCTTTGGTCGTGTAGGCTACTATGCTCCAAGCGATTGAGCGATATATGAAGCAGGCAGTTGTAGATAAGAATCCCTCAGTTAGTAGCGGAGCTATTGTCAGCAGTCTTCACATGACTAAATCTGCCGGAGATGTTGTTAAACGATGGGTCAACGAGGTTCAAGAAGGCCTCAATTCAGAGAAGTAAATTACTGTCGCTGAAGAAATAGAATAATTATCTCAGTTGGTAGGAGTATTTTTGTTCATTTACTTATTTATTTAACAGTGTCATGGTTCAGTACCAAGCTATCGGTCTCATGTATCATATAAAGAAAAACGATCGCTTAGCTGTCACTAAATTGGTGTCAAAACTATGTCGAACTCCTATGAAATCCCCATTTGCAGTTTACCATTTGGTGAGTGAAATCAAGAAACTGTAGTTTTGACAGGAATGAAAGTTTGGTTGAGTTTGTATTTTCCATGAGTTTGGGCTTTTACTAGAGTATCATCTTTTCTTTGATCAAGAAAATTCTTACAATCATTTATTTTCTTACTCTGTAAAAAATCAAATCATATCTCTTATGTTGGCGATTTTCGTGTTTACATAAATTTTCTACTCATTTGTATATGTGAACAATTTTTTTTTAGCTTCGCATCATATGTAAATTATTGGAGGAAGAAAACGATAGTTCAGATTCATTGTTCGAATATGTAGAAACTTGCTTGAGACACAAATCGGAAACTGTCGTCTACGAAGCAGCGTGCGTCGTTGTAAATCTTCGAAGAACAGCAGCTCGAGAGTTAGCTCCCGCTATCAGCGTGCTTCAGCTATTTTGCAGCTCTCCCAAATCTCAGTTGAGGTTTGCGGCAGTACGGACGCTAAATAAAGTAAGATTCGATATGAAACTGTTGATGGTAACGGAGGGCTATTCTAATCCTTCTAACCGAAGACTTACCTGATCGTCTCAATGAAAACCCGTTGAAACAATGTGTGCCCTAATTGGTCTGGATTATTTTAGGTTGCTATGGCTCATCCTACCGCTATCACCACGTGCAATATGGATTTGGAAAATTTGATAAGTGATTCTAATCGCTCGGTAGCGACATTAGCTATCACAACTTTACTGAAAACTGGCGCTGAGTCGTCTGTCGACAGATTAATGAAACAAATATCTTCTTTTGTGAATGAAATTTCTGATGAATTCAAAATCGTCGTTGTGCAGGTGAGAAGAAGAATTTTTCACTATCATCCTGGTTATGAAAGCTGCAGTTTCAAATGTATACTGCAATATTGAAATTGATAAAAAATATTTCAAGAACGTATTTTTCATTTTTAGGCAATTCGAGCTCTTTGCGAAAAATTTCCTCGAAAGCACACAGTATTGATGAATTTTCTTTCTGGAATGTTACGCGAAGAAGGAGGATTAGATTACAAAGCCGCTATTGCCGACACGATAATCACCATTATCGAAGAAAATCCAGAGGCAAAGGATACTGGTAACGAATATTCGAAATATTTTCTCCTCTACCTGTGATTTAGTACCTATAATATTGTTCATACATCAGGTTTGGCACATTTGTGCGAATTCATCGAAGATTGCGAGCACAACAGTTTGGCTGTCAGAATATTACATTTACTCGGCCGCGAGGGTCCAAAAAGTCTTCAACCCTCTCGGTTAGTATAAATCGAACCCAAAAGATGAGATTTTTGACGAAATTTATGCTTACTTGTCTGGTCTTGGCAGGTATATTCGTTTCATTTATAACCGTGTATTATTGGAGTGCACGGTGGTTCGAGCTGCTGCTGTTTCCACTCTGGGGCAGTTCGGAGCTTCTTGTCCTACACTTTTACCACATATTCTAGTGCTGTTAGGACGTTGTCAGATGGATTCCGACGATGAAGTTCGGGATAGGGCTACATATCATTATTCCATACTGGTGAAAGAGAACCGGGATTTGAATCTACGTTATATTCTAGAGCCTCCTCAAGTATTTTGAATCACTAGAATATCTTGATGAATAATTTCACTTAGGAAGGAGAGTTACTCATCTGAAATTTTCTTACAGTTATCCATCCCCAATTTGGAAAGTGCTTTGCGGCAGTATATCGAATCACCGTCGATAGAAAAGTTCGATTTGAAAAAAGTGCCTGTTGCTCCGGTAACTGTATCTAATAAAACATCCAGTGCTATTACTATTGGTCCGAGACCGGAAGCGGTTGTCGCCGAAAGTGGGTGCTCGTTGACAGTTTAATAATTGTAATGAGAACAGCTGACATGAAACCTTATTTTGTGTTGTAGAGCCTATCGTAAGTAAAGAAGACCGTATATTATCAGTATTGAGTGAAGTATCCGAATTTCTGTTGGTTACTGGTCCTTGTGTGAAAGGAACAGGACCTCATGCATTGACTGAGTCGGAGACCGAATACGTTGTCAACTTATACAAATATGCTTTTTCAAAACACATAATTGTTCGTGTAAGTAAGAAATTGTAAAAAAATTTTCTTTCTATTTTCTTACGTCGTGCTAAACTTTGACAATCGTTTTCAGTTTGAAGTTACGAACACCCTTAATGATCAACTTTTGGAAAATGTGCGGGTTCAGTTCGATATTCCAGAAGGATTCGTGATCTTGAATGAAAAATGCATCGATAAACTTTGTTATAATGAAGTAAAATCATGTTGGTTCTTGATGGAATATCCAGATAACTTGTTGCAAACAGTTGGTAAGTTTTCGAATATTGAGCTTTGCACCATAGAAAAATTGATTGAATATGAGCATTTATGGAAGCGATATCAATTTTAGGAACGTCTAGCGCTACATTGAAGTTCATTGTCAAAGATTGCGATCCCATTACTGGTTTACCCGATTCCGATGAAGGTTACGCTGATGACTACATGGTATGTTCGATAAGATTTTTTTCGTCGTGCTACCTACTACGACGATGATTCACTTTTCATTGTTCAATAGGTTGAAGACCTTGAATTTACATTGTGCGACCAAATGGTACAAGTGCCGAAATTGAATTTTATGGCTGCATGGGATGAAGTGGAACACAGTTTTGATCAAGTACAGGAAACGTACGTTTTGACGAGTATATCTACAATCGAAGAAGCAGTCTCTAATATTACTAGTTACATGGGAATGTGCGCTTGTGAAAGGAGCGACAAAGTCCAGCCGGAAAAATCCTCGCATACGTTGTTTCTTTCAGGTAAAAATAATTGTGACGAAATTTTTGAAAACGTTTTTGAACATTTGAAAAATAAATAATTCTACAAAATTAGAAGAGCGAGAAACTAATGAAAAACGTGAAATGTCTTGCTTCTATAGGTAAATTTCGAGATGGAACCGAAGTATTAATTCAAGCGAAATTAGCGATAAAAGATGGGGTCTCGATGCAGCTGACCATCAGAGCAGAAAACTCCGAGGTTCCGCCCTTAATTTCTTCAACCATTGGATAAATTAATGTGGTATTCGCTGTCATTAGGTTCTTTTAAATAATGCATTTGGAACTTAAATAAAAACCTCGTCAAATGAAACAGTGATTGAATTTACGCAGCTATCAGGATACATGTGTGTATAGGTACACGAGGAAATAATTGTTCTTCATCATTAGAAATGTTTGAATAATTTTTTCAACTGTTGTTATTTAGCCTGTAAAATACAAATACTTAAGTTATTGCATATTATCATACGCTCATGAATTCCAGCATTCAAATAATGCGAATTCGTCTTCAATATGAAGCGTTTTAAATCGTTTTATTTTTTATATAATTGTTTTGAATATTGGTTTTATTCATATGAATATTGATAGAGAATTTATTTGTGCTGTGGAATATATTGCTAACTAAAAACAATATGTTGGAAAATTGAAAGTAGAGTAAAATGTTGAGTACAATATGAATTTTATTTTACGTATCAATCAAAATATCCCTATTTTTTTTTTCTTTTTCATTCCATTCGTTAATAGAAACAAACCGGACAGTTTATCTAGACAGTAATAAATGAATGGAGGAGCAAGATTAAAATATTTGACATACATTTTTTGAAGAGAGAGAAAGTGTAGAAGACTGAAAAATTTGGATTAGTATCACTTTTTGTATTCGCTTACGCTGATGATGAATATTGATTTTTGAAAAAAAAAACAAGTTCACAGTTTGTCTCAAAAAACAGAATGACAAATTTTCTGTCATATTTTCGATTCAAAAGGTAAATGAACGAAGACGTTCAAGAGATGGATCACGCGTCGCTAATTAAGTAAATATTACTTTCTCATGAATACTGCACTGTACTACACTTTCGAATTGTAACACATGCTACCATTCTGGCTAAAATAAAAGAATGTCTTGAATCCGAGGACTATGCAGAAAGATAAAAATTAATAATGAACGATCTACACATTTATTATTCGATCACAAATAACAGCAAATAAAAAAATTAAATTTTAAAATAATAGTATCACACATGACTGGAAAATATTCGACGAAAAAAAAACAAATTATAAGCAAATAAATTCATTAAAATCGATCACAAAGAACAAATCGAAATTATAACTTTCGATACATTGTCAATAGGAATGAAGTCAAATTACAAAAAGAGTGGAATAATAATAGAGGGAAAGTATATAATATGTGAAGGCAGTTAAACCAAACCTTTTACGAATTAAAATGATGTCCGTACACAACTTCAACGATCTCAACACTGGTTCACTAGTTTCTGAGTCTCTTGCATGAAAATTATTACCAAAAATGAACAATAGGATGGGAATTTTTTGGACTCTCGAGTTGAATTTGACAATCTTTCATTAGGTATACTGTCAATAAAAATTGTCTGACTATAGGAGAACGTTTCACCATCTCATTGTGTCAGTTCATACTTATTTTACGATAGAATATCTTTCAAATCAAGAACATAAAATGAAAAATTTGTAACTCATTTCGTAAAATTTTGCACTGGTCACGGCTTTTCGTCTACATTAACTTTGCTCCCTAGGAACAAATGCAATACCAACTCTTTTCTTGTTGCAGAATACACATAGCTTAGATTCGCTCTCGGAAAATGATTTTACAATCCCTGACAAATCATTTTTTCTCTGAACAGTTCTCAGATAGGTCTGTACGTTTTGAATTTGGATAAAAAGTATTTTCATTAATTGAGTCAAAGATTTCTGAAACATGTCACACACATTCGAAATTGGAACGAAATCGATGGATAGTTAAAAAAATAGAAAACAAGCTCCTCCATAACATTTTTCTGGCGTAATTCTACTCAATCTACGATCATAGATAGGAGAATTTTTCAGTCCTTTCAAATTTTCAATTACGAACTCAAAGTTAGCGAAAATGAAACCAGACAAAAATCTAGTGACTAACTCCAAAACCTGTGGATACATCATGTTTCAAACATTAACAATCGTACTATAAAACTTATGAAGAAAATATTGAATATTTTTCTCATCATGCCCCGATGGAGACTGATAGCATCTGATGTTAATGAAATTCGGGAGCTACCATACAACATTTTACACGTAGTACTGTATTCAAAAATTAAAAAAATATCATCCACTTGGGGTGAATATAAATTGTCTGTACAACACGTACATTGAACTTTAAACCTGGAAAATTTAAATACTGCACATAATTAAAATTAGGGAGACTAGGTTTGAATTTTTCGAAGTATTATCTCTCGATAACCCTCTGGCAACAAATGTGATTTACTCAGAATATGAACTATTAATTTCTTCTCTTTACATCGAAAGAAGATCGACGTGCGACTTTTGTTGAAGAAAAAGAGGTGTAGATAATTACGAATTAAAACTTGACAATAATTAACAAAAGAAGTAAAATAATAGTGGCTGGCGCAAGGATTAAGATACATTGCATTTTTTTATTTTTTCTTTGATATCGATCGGCTCTGGATAGCTCTTGATAGGCATGTCTCACCTGCGTTTGAGTTTGTTCGATGTTATAATCTATCCTGTCTAAAACCGTGCCCTGTAATGAACAAAATAACTATAAAACGTGCCAAGTAAAGAAACGTCAGCTTACCAGAATGAAAATATTGCATGAATAATGAGATTTTCGACAAAAAAGAAAAATTATTCCCTTTTGCAACAATGACCATGCGTACAACTAATCAAATACCTAAGATATGAGCAACCCAACAGCCTAGAAATTGCAGGGATGAAAGTAATTGATTTTAGATTTATTTTCAACACCAAATTTGATGCCGTTTTTCGTTTTTTGATAGGACGTCAAACTCTCAAGTAATCATGTCAAACAAGCAAGAATGAGGTATTTTGAGAATATGAAATTCATAATGAAAACGATGTGCCATGAGATGAATAATAATATGAAAATGTAGATCGTAGGTTCTTCTAACACGAAAAAGAAAGTAGAAAGGTTGGTCAAGTATTCGCTATCTTGTGGAACATTCTGTTTCGATAGTGCAAAAATTGATGAAAATTACTCTTTCAAAATACAATGTTCCAGTAGATCACGAGTTACTCAGCGAATATTTGACCAATCTTCTTACTTTTTTTTGGCGCGATAGAACATTTAATCTACATTTTCATGTCGCCATTTATTTGATTAATCGTTTTTCATATGAATTGAGTGTTACCTAAATAACCCTATTCGTGAACGTTTCACATGATTACTCGAGAATCTGACGTCCTATCAAAAATCAGAAAACGGTATTGGACTCAGCGTTGAAAATACGCTCAAAATTGACATTACGGTCCAAGCAATTTTCTAAATTTCGAAATTGTTGGGTTGTGTCCCTAACAATGTTGGTTCTGCCTCCATCAGATTCAGAAATATTTTCCAAGGTGTTTCCAAAAAATCGTGTAAGATATTGAAAAACTGTCCATATAGAGGAACGACATCAAAATAAACAGACCCTCAGTCAAGTTCTCAAAGACAGTTTGGAATCCACGTTTCTGTCAATTAACGGGCGTAGAGCCTAACAATGTCATACATCACAGGGTTTCAACAAGACTCATACATACAGAAAAAAAACTTTTGATCCATTAGTTACTTGTATATGAGCAATCAAACTTACTTGCTCGGCAATCATACGTCCCAAATCTTTGAAAATAAAATTCAAATCAGCGATCGAACTGACAATATTATTGATTTCATGTCTACGTTGTGAAGCTAATCTAGCGGTATCTTCTTCAAATAATATTTGTCGTTTTTGTTGGTCAGTATATTTGTTCCCTAATTCAAACTCTCTATCCACTTCCATATCAGATGAGAACTGTTGTAAAACATCATCTTCAGGAAACGAAATATCATCGTTCACAAAAAATAAATTTGCTCGTTCTTCTCGTGATTTTAATCCTGTAGTCAAACAAGGACAAAACACTTACAAAAAAAACTGATCAAATCTGTTAGGATTAAAATTTGTACTCACTATGTAAGTAGTGATTTTGGAGATTTCGGAACTGAATTGACAAATTCTGCAAATTTGTACAGAGAGAAATGGTAACATTTTTTGTCAACTTATTTTCTTGATTACATCCGTATTCTTGACTTCTCTCTTGAATTTGATGAATCAACTTCTGAGCGATACCAAATAACTACGACAAAAAGAAGAATAAAATTGAGAGATCGAATTCCACCAAAACGTTCTTCATGACCGACGAATACGCCATTCATTTACCTTTGTTATTTCTTGAGTCAAATTTTCTATACGAGTCTCACGCTCATTAGATTCATCCAAAGTTGGTTTTGAGAGGTAGAGTTGTTGATGGTGAGAGAGATCGTTGATCTTCTTCTGAATACGCGATATTTGGAATTGAGTCTCTTCAAATATATTAATCCACGATGGAGGTAAATTCGTTCTACCGATTTCCATCATTTCACCGGACTCGACCAGTGCCATCCGATCGTTGACAGTCTGCTCCGAGAATAAATTACGATCGTGATTGGCGTTATTTCGCATCAATATAAAGACATCGGTCAAGTTTCTGGTTGCCATTAGCCCGTGAAGTTGAAACGAACATATGTTACAAATAATGGAATCTTTTAACACTAGGATAATGCAAGTTGTTTAATATTCTCCTAGTACAGACAGCAACTTTAGTTCAGCTAAGTGAAGCACTATGTTTTACATAGTTTCAAAACAAATACTAGAAAAGGTAGAATGTTTCTTAGAGTTGTTGGAAATTAAAATTATAAATCATTTGCAGTTCACATACAAGTTAAACGAGAGTTGCGGCACGAATGCGAAGAAGTAACTAATACGATGGGGTCCTGAAAGTACGTACAGGAACAAGAGCAACGCAAGTGCAATCGCGAAGCAAACTTATTGATAAGGAGAATCAGTGTTCTCAGATACAAGAACTTCATTTTCTGGTATGTTCGGCGTGGTTCATAGCTCTCTAAAAATTTCAATATTTTTTGTCTGCCTGTTCGAGTGACTAAAATGTGGAGGCATGCATCTCTAATGAAATCTAGTAGTAAAGCCACTGCTAGATTTGCATCATCTTTTTAGTCCCGCTGTACCACATTTTTGAACGCAGTTCACGTCTTAAAATCTATCCAACTCTATCTGAGTATTGACGAAACATTTTATTCTTGTCTAAAAAATTCATATCACAGGCTTGTGAACCGTTTTCTTGCATGAAGAAAAGTATGGCCGTGAGAGACGATACAGAAACCTCGAGGAGTGCTATGTTTACATTTCCAAGCTCGAAATATCGATGCGATCATCAAATTGAAATGTCGAAAATGTTAATAGTGACTTGACAACGTTAGGATATGAAAATATGTGAACTGAAAAATTTTTAATACAAAATTTACATAAAATGATAAAAGATTGTTTCAAAAGATTTTATCTGTACAAGAACACACGATTGCATTGGTGCAGGTAATTGGCGAAATTGAAATTCATGATCGAATTACTCAGAACCGAATGCAATTATTCATCGGGGTTCAAATTGATTCTTGCAGCGATTAGTATCGTTAGTTTCGTGTAAAAGAATCATTTTAGACATCTTTCGAAGAAAACTGAACCAACATAACCTCCTCGCATAGCTTTCTGTACATTTTGTTCAAAAACTCGTCTGTTTGATTGCAATACTTCCGCTGCTTCTTTATTCAATGGATCTTCTGGATTAGGCTCCTGCGTAAATATATTTCGAGTATTTTACTCACAATTGGTCAGCGTATAATAGTCTGAAGTAAACAAAGAAATATCACTCACCAAAAATAGATATTGTAGACCGTAAACTATGGAATTGATAGTGAGAACTGGTTTCCAGTCTTCTCGTAAAATATTCAAACAGACGTTTCCTTCTAAATCGATATTAGGATGGTATACTGGAGTTTCACATTTCACTTTCGGAGGCTCATGTGGATAATTTGGGCCTACTTTGAAACTAAACGTGAATTTTCCACCTTTATAAATTCCCTAAATGTAATATATTATGTAGTAGTTTTCTTCGATGAATAGCAAACGATGAACAAATATTCTTGAAACTCACTTCATCAGGAGCTATTGATAATTTAAAATTAAGCAAATCATCAGGATCATCAAATTTCGTCGTGCAGGTTTTCGGTAAATTCAACTCGTTTATATCTGCACAACATAAGAGACCAAATCATGTAACCAACGTTTTCTCGTCACTCGAGACAATGAACGTAGTACGTTGCTAAACGCTTTGGCGATTGTTAATCAAAAATCATGGGTATTACCAAATTATGAAAGGAAATACAATCACCTTTTGTAATTCTCAATTGCGCTGCTGACGACCGCTTTTGAGTTGGCCTGGAAGCAGTTTCCCCAGTTTTTTTGAGTTTGAACAGTTGAAGCATTTTTTTGCACGAAGTTGTCCTTATAGTTTCATAAGTACTTATCGCTCATAATCATCAAATGGGGGTCCAATAAAATAAATATAACTTTAGATTTTTTGGTTGTTGTGAATATCACAACACAAAATATAATGAAATGTGAGGGAGTCAAATTTAGTTAGTTCGAACTGTGACTGTAGTGAAGAGTGTAGATCACACAAGTAGGCTGACTATTAGTTGACTCTAGGACTGAAGAACAGTAGTTTCAAGCATTACTAAAACACTTCTGAGACTGATACCGAATTGGATACTGGATATAAATTCATGATCACTGGAAGAAAGAAAGAAGAGTGCTGGCGGGTTCGACCAGGGTTCAACTTCATTCAACTATTCCATTCGAGAAGTTACATCGCTTCATTCGCTTCTTTCCTTTCGCAACCCTGCCCTTTGCGCAATCCCGATACACGTCACCTTAGATCGTAGATTTTCTGGATAGCGCCAAAAGTGGCGTGAGGCTGTGAACCTGTAACCGCGTGCTGTTACCTTGATTATGACCGTGATTATGATTGTGCAGTCCTTGGCCCGTCATGTCACAAACCAGCACAACGATCAACGCAGTGCAGAGTGCAACCGTGCAGCTATCAGCAGCAAGTGTATAACGTCCTAATCAGATCGCAACCTTGATATTAATCGTATCTTGGTGTATTAACGCATTATTTTCTTCTTATTTTAATCAGTTTTCCCCCTATGACACTAATCCTTCTTGCAATTTTAACCAGACTGTGTATGTGTTTTTGCAGTTCGTAATTTTAGTTGAGTCGACTTTATTCCTAAACTTTATCACCCAAGTTTTTTCTAACCAGCCTGTCTGAATGGTTTTTGCGGCAGTTTGTGAAATATTTATGAGTTTCAAATAGGTTTCACTTCGAATATTGTTCGTGTTTCATTGCGATTCCTTCCTTGTTTTGAAGATAATATGTCTACACTCCAGGTATGCTCGAACTTCTTCAATACTTTATCTCTTCCTACAGTCATCCTCATCTTCCGTGGAATCTTTCTTCGCCATCTATTCAAGTCAATAATAATAAATTCATAACGAAACCAATGGTTATTTCTTTCAACAGAAAGCGATTGATTTAGTCACGAAAGCAACTGAAGAAGATACAAAGAAGAATTACGGAGAAGCGTTACGATTGTATGAGCACGGTGTCGAATATTTTCTTCACGCTATCAAATGTCAGTTCAGTTTTGACCCCATATCGCTATGAAGTATCGGTGATAAAATTATCGTTCTTTTTTCTGTACAGACGAAGCACAAGGCGATAGAGCAAAAGAAAGTATCAGAGTAAAATGTAAGCAGTATTTAGATAGAGCCGAAAAATTGAAAGAGTTCCTGAAAACGGCAAAAACTAAGAAAACTCCAGTTACCGATGCTGAAACGAAGTAATTATAGTTTTTTGTCCCCAAGCGGTTTCATACGCACTTGCATATTGACTGTATACACGTTTTAGAAATGGTGACAAAAAGAATGGGGACAGTGATAGCGACGACCAGAGTGACGATCCTGAAAAGAAGAAACTACAGTCACGACTGGAAGGCGCGATAGTGATGGAAAAACCGAATGTGAAATGGTCCGACATTGCAGGATTAGAAGCGGCAAAAGAAGCCCTCAAAGAGGCTGTTATTCTGCCTATTAAATTTCCACATTTGTTCACGGGCAAACGGATACCGTGGAAAGGAATTTTGTTGTTCGGGGTAAATTAACAATGAACATATTTTATTGGATTATCCTTCGGGTTCTTTTTGTGCTAATTGATGTGATTTAGCCTCCAGGTACCGGAAAATCCTATCTCGCCAAGGCTGTGGCTACAGAAGCCAATAACTCAACATTTTTCTCCGTCTCGTCGTCGGATTTGGTTTCAAAATGGTTAGGAGAATCAGAAAAATTAGTCAAAAATCTGTTTGAACTCGCTCGACAGCATAAACCAAGTATCATTTTCATTGATGAAATTGATTCTTTGTGCTCTTCTAGATCAGATAACGAATCTGAATCAGCTCGACGGATAAAAACAGAATTCCTTGTTCAAATGCAAGGTAATCTTTCCTGGAGAACTCATGATCTATTTTCCGATTTCTTACGCTTTAAACTGTAATCGGTACTTTTTCCTTCGCAGGTGTAGGTAATGATAATGACGGTATTCTAGTATTGGGAGCTACGAATATTCCATGGGTATTGGATAGTGCTATTCGAAGACGATTTGAAAAACGAATTTATATAGGCCTACCGGACGAACACGCTCGATTAGCTTTGTTCAAGTTACACCTCGGAAATACGTATCACGAATTGACTGAGGGTGATCTTAGAAAATTAGCTCATATGACTGATAAGTGAGAATGTACCCGATATGTTGACGATATTAATTTATTCGATTATACTGGAATTCATCATACCATTTTATTTCTCGTAGATACTCCGGAGCTGACATCGGTATTGTCGTACGAGAAGCTCTCATGCAACCTGTACGTAAAGTACAAAGTGCTACCCATTTCAAAAAAGTTAGTGGACCATCGAGAACCGACCCCTCCAAGACAGATCAGGACTTATTGACGCCTTGTTCGCCTGGAAGTCCAGGAGCAATTGAAATGTCTTGGGTTACTGTACCTGGTGACAAATTATTGGAACCTCCAGTATCTATGGTATGTATATTATTCATCTCCCTGGTCGTTAAAAGTTTTGATCATCAAGTGTATCTTAACTCTTCTTTTGAACAGAGTGATATGAAGCGGTCGTTAGAAACTTCGAAACCCACTGTAAACGACGAAGATATGGAAAAATTGGATAAATTTACGCGCGATTTTGGTCAAGAAGGTTGATAGGTGGAAAACGAATGCTGAATGGAGCTTTTGAAGCTTTCAACTTTTTATTTTTCATTGTATATTTTCGTTCTTTCCTCTTCATCCCGTTAGCAAGTCTGATTCATGTACAAGAAAATTTACGAGACCATCTTGTACAGAAATCGTTCACGCCAAAAATCGACCATATAATTTTTGTATATCTTGGTACCATAATTTGTTAAAAAGTCTTCGATACCTATATTTGTCAAGAGTTGGATTGTTATATTTATAACCGAAGGCGAAAACGTGTTTGTAAGTACTCATTTCTGTGATTGTAAAAATCAGTCATGATGGAGATGAAAACAAATTTTCATCTTCCCGCCGAGGGCGCTAGGAAAGCAAAATTATATGAATCGTTTCTGAAATCTCTTATCAACTATTTTAACTGAAACTGATGATGTGTTGATGGTATTTCGTTGAAATCATTCAGCACTTACTTATTATATATGTTCAATAAGATTTAATAATGTAATTAATTTTTGTTTTTATAAAATATTGTAATCTGTAATAAATTATTTTACATTTTAGCGTCATTCCTAGTTTTTCAGTTTTAGGAAGAATGGGAGTTTTCATTTGGCTTCGCAGACATCTGGGGTTTAGATTGAATTGACATATTTTGAGTTTATGTCTTGAATATTATTATATTCTTGATTATCCTACAGAGTGAGTGTGGACATAAATCCAGGAATCAGTGGCACCTTGAAGGTTGAAATTTTGCAAGTAATTATGGTCGCATGGAGGCAAAAAACGGAATTAGAACGAAGGATGTTGAAATTCCGGCCATCGAGTGTTATATCGTTACCTAAGAAACTCAAAAAGATTTTAACCTTTGAGATTTGATTTGAAGTACTGTGGTTCTGCGTTCGTGTCTCGAGCTAGATAACATCAGCACGGACGATTAAGTTAATTGAGGAGAAATTTAGAAATATGGGAAGAAAGAGAGAGGGCTAAATAATCTGACTTTAAACGGAATTTCAAGGATAAAATTCGAAAAAATACGAATGCATCGAGCCTCTTCAATTTTGCCAGTCGATTGTTCGAGTTCTTAATGAAGATAATTTTCAGAATATCTTGCTCGCAGATTCGACTCGCGATTTTCCGAATTGTGACTTCCTACCAACTCAGGCTATTATTGTTTATTGTAAGACGAAAAGACTTACATACGTACGCAAATCGTCTCAAGTTGGACTGCTAGAGTCTTCATCCTGTAACGATTGGGAACTTTGGAATGAACTTATGAGCGAGAAAGTACCGATAAAATTTATACCCATCACAGATTTTTCTTCACTGCATTGCGTATTCATATGGATGCGTATCCTTCTTAAAACAGTGCGTTTCTATTAGCGCTCGAAAACACCCGACTTCACCATTTCGTCTCTCCCTACATCACAAACTCCATCTCAAACAATTATGAGAAAATCACTAACCCGATGATCTACCTCCGATCCACCATCTAATTCATATCCATCCTCAGTATCCCCTTTCCGAGCCTATAACCGTAAGTATAGTGCATGACTCGTTATTTTAATGAAAATAAATAAACAAAATAATTTCATTGGTAGGTACAACATTATTCTATAAAGAATTTCGAACATTTTATTTTACGTGACGTCCATAAGAAACACTTTAAAACGTTTCTTACTTGTCGGTTTCAGCATATTCACAGAAACCAGTCAAAATGAATCAAAAATGCTTGTAATCGCTCATTATTTATGTTCAAAAAAGATAAGTTAGAATCTATTAAAAAAGTACATTACTTTCTACTCGTTTAACAATACAATAATTATGATACATTTACATAAAGATTAAAACCACGATCACAGATATACTTACATGAAAAAATTATATAATATGATTGAAGAGTTTCTGAGAAAAACGAACTCGCAAACTTTTAATCGAACAAAAAGGGCAACGAAGAATGTTCGACAAAAAAGAGAGAAGAAAAAGTAAAAACTAATAAGGTGATCATAATTTTGGAGTTTTCTTAAAGAATAAATTAATTTTCCAAACGTCGCTAAGATGGTAAGAAAGAAGATATAAAGAGATTGCGTAATTCTTCAGGTAACCTCTGTAAAATCAGATCCTTTTCGTTCGGGTAACACTTCGAAATCAATTCGAACAGTTCATTAGCTTCTAATTTTGCCCCTGCAAAAAAATTGAATGGATATTAACAAAATTACATTAAAAAAAAAATGGCGACGAAATCTAGTACAAATAGCAGTTCATCAGATTCCCGAGACTCTCTTTTCTGAAGCCAACTATACATTGAAGATAGAGATTAAAGGATGCACCAACCATCAGTAATGACTTGTTTGTTGAGTGTTGCTGAAAGTACTATCTCCACTGCTCTCAGTAAGAAATCTTTGAATGCACCATCTTGGAAAATAGTGTTGAACGCTTTGAATATTATCGCATTTTCATCGAAATCTTCTCGTAAAGGTAGATATTGAAATAAAATTGGAACAACCTGATTATACAGAATTGCTAAACCATTAAGCAGAACAAAATCGAAAGAATAAATAAATAATAAATATTCGATAACGTACGTTGGTAAGGGGAAGCAAATTTTTATTTGAAACAATCATACTGGCAATGGCCCCACAAATATTATCCACAACCATTGAACAATTTTCACTTCGTAGCCAGTTCAATAGTGACTTTATAATATCATTGTAGTAGCTGATGAAAAAAGTTAAGGTAATCGGTTCTTATCTGATTAGTATTATTTTTACATTTCTCGTTCAGAGAAAAGGATACGAAAACATCGCTTCTTTTCCATGCAATATCATCTGCGCCATGCAGAATGCAACGTTATTTCTTACACTATCATTCGCATCGCGCATAAGCGTCGGAAATATTGGCGCGAATTCTACGGCGAATAAATTTATGCTACTGGATAAATACTTGGCACACACACCAATCGTAGCTGAGGCTGATTCTCTAACTTCACTAGGTTGATGTTTTTCCTACAACCAAGCGTTCGAGTTAATGCAACAATTTTAGCTACGTTTGGAAAAAGTATTTTTATTACGTACCAATAATTTCAATAAATGTCTTTGGTAATTGGAAAAATATGAGACAAATACTTCATGCGACAGTGTTTCTCCAAGTAAAGGTATGATCTCTTCAGCAGCAAGGATCAAGTCAGTAACTGAATAATTATCTTCAATTTCTTCCTCTCCTTCCTCAAGTTTTTCGTCTTCATCGTCGTCTTCGTCGCTGTCGTCTTCACGAATACTCAATTTTTGACAAAGGCACTAATGAAAAAACGTCAAGTTTTAAGGTAAAAATTTGAATACTACGATAGATTGTCACAAAAATCAAGATATGATCAATGTCTAACTCATGGTGCACTTCTCATGTAATCTGCAGTCTACCTTCACAGATTGCTTCGTAGGTAACTGGAAAAAATTATTCATATTTTTTTTTTTTTTATTTTTATCGGTCGTTTTTTAGCAGAATCATAAAATCATCATATTAGTCTTTCAATATTTTAAATTACGAAAGTTTTTCTCTCAAACGTAAAACGAAGTTCAGACTTGTAATTTTGCTTGATTAAAGACAGAAGCTAGACTGATGCACCGACAAATATTAATACTGATTTATGATCCGTAAAATCTATGCTTGTATACTCACCTTCTCCGTAATCACTGTTTTCACAACAGTAGCAATAAGCATTCCGTTGCTCATCGCACCCTCCGTATCTTCTGCAGGAAGGTTTACGACTTGCGGTACGTCTTTTAGTATCTTTTGATAACCTTCGAGAACTGCGTACACAACATCTACATTTTCATCTTCCTTGGCAATAGAACCAAACTTTGATATACAAAACTTCGATACCAGGTGTAAATATTCGGCTTGGTTGCCGGCTAACGAGGCAAAAATATATAGCTCTTATACAATAACCATTTCTACAAAATATTCTACACGAACAATTTTTGAAGAACCAAAATCAAAATAATATACGTACTGGCGTTGTTGTCAAAAGGACATCGTTTGATAGCCACGTACAAATTAGCTAGGGCTTCAACAGCAGCGGCTCTAACGACTTGATTTTTATGGCATGACAATGAACAACAAATAAGATAGGATTCATTAAGGTAAGGCTGAAAAGGCGTTCTGTTCGAACCAAAATAAAATTAGTACAATGATTATGGCAAGTCAAAAAGAAAAGTAAAACATGATCACTTACCCAATATTATATGCGAGGTTGCCCAAGGCCATCAACGCCTCTTCCTTTTCTTCTATGATTTTAAGATCTTTTATTGCTGCACAAAGATTGAGACACGTAGGAAAATTTTCATCATAACCAAATAATATGAATATAATTTCTTAATAGTGCTCTTACGTATTGTTTTTTTATTCTTTGAGATCGTGTCAACGTGCATTCCATGAGAAACTGAGGTATCTTTATGTTCTTCACCGTCCTAGTAATGGCAATTTATTGTCAGTAAAATAGATTTTATTCTACCTCGATAACGAAAGTCAACTTACATAAATATCTTTGGACTTGAAAGAAATGACCATTAATTTTAGAATTTGCGGGATATAGACTTCCATTTTCTCCTTCATGAACTCCGAACAATCCGATAACATTGAAAACAAACCAGCACGAAGTTCACCGCAATTTTTCTGTTCTGTGATGGCCAGCGTTAGATTCAGAACATCTATAACCAATTGAAAATCGTCGCCCTTCACGTACACGCTCTTGAATAACGTACCCAATGAATCTGAAATAATATTCATGTTAATAAACGATGATTTTTACGTGCCCAGCATTCAATGTGTCACTTACCAAAAGTTTGGACTTGTAACGGCAGCTGTTCATCAGACAAATTGTTGACCAGAAATGGTTTCAAAGCCTCTAAGGCGGATGAGAAATATTCTCGAAAAGACTTTTTCGTGGCTGCAGCTAAAATAGGACATCAAGATACAATTTACAACCATCCGACATCACTTTCGGCAAATTTTATGGACCTATCTAATAAGGAACGAAAAATATTACATTTGGCAAGGTTCTGACATTTTGGAGTTCGTAGATAACTACATGGATAAGTAAAAAAGTTTAAAAATTTGGGCATACTAAAGTCATCGTTCTACAAAATTGTGCAGTTCGATTTCATGATTACTTGGTGAGTAATGTTAAATCTACGAAATGATAACTGATTTGAGGTGACTCACGAACAGACAAACAGAGACTGTTTTCAAGCATTCATACATAGCAAAAGCTACGTTATGTTGAAAAATCCTCTTCAGCAGCCCTTAATTAAATAAGAAAATCACTTACCAGCTTGGCCCAAGACATTGATGGCTAATTCTCGATAATGCACTTTCGTATTAGACCGAATCACAGCTAACAGAATGGGTACCATGAAAGGTAGAACAGGCTCCAAAGACGATTCAAGCGTTTCGCAACATTCGCTCAATATATAATAGATCCTTGGGATCATATGACTTTCAACTTTCTTAAGCCTACCATCTGGATCATTGATCAGTTGAAGTAACGGTGTCATAAACTCCAATAGATACAGATTAATATCAGGCTGCAGGCAAAAACAGACAAGCGTTAAAGAATCAATCTCCCATCAAGCAAAATGCATTTCTTTCTTCATACCTTGAAGTATTCTACGAATCTCCACAAGGTGAACAGCGCTCCGTTCAACAAAATAGGGTATTCAGAATTTAAACCATCTTTAATGAATAGTAAGATTCTGTCTATACCACCGGCTCGAATCTGTTGCACACATTTTTCAATCATGACTCCTAGTATTATGTAGACTGCTTTCCTTGCAAACATATTATCGCTCGTAGCACCAATGTCTAAAATAGGCATCTGAAAAATGCGCATCATTCTTAGACAGTTTTATTTTACAACACGAAAATAAGTACGTTTAATACTCACAATATGTTTCATGAGTAATTCCGGTTTGATTTCAGTAGCCAAGGTATCTAATACATCAACGGCCGTATTTATCATATTTACATCTCCGTTATAAACATCATAGTGATCAATGGTATCATCTTGTGGTTGTGCAGAACTCAGAATTTCAAATAATGTTTGGGATAACATTGACAATATTGCTTCGTCTTTCGCAATTTTCTAAACATCAATGAAACAAGAATGAATGAATGAAATAAACGTTCTAGCGACGTCAGACGAAATTTGCTATTACTAACCTTCGTTTTTTGACAAATAATACACGATATTACGTCCAGTACTCGACTGCTGATTTCGTCAATATTTAGGGACACTGCAACTCTCAGTAGTCCTTCAATTATATTTTTTAGGTTATTTGTCACGATACGTGGATAGGACTCCAAGAGTGCTTCGAAAAACATCAAACATTCGATCGCTCGGTCCGTATGGTTTCTAGAGCACTGACCCTTTACCACTTCGTAAATAGATGGGATCAAATATTCAAAACTTTGTGCAATCTAAACGAAAAACAAAACAAAATTACGAAATACGAGGTACTGAAAGACATTCATAATTGAGAATCGCATTACTTACGATTTTTTCTTTGGGCGGATAGAATAACAGCAAATTTTTCATACTTATAACGGCTAGGTAGGCAATAGGGGACGCAAAATTTTCTGGTTTCGTCAATATTGATCCAAATAGATTTAATAAAGATCGAATATGAAGTTGAAAAAGAGAGGTCGCGTATTCTGTCAAAATACTGATGACAAATAGACCCAACTGAAACCACGAAAAATAAAACATTAAATCTTGCGCTTTCGAACACATACTTCAAAATAATCATCACTCACTTCTCTCATTTCAGGCACATCTTCGCGACTGATCGTTTCTTCAATGAGTCTGAATAGTTCGGGCCAATTATCAGGTTCAGTTAGGGCTATAATGCCAGCGGCTTGTACAATTACAGTTTTTACTTTCTTCTCTGGCTCATTATGAATTCTCTCCAAGATACTAGCTTTTATTCTATATTCATACAATTTGAGACATGAATGTAATTTAGGAGCTAATATAAAATTTTTCACGATAACAGATACAAACCCAGCTCTAATTGGATCCGATAATTGAACCCATCTCTTTTTTTTCTGAACGAGTTGATGAAAGTATACGACAGCGCTCTGTCGGACATCCACATTGTTTGAAGTAACAGCGACTTGCCAAAACTGCTGATAAGCTACAGGACTTTTCATGACATCAACAAGCTTCGCGTGAGCCTGTCGAGAAAATAGCAAATACTTATTTTGTAACTCAGGAACACATCACTAATACGTTGGAAACGTTTCGAGACTTTTCAGTACGTTGACAAATACCACACATAACGTAGCAATAGTAAGAAAATTCTGAGCTTATGATTTGAAACAGAAGGTGCAATATTGAAACGTACTTGTTTAATGTCCTCATTAACAGCCGATAAAGATCTTAGAAGGATTTCTTCCATGGTTCTTACTCTTTCAAAACTAATAAGGAGTAAAAAATCAAAATTCAAATTACAAATAAAAATTAGAATGTTCGACTCAAATTGCGAACATGATCATCTTAACTAGGAAACAATATAGACGATTACACGTGATATTACTGCCATACTACATTCAGTGAAGCCGAAATCTCAACTTCGCTGTTCTCTCGGGGATCGGGTGGATTCGAGTTCATCTCGACCATGACCAAGTCAAGTATTCTGTGAACACAGCACTGTGAACTGTGAAGTCAAGTGTCTCGACTACCTCTCGATCTCTCGTTGGTTTCGATTTCGAGCTCGACCACAACTCTCTTGACTAAGTCTCGACCACGGTAGTCTCGACTCTCGAATCATCTCGAATGCAGGAACTGGGCAACACTGCATAGAAATTTCGTCATCGTCAATATTCGAACCGGGCATCCACCAGGATCGCTTACAACGCGCAACATTATTTGATCAACAGTCATGGTTACAGACCTTTGACTATTATTGTATGTGACCTGCGATGAGATAAAGGATGCTCATTGCCCATTGGCGCAAGAACACCATTTCTCTCTGATTGGATATCTAATCAGAGAGAAATGGTATTCCTGTCAGTGGGCAATGAGCATCCTTTTCTCATCGCAGGTCACATATGTGACCTCGTCTACAGAAACCCGCCTCAGCGTTGAATATCGATCAGGAGAAAAGGATTTTTTGTGGATGAAGGAAGATTTCTTTTCTCCTGATTTTAATTGAACACGAAGCCGGGTTTCTGTAGACGGAGTCACATATATATATATATACCTCTTATGGATTGAGCTTCGTCCATATACTGCAATATTAAAAGAGCGTGTAAATATTATGTATACTGTGCGGAGAACTCCAACGTAGGCAGCGCGGGTGAGTGCGCGGAGGAGTAACAGCTTCTTCTCCCTCCGCAATCAACCGCGTCACCTATTTCGAGTCCTCCGCATCTTATTTCTTATCATATCTTTCCACGGGTAAACGTCTTAGCTCAGTCCATACAAGGTATATAGTCAAAGTTACAGACCCCTGGTACTTATGTGGTACTTCCGCAAAATTGTATATAATTTGTAGAAAATACTAGGGCTTTTGACCGTTATTTTTTTTTTCGGTTAAATCTCAAATAACTCTCAGAAAATTTCATTTGAAACGATTATCGGTCATAACGGTCAAACGGTCAAAACGCTGGCCAAATAATGGTTATAACTGTTATGACCGAAAAATTTTGGTCACACAAAGAAAATGAAAAGTTGAAAGAAGTTAGGTAGGAGTGTAGTACAACATTATTTTTTCGATGTTGTGACCAGCGTCTCTTAACTATTGAACTCTCATTACATTGAGGAGATTTGATTTGAAGATTGATACAGCAATTGCCCTAAGATTTGCTGTAGATCTCAGTCTCAGGCAAAATAATCTGTGATGGAAGTGGAAGAGAATTTGAACAAACAAAAATTAGAAAGCGCACCATAGAATAAATCAATAAAGAAAAATTGTTGAAAATTTTAATGCAATAGTCAACACAGTTTAATCTTGTTGAAACTCGAAGTTGAAACACATTTTTTTCTTTGTCCTCAAAGTCAAACATACACACTTTGCGATGAGCGCCGACGATGAGCTAATGAGGCGATAACATGAGACAGAAGGGTCGTACTTTGTCACGAACCAATCAGTCAGCAGAACAAGAATCTTTTGTCCAACTTGTTGTATGTAGGTGAAGCGTTCTCGCTGATTGGTTTGTGCCTAACTAAGGCTCTTTCTCGTTATTATCTGAATGCGAACGGCAAACGGCGGCAACAAGCCAACAGCTACAAACTTACAAAGTCAAAACTGAATCTGTTGAAAAGTATGTCTCGGACGGCTGGGCCGAACCTCAGGTTGAATTGCTGAATCGAAGCTTTCTCTCCTTATTGCGAGTTTGACAACTTTATTATTTCGGTCAGGATAACTGTTATGGCCGTTTGAGAGTTATAAAATATCGGTTATAACTGTTATGAACTATCGATCATTCTTTGAAACGGTTATCGGTCAATCGGTCAAGATCGATACTTTTTTTTTCCGGTCACGGTTATAACAGTTAAATAACAGTTAAATTCCAAGCCCTAGAAAATACATTTGTGGACATCTTTTATGGGATGTCAAGAATATTTGAATTTTTTCATTTTTCTCCCATATACAGCCATAGTTTTGAATAGTTTTGATACCTCCCAACGAAGTAATTGTGACCCTGCCTGACAATCCTAATGATTTTCGACAAACGTGTCTTTTTTTCAGGCTACACCTAAGCCAAAGATGTGTTCCACGTCAGAAGTAAGGAAAAGTGAAGGCCTAAAGAAAGGGGTGATAACACAAATATTTTTTTTTCTCTGTCTTGTTAGAATTTACTTCAGAAGATGAGGTGAGTATATTTTCCATTGAATTTAGGAAGTTGAGAAACTTTGTGGTTGATAATTGCATTGGACCATAATTCTTTGAAGGCCATGACTAACACGGTCTTAAGTACCTCAGTTTACCGTTTGTGTTCAAAACAACAATAGTATTTTATAGTCTATATTAAGAAATACACGGGTACCTACTTTTGATAATTTGTCATTTGTCATCATTTGAAAACCAGATTCTGAATAGAAACTTCAAATGTCTCATTTCTTCCTTACATTCAATAACAAATGATCGAATCATTCTTATATAATTATTTTTTATGGGAATTGATAGTACGTTTGAACAAATAAAGTAATATCGCAAACAAGTATAGGTGTATTTGCTTACAGTTATTCAGTTTAAATTCAACTTTTCTGTGCTAAAGTGTATCCAACATCTCATAAGATTGGTTGTTTCAAATCTCAATGAAATAAAACAACCAAAACCTTGATTTATTTTTGTAGAAATTTTCTACAAACAAATCTCACGCATCACGACCATCTCGCGGATACATAGCCGCATCCGCAATTTAGCTGAATGCCGAAAAACTCCCTTTAGTATTCATAACAGATGATGACAATTGATCGCCCCAAACTAAGCTGAATGGCCCTACAGCTAAGTCCAACTTCTTTCATTTCATATAGGCGTAAGGGCCCATAAATTGATTTTTGAAAACTTCACTTTTTCCAGTTGTAAAAGTAGGCTAGGCTCTGATTAGTATATTCATGTAAAGATTAGCAATATGATTTGGATATTAAAATTCTTCTTTCATTTTATATTAATAATGCTTCTGTCATAACTTTATAGATAGGTCCGCTGAAATAAAACCTAAGGCAAAAAAAGAAAAAAAAATTAATGAATACGGTAATGTATCGTTTACGTAGGTATCAAAAAATTTTAAAAGTAAGCAAGTGGAAGAGTTTTGAATAAATACTGAAAAAACTTACTGGAAAAGTGGCTTTGGTGACGTCGACACTATATTGAATCCAGCAATAGGAACTTTTTTTTGTAGTAGTTTCGAACCTAGTTCAATGGCTATTGAAATCACAGGCGACGTACCAAAGAGCAAACATATATCACAATCTTCGAAAATTTTGTCTTCAAAAATAAATTTGAAATTCTATTGAAAATTTTGATAGAAACATAAAATTGTATATAAACTTTGCTTACCAATATCCTTGAGTCTATGCGATTCTAAAGTTTCATTGAAAGCATTAACAAAAGGTTTCAGAAGTCCGTTGCAATTGTTCTTCTTACATCGAGGTAACTCCGAAGGAGGTACCACCAATTCTATTGACGATAGATGTTTCATTCTGCGATAGACAGAATATACAAAATATTTCATTATTTTATTTATTTATTTCCATTGCTCATTTAGTAGGGTGCCACGAGCAGACTCGTAGTCCAATTATTTGCAGCCCCCCATATAAATGAAAAAGATAACGATAAAGTGAAATGATCCAAAACTAAAGTCGAAAAAAAAAGAAGTAAGCCTATAGATAGGTAACGGGTGGCGCAAAAGTCGCTTTGTATTTTTGCACGTGTCAAAAAAATATGACCACAATTTGCAAAATAGCTGTTTTTTATTCGAAAATCATTACAAAAAACGCCTCAAAGTTATCGTACAGGTTTGAAACCTATAGAAATGGTTCGCGCATAGCAAGAATGCGAAAAAAAAGCATGCTGTAAACTGCACGCATGCGCAGTTTTGTTAAGGGTCAAGCGACTTATGCGCATACCCAAGAGGGTCAAGTGATTTTTGCGCCTTTTTATCTATCTCTGATTTCGAGTAATCTGTTCGACTTATGAAGGTCCGGAACCTACTTTCGCTCATCCAGAGAAGGACATACGGGATCTTGATAATTAGATTGAATGTCACCACACACCGTACATTTGGTTTTGAATATTGATCCGTGTAATTCAATTACGTTCTTGGATCCTGACTTCTGGTGAAGTTCATCGATATTCTGGGTGATGAGCGTAAATTTTCGTCCTTCCTTGAGGCAGTGTTTTTCGAAATCGGCTAATTGACGTAAAGCCTTTTCTTCAACAAAGAAAAAGGAAAATATGAACAAGTTGAAATCTTAACCGTGGATACGAATAAGTACCTATTATAATTATGAAGATAAAAAATTGTCCCTTGTATCCACATAAAAACCGAATTCATTTTCGCAATCTTTAGGCGAAGAAATTAAACGAAAAACTAACAAATTTTTTCGTAATTCATGGACAGCAAGATTATAATTCTGAACATAACCTAACCTGATCTTGGTACTCTTTCCCCTCCCCTCTCAGTCCTTGTTTATTGTTATTAATTAAAAAAATTAATTTCGAATGAAGTACCTACCTTACTCGGTATTATATTCAACACAAAATTACGTTTAGATTGAAAGTATTTCCAAACTGTAGATGGAGAATCTAGGAAGTCTGTCAAATTCGCGTCCTCATAGAAATTACTGATGCTTCTAATTGTTGGCACCCTTTCGTGACATGACAACCCAGCACCAGTTATTACTAACACATTTTTCGAAACACGAAGTCTATCTCGCAATCGTTGGAATTTCGCAATGGCTAAACCGATAAAGAATCATACTTGAAAAATTAATAAAGTAGGTCATTGATTTGACGATCGATGAGGTTTAAATTATATGGCACAAAGTGTAGTTATAAGAGGTATTCTCATGATTTCGACGTACTCCTTCAAACACGTGGAAACGATGTGGCCCAAGGGCTGAAAATTCTAAACCCATAAAACAAATCATCAATAATTTTTCTTGCGAATAGAGAGCGCGATAGTTTTTCAGGTTTCCTTTTTCAATAAAAATACTCTTCTACAAATTACGTGTTACAAGGGCCCCAGGCGAGAACTCTTTAGCGAAGAATTCGATGAGAATTCTCTTCACGTGGTCCAAAATAAGCACATGCGTTTTCGTATAAAAATTAAAAAATTGGAGGCGGAGAAGGGGAGGGTGTGAAAGTTCTATAAACAAACATGCTGCGCGAAAGATGCTCCCACTAATTTTTGGTACATTCCGGTGCGCTATGACGTTTCAGTTATTCAGAAGAGGATCGACAAATAATCCTGTTGGGGCCAAGGTTGTAATTTTTATGACAGGAGGAGGGGAGTGAGAACTGAGCATACACATATTCAGGTACCTAATAATTAATATTTTTTGACACAAAATAAAATATCAGCGATCAAAAATTTGGAAAAGGAAGTGGTACGGCGCCTCTAGACCACGACGCGACATTTCAATATTAATTATAGGTAAGTTGATTTGTTACGTACTGTAGTTGCTGAAAAGCGACGACGAATTTTGGTAAAGAATTGATAAAAATATTATGATCAAAATTTTCATCACCAGTTTTCTACTCAACACCAAATTACTATTGAATTTTTTGAAAATTAAATCCAAGATGCAATACCGTCCAGAATAACAAACGTAACTTTAACAACTAGGTATCGAAATGAAAACTCTTTGATACGGGGCGATAAGGTATGTGGGTCGTGAATTAGCGACTAAAATATTTCAAAAATTCGCGATCAACACGTAGTATCAGATAAGAAGACGAAATCTATTTACCGTTTGATATGTCGGATAGTAACAATATTTTAAGACCTTCAAGGTTTACCCTTGACGAAATTGACATCCTTCCGTACACTTCATTGAAATAGGAGTCATATTGGTGCGAATCAAACTTTTATAGGGACACAAAAATAATAGCAGAGTAATATTTAGTAGTTAGTAAGTTTTAAGATCTCAAATCTGAAGCCAATTCAAACCAGTTTGTAAGTAGCGCACGTCTACAGCCCTCTTTACATTGAATCTCCCCTCCAATAGGTTCAGCAGTTATTTGAACGTTTGTATTGATCTGTTCAGCTATTATTCTCTTTTTCTCGTAGAAGTTGCAGACTGTTGAGCTAACTACCATACCTCATTCTAAGTAGAAACCATGTTTATGCCGAATTTTTCCGTCTTTTCTCTGTTTTAATTGTACTCCCCCACTCGCGATACCCCCACCCTCATGCCTTGTTTTGGGTAGAAGAAAGAAACTACGGTTTCTTGTTTACATAAAAACCGACCCCCCCAACCGAAGTTTTTTTTTATTGGAAGTGACCGAAAGAGGGCGCGGCGCTGAGAGAAAGTGAGGACCCCTTTTTCAGCCAGGAATTGATCTCGCTTTGTCTGCCTTAATTGGAACAAGTATGAAATCTGTTTCATGAAGAACTGAAACTTTCTTTTTCTTCCTCTACCCAGGGCTCAAAACTAGGTTGAATTTTCCCCAAGTTCTTTTTCCTTCTTACATATATCGTTCAAAAAAAGAAAAAAAACTCACGGGTTCTTTATCGGTGTTGAACGGAGGGTGGCAGGGAACCCGTTTTATGGGGAATGTGGGATCTGAAAGATGAAGATCGCAGACCCCGCCCCAAGCTATATACGATAGGAGGGGACTTGGAAAAATGTCGACCTTCGAGCTTTTCTAGTCGGTCGGATTGCGGAGGAATAAAAATGCACTTTAGTGACTCGCATGAAACAGGTTCCCGGGTTGCCTCAATTAACAAAGTTAATGAAAGCAACCCCGAGAAATTCACCACGTGGGCTGCCCGTTTCTACCTAGGGCCAGTTTTTGTATTCGGTCAGATACGCGAGCCACAAAAAAAAAAGAGTAGGCCTAACTGAATAACACGATTAGTAGGTAAGTATTTTAATGGATGAATTGCTCTCAGATGTTTTTCACCGGCGGTGTAGGCCCGACAGATCAGTGCAGTGCTCCGTTGTCAATCGAGTACACCACCAGATACTTCCTCATTCAGAATTTAAAATATTTAATGAACAAAACAAAGAATAAGTTGGAAGATTTTACCTTGGTGGATATCGAATAAATGAAAGTATTTAAAATAAGTATTTCCAATTTTACTCGCATTAATTATTCAAAGCCTCTCCAAAAAATTTACAGTATAAAACCATTGCTTAAGTACTTTCAAAATAAAAATAGGCAGTTTTACGTTTGGAACGTAAATGATGAGTATCATTACTACCAGTATGTAGGCGAAATAATTCTGATCCATTCCGTCGCGACATCTGTCCCATCAAAACTCTTGGAACTGTTTCAGAGCATTCTCCATTAAAGTGAAACCTAGGATTACGATTGGAGGATAGAAATGTACTTCGAAATTCTCCCCACTGGGCAAAATATGTAAAGAAATTTCCATACATATTTTGTTTGCGACTGTCAAATTAGCGTCTGAGACCCACATTGACTTTCGTTTGACAAAGAATTCAATCTCTTTCAATTTATTATCGTGTAGTCTTATGGAGTGTCAGACAGATGGCGCAACATTTGTCAGAGATTTTTGCACAGCGGGGATTCCGAACACGTTCCTAGAAAAATGGTAATTTGAAACTCACTGGAAGTATTTTGTATTTAGAGTCGTCCACCTGTTGAATTCAGCCACAGGAACTCCCTTTTCAGCTAATTTAAGCGTAAATTCTGCTGTAGGCATCACTACAGACGAGACACCAACAACCAAGCAAACATCAGCGCGCTCAAGAGCTTGTTCTGCCAACAATTTAGAGATTTAGCTTATCAAGTTTTTACATCCTCTTACCATAGAGATTAAGATGACAAAATATCTGACAGACCAGTTTTCTCGACTATTTCTTGATCTACAGATTCCGAAAGCCATACAATGTGTGGCCTCAATAATCCGTTACAATTTAGCTTCTTACATCTAGGCAGGAGAGAAACCGGTACATCTTCGGACGAATTTCGCTTGACCGCCGGGTTAATACTGAAAAATAGATTGCAAATTAAAATCACAGACTTCCTGAAGTCAAATACCCCAAAAAGAATAGAGCGAGAGGGTTGATTAAAAAACTCAAAAAATTATTATCCAGAGACAAACTTAGAATTTGAAGAAGCAATGGAATACGCTCTGGAAACCTTCACACAAAGTAACGACACGTCGCACTCAATAATAATGCAAAAATTTTATCTCCGAGTACAAACAATACATTTTTGGTTCTTGAAAGGGAACCCGTTCTATTGGGAAGGGGGTGACCTTCCTTAATATAGGTACTGAGAGATTAAGAGATAAATTTTACCCTTTTCTCACCTGTTTCCCTCTTTTTGCACGAAAATTCCGATATATGATAAGAGGAAGACTCCGGAAAATTTCAACTATGAAAGGAGATTGACTTGAAAAAAAATTCCCCTATCGCGCTAGATATGACAAGAGGGGAACTTGAAAAAAATGCGACTTCCAAAAGTAGATATATCATATTCATCCTGGCGCAGTCTGGCACATTCATGGATTTCTACATTTTTTGATCCAATATTTGAGGAAATTTAACACATTCAAAAATTCATCATTTTCCAAACCAATATTTTCAATGTATAAAAAAATCACCAATTTCATCATTTTTGACCTAATATTTGAGGGAAAAAGACTGAAACCGCCAAATTTATAGGAAGGGGAGATATTGAAAAGGGGAATATTGAAAGGGGAGATAATACAAACGGTAAAGTACAGAGGAATAATAATAAGCATATAATAACAAACAAAAAACATGAATTAAATATTCTTCACCACAACTGTCAAGGATTGGCAAACGAGGAGAGAATGCAAGAATTCGAAAATGCAATTGGAAATTTAAAGTGGGATATTATAGGGTTATCGGAGACAAGAAAACAGGGAGAAAATTTGGTGAAGAGAAAGAACGGAAATTATTTATACTATTATGGAGAGTCAAAAGGATATAGAGGTATAGGGTTCTATATAAGAGGGGAATTATGGAAAAACGTGATCGAAGTAAAACGAATAACAGAAAGAATATGAGTCCTGAAAATAAAACTAGAGCCAAAAATAATACTAACAATATCACAAGTATATGCGCCTACAAGTGAGAAAGACGAACAAGAGATGGATGAATTCTATGGAATTGTCGAAAAAACCATTAAAGAAAACAAAGAATACTATAATATAGTAATGGGGGACTGGAATAGCAAAGTAGGAAAGGGTGAAGGAATTAAAGGGGTAATGGGACCATATGGTGTGGGGAATAGAAACAAAAGAGGAGAAAAATTGATAGAGTTTGCAATAAGAAACAACTTAAAGTTGGCAGCATCATTCTACAAAAAAAGGGCAAATAGAAAATGGACCTGGGAGTCACCGGATGGTAAGACAAAAAATGAAATCGATCACATCCTCATTAATGACATGAATATAGTAAAAAATGTGAGCACTCTCGCAAGATTTAATTTCTCGTCCGATCATAGAATCACGCGAACAAAAATAGAAATACCCAAGAGAATCAGAATAAGAAAATTCTTGAAAAAAGACAGTTTAGCGAAAGAAATAGTAGTAGAAAAAATTGAGGAAGCGAAGCAATATGTAAGGAGAAAAATAGAAGAGGAATTCGAGAAAAAAGGAAAAACTATCCAGGAATTATATAATAGAATAGAAAGTAGCTTGAAAGAAGCAATAGAGAAATTTGGAAAACCAAGAAGCGAGATCACAACAGATGATAAACTATCAAGAGAAACAAAAAACCTAATAAGAACAAGGGAGCAGATAAAAGGCAGAAGAAATAAAACGCAGAAAGCTCGAATAGAACTATGCGAGTTGAAAAAGACTATCAAAAGGGAGATAAGGAGGGATATAAGAGCCTATGAAGAGAAACTGATGTGTGAAATAATCGAGGAAAGTGGATCCACAAAAAAGGTATGGAAAGAAATCAATCAAGAAAGGAAATTGCTAACAAGTATAAAAAACAAAGAAGGAGATGTAGTAACAGATAGAGAGGAAATCATAAATGTAGTAACAGAGTTTTACAAGGAATTGTATGGGAGGGACCGACAAGATACGAGTGAAATGGAGGAGGAAGACAGTATGTCAGAAAGGGAATTAGAATCAAAAATAATAGGATGCGAAATACAAAATGAAATCAAGAGGATGAAATTGGGGAAGGTACCAGGCCCGGATAATATCAAAAACAAAAACCTGAAGGACTTCATAGAAGTACTGAAGGAACCACTAATAAAAATATTTAATATGATCATGGAGGAAGAGGAAATTCCAAAACAGTGGAAATTGGCAGAAATAATGTTAATACACAAAAAAGGGAACAAAAAAGATATTGAAAATTATCGTCCGATTAGTCTCACATCAAATGTATGCAAATTATTCATGAAAATACTTAAAAACAGAATATACAGTGCGCTAGACTCTCAACAACCCGACGAACAGGCAGGATATAGAAGAAAGTACTCAACTGTAGACCACATCCATACCCTCAATCAGATAATAGAGAAAAGTAGAGAATATCAAATAAACCTCCATTTATTATTTATCGATTTTCGGAAGGCATTTGACTCAGTGAAGCATGACAAAATTTGGGAGGGACTAAGTAAGCAGGGAATATCAAATAAAATAACAAGGATTATTAAAAAGTATTATAGAGAAGGGGAAACATACATAAAATTAGATACAAGAGGACCGACATCTGGGGTGAAAAATGGGATAAAACAAGGGGATCCACTCTCATCAAATACAGTCAAACTTGCCTAAGTGGTACTTGTTTAAGTGGAAAACCTCTTTAAGTGGACAAGAATCTTTGGTCCCTTGAACTTTCCCCATCTATTCCCATGTTAAAAAACCTCTTACGTAAGTGGAATGATTTTTATGGAAAAAACGCTGTGTAAGTGGAATTTTCAAGCTTATAACCTACTGTAGCGGAATATTGGATTCGTAAAACTCGCCGATTCATGTTCCTTCCTTCACATATGTACTGAATGTGCACTCTTGGGTTACTTAGGCGAAAATTTTCAGCTTGATACCGTTATATTGGCGAATATTGAATTCGACGTACATTGAATCTGCTCTTATCGAATTCGCTCTTATCGTACTGAACTCGTCACTCGTCAATTCGTGTTTTTTTTTTTTCATGTAGGCACCTTTCAGTTGGATTTCACCTCTCTGTATTCGTGAGTTGTGCTTATCGGTCTTACTTGTTTATGGTTAGCTTTTGAAAATGAGTAAACGGAAATTGAACACGCTTACAATTAGTGAAAAATTAAAAATTGTTGATCTTGTCGAAGCCAATAAACTGTTTCAAATTTTGTATCTTTTTCCAATTTACTTTTTTTAAATAACCTCTGCGAGTGGAAAAAAGACCCAGGTAACTGCAACTTTTATAAGTGAAAAACTGGATAAATGAAAGAAAATACACGGTCCCCTGCGATTCCACTTAGGCAAGTTTGACTTTAATTGCGTTCTCGAGGAAATATTTTAGAAAATTGGAGTGGGAGGAAAAAGGAATAAAAATAAACGGGAGCTATTTAAACAATTTAAGATTCGCGGACGATATAGTATTACTGAGTACAAAAAAGGAAGAAGTACAAGAAATGGCAAAGGAATTAGAAAGGGAAAGTAGGGAAGGAGGATTAGAAATGAATATGAAAAAAACGAAGTACATGAGCAACCAGAAGGGCAATGCAGAGGGAATTATAGTGGGAAAAGAAAGTATAGAAAAAGTAAAGGAATATGTGTACTTAGGGCAAACAATAAATATAGAGGAAGGGATGGAAAAAGAAATAAGAACGAGAAAAAAGAAAGGGTGGGGAAAGTTTTGGTCCTTGATAAAAATATTCAAGAGCAATTTGAGCCTAAGAGCAAAAATAAAAATATTTGAAAGCTGTGTCATCCCAGTAATCTGCTATGGTGCAGAGACGTGGGCCCTGACAAGGTCGCAGGTAGATGGCCTGCAAAAAACACAAAGAGCCATGGAAAGGATAATAATGGGAGTAAGAAGGATAGAAAGAATAAGAAACACCGACTTGAGAAAAAATACGAACGTCTCCGATATAGAGTACATAATAAAAAAGAAAAAATTTAAATATGCGGGACATTTGATAAGTGGGGGTAACGAAAGATGGGCGAAAAAAGCTACGCAGTGGCTACCATACTGCTCGAAAAGAGGGAAGGGGAGACCAAAAACGAGATGGGAGGAGATCAAAAATGAGGTGGGAGTGGCGTGGGAAAGAATGGTTTGGGACAGGGGGGTGTGGAAAAAAATTGGCGAGGCTTATGCCCAGAAATGGGTTACTTGCTAAATGCAAACAAATGTAAATAGCTATTGGTAAAATGTAAGAGTAGCAAATTTTTTTTTTTTTTTTTAATATGGTTTTTTTATTAGCACTGTTATTTACAATTATATAACATTTTCCAATATTTTTCACATTATTTGATGACGAGAGGGGAGACGACCAGCGTCGTGGTCCCCGTAGCAAATAAAGCTGTTATTATTATTATTATTATACTTACAGTTGAAAATCTTAGAGAAAACAAGAAAATCTCACCTGAATTTTTCATAGAATTGAAAGTATTAAATTCTTTCAAATATTGACTTAAAAATAAAGAAATTGATAATTTTTGAACTAATCAAATTTCCTCAAATATTAGGTCAAAAATGATGAAATTGGTGATTTTTTTATACATTGAAAATATTGGTTTGGAAAAGGATGGATTTTTGAATGTGTTAAATTTCCTCGAATATTGGATTAAAAAATGTAGAAATCCATGATTGTGCCAGACTGCGCCAGGATGAATATGATATACCCGGTATCAACTTTCAAATATATATATTTTCGGAGGGAGATTTGAGAAAATTTCATGCCATTAAAAGAGATGCACTTGAAAAATTTTCGAATATCGAGCTACATATGCATGACAGAAGAGAAGTCAGAAAAACTCTACTCCAATTTTGAATTCAATTCTCAACATCGAAACTAATGCATATCATACAGAAGAGGTTCACTGAATTCCTCGTTTAACTTCGTCAAGAGAGCCACGTCGTTTCTCAACTTGCGGATATGTCTTTAGACTGGGGGTTATTTATAATTTTTGAGACAAAATTACGGGGTGAAATTTCGAGACAAAAATAACGGTACGAGTTGATGACGGCAGGAAAACCTTGAGTCATTTCAAAGAATTGAAAAAGCACACAGTAAAACGTTTATTCGCCCTAATGAGGACCGAAGGGTTGTCTGGATACACATTTTTGCGGATAACTGAAATGGTGCTCATTGAATGAGGAAAAAACATTCATATCTGTGGTTAATTTTTGACGATGTCCAATGAGACTACCGCAATTAAACGCTCTTCAGGTCCTCACAACGAAGTCCGCCGAGACGAACTTTCCGCATCAAAGAGTGTGTGTGAACACTAGGAGCATAGGAAACTACAGACGGTTGAACGTTTACGCATAGCTATTCTTCACTGCCACACGCTATATTCAACACGGTAAAACGTGGTAAAACTATTCTCGCATGGCGATACCTACACTACGCCATATTTTTCAAGGCTGTATAAGTAGGCCTATACCTAATATGTGAATACCAGACTCGGTGAAAACTATCAAGTTTCTAACAAGTAAGGACAAATTTTTGGAGGTAACTGGTAATTTTGATGTTCTTTTCAATTTTTTCCTTTTATTTTATTTTTTTTTTTTCTTCGGAGTTTCGATGTGTGCGGATAGTTGACACGCCATTGCGAATAACTGACGAGCGGATAAATGACGTTTTACTGTAGTACATAAGGTAAAAAACCTATTCTATCCAGGCTACATAAGATACGTCAGGTGAGAGGAGAAGAACACACAGGGGCGGATCTACGAGGAATGAAATGGAGGAAATTTCTCGCCGTAAACTATAGAAAAATAGTGAAAAACTTCACTGTTGAAAGCAAAAACAGATCGTACGGTATTTTTTCACAATTTCTCCCCTCCCACCCTAAAAACGGCAAAAAATGGAAATGTTTGTGCTCAAAAAGTTTCAAAAATTTTAATTTCCCGCATTGAAATGATCTTTTGGATCCGCGTCTTACTATTGGGCAGTAAATTAGGTATGAACCAATCTAATATCGATGTCAAAGACGAAAACTCGAGATAGATATTGATATAAAATTTGAGGCTTGTTCGGTCTCTGCGCAATCCTAATTTATACTGGGAGGTATTCACTTGGACCTCGCAGTTTACAAGTGGTCAAGACACTTGAAGAAACAATTCGAGTCTTGGCATCACAGAACCTCATATAGTCCATAGTCCATAGCAAAAATTGGTATAACTCGAGGGGACAAAGCGTCACTTTGGGGTTTGTTAGGTAGGGTCATTCTAAGCCCAAAAAGCCATAATAGACATTTCAGAAGCGTAGCTATCCAAAATAGCGGCCATTTCAAGATGGCGAACCTGGGTTGTACGGAAAACCCTTATATCTCACGTAGGAATTTTTATATTTCATTTTTTTCTTTATTAAATGAAAGATCATACCAAGAGCTACAATTTTGGTTCTCAATGATTTTTGCCTATCCACCACTTTTCAGGCGCAAATTCGTATTCTTTACAGTTCAGCGCATAGCTGTAGGAGAAAGCTGTTGTGGATACATTTTAAAATCTATTTAGACAGAAGTTATCTGTCATCGATATTGTTATGATGATTTACAGATTTTTGTGAGGAAAATATGCACCCCCTCCCCCCAGTTGAAGTAAATTACCCCTTAAAATCTATTACACTACAGGAAAACCTTAAAAATATTCTTCATCAGAGTCGTCTTCATCTTCATCGTCTGTATCGTCGTAGTCATAGATTTTATTGCTCTTGGTCGCTTTCTCCGCATCTTTATTGGCACAGTGGAAACCACGACGAAGTGCAGAGCACTGCAGCTTCTGTCTCATGCAGGCGCAGGTCTGAGACTTGCACTGCCTTTTACAATCGCAGGTGAACTTCCCTAAGATCGGTTGACGCGCAGTTTGTATTGTTCTCCAAACAATACATAGCTCCTTACCATCTTCGTCTGTTATCCAATCATGCTCGGTAAGATCGATAAGGAGGTGCTCTTGGAGACACTGGCGCCAAAAAAACGCTTGGTAGTTTGCCCTATGAGCAATTAGACGTGAGTGCGATCGTTTCAAATAAATTGTCTACGTGAAATATTTTCTGACATTCACGTACATGCACAGCAACATGATATATCCGCTTCGTCGCTTTGGCATACAATATTCTCGAAATTTTGACTGGCATGCTGAATGTGGAGCATCATGCTCGTGTATGCCTCCTCATGTGAAGAATTCTGTTCCAAAACTTCTTCAATCTTGCCACGGAAAAACTTGAAGCACTGCAACTGGGTACCGTAAGTCACGAACATTGTTCTCGAGCAATTGAAATAAGCACTCATCTTTTCTTCTCTCCAGTTACCCACCAAATATTTCGTCAGCTTATTCTTGCAATGTGAACTCCGCAAAAGACCACGCCAATTCATTATCTTGTGGTCACCCTTAATCCGCTGGAATGTCATCACGCACTCATTCTCTACTCTAGGTTTCTTGTAGAGCAAACTACCAAGCGTTTCTTTGGCGCTAGCGTCTCCAAGAGCACCTCCTTATCGATCTTGCCGAGCATGATTGGATAGCAGACGAAGAGGGTAAGGAGCTATGTATTGTTTGCAGGACAATACAATCTGCGCGTCAATCGATCTTAGAAAAGTTCACCTGCGATTGTAAAAGGCAGTGCAAGTCTCAGACCTGCGCCTGCATGAGACAGAAGCTGCAGTGCTCTGCACTTCGTCATGGTTTCCACTGTGCCAATAAGATGCGGAGAAAGCGACCAAGAGCAATGAAATCTATGACTATGACGATACAGACGATGAAGATGAAGACGACTCTGATGAAGAACTTTTTAAGGTTTTCCTGTAGTGTAATAGATTTTAAGGGGTAATTTACTTCAACTGGGGGGAGGGGGTGCATATTTTCCTCACAAAAATCTGTGAATCATCATAACAATATCGATGACAGATAACTTCTGTCTAAATAGATTTTAAAATGTATCCACAACAGCTTTCTCCTACAGCTATGCGCTGAACTGTAAAAAATACGAATTTGCGCCTGAAAAATGGTGAATAGGCAAAAATCATTGAAATCGAAATTGTAGCTCTTGATATGATCTTTCATTTAATAAAGAAAAAAATGAAATCCAACAATTCCTACGTGAGATATAAGGGTTTTCCGTACAACCCAGGTTAGCTATCTTGAAATGACCGCTATTTTGGATAGCTACGCTTCTGAAATGTCTATCATGATTTTTTTGGGTTAGAATGACCCTACCTAACAAACCCCAAAGTGGTGTTTTGTCCCCTCGAGTTATACCAATTTTTGCTTTGGCTCATGGACTAATAAGAGGCCACCCCTTTGCAGGTTGTTTTACTAGAAGGGATGGAAAGAGGTTATTGAAAATAAATGCCTGAAATATTTCTTTTGATCCGCAATTTGTATAATTTCTCGTATAGTTGTAACTGCTGAATACCCTCCTTCCTCCCCGCAAAAAAAGATCTAAAAAATTCTCTGGGTAAAATTCGACCCACCTCCTATAATTGAGGGCGAAAAGTTATATGTTTGGTAAAAATTTTTGGTGGATTCTGAAAAAGATTTTAAGATAGAATTTGAGAAAAATACGAAGAAAATTCTTTGAATCCTCGTAAGAGGCCGAGGGGATTCAAATGCCCGAAATTGAATATAAAAAAGAATAGTAAAAATTTTGATATAACCGTAGGTACATACTTAAATTAAAATTAATAGTAGGCCTAAAACTTATTTCAAATATTGAAAAGGACAAAATAGAAATGGAAAATTCAATACTCTTAATAAGTTATAAGAGATATATAGAAAATTATAGAGGCTAGAGTTAAAACGGATAAAACGGGGAAGTATTTTAAAATAAAGAAAGTAGTACCTCTCATCGGCGTTCCTATTTAATTGTGTCTTTGGAGAGATGAATTGACAGGGGAAAGGACTTGAATAATTTGAGGTTTGCTGACGATATAATCTTAATAGCAAAAAGAATTAATTTTTTTTTTTTTTTAGCAATGCAGCTGCGCTAAGGGCTATTTGCTCGGCAGATAGTTCTGCTTTTACATAAACTTAGTATTTAATAAAGTAGAAAGGAAGAAAAGTTGAAAACAAAATACATGTAAAAGAATTGAGATGAAATAAAAATATAAAGGAAAACAAAAATATTCTTTTTTTTTTTTTTTTGGCGTCATCGTTTGGAGTTAAACGTGGTTGTAAAAGTCAGTAGATCGTAAGTAAGTTAGAGTTGAGTCAATTGTTTCGGAGTTGTTATTAAGAGTTTGTTGTATATTAATAGAAATGTTGAGGGAAGATCGGAGAGGTTGTAAAGTCGGGCAAGAGAAAAAGTGTTCAACTGTTAAATTGTCTTCGAGACAGTGCGGACATGATGGTGGGCCAAGGTTTGCTAGAAGGTGAGTATGAGTAAGACGAGTGTGCCCTATTCTCAGTCGAGCTAAGATGACTTCCTCTCGTCTAGAATGTCTGTGGGATGAGGACCAAGAGGAGGGATTGGTTTTAATTTTTCTCAATTTGTTGTCAGTTAAATTTTTCCAAGAGGAAAGCCAAAGTTGGGAAATTAAGGAAGCGTAATATACTTTTAGGTCTTTTGCCGGTGAGAGAATAGGGTCTGTTATTTTAGGAAGCGATGAGTTTATTAATTTCGTAGTGTGGAGAGCCAAAAATATACGTTGAATTAAGGGGTTAGTTGAGAAAGGATCCGCAATGGCTTGTAGAGACGAGAGGGAGTCAGTCAAAAGAAGGTATTTTTGTTCCGGTAGTAGTTGGGCAATTTGTGATATACAGGCAAGGATACCGTTTAATTCAGCTGTGTATACCGACGCTGAATTTCGTATGCGGTATGCCTCCATTTCGCCACCAATGGAGAACGTGTAAGATGTTCTATGGCGATATTTTGAGCCATCTGTGAGACAAAGGGTATAACCTGCAAATTCGTCGATAAGTTTTGCTATATGTTTTCGATAAATTGAATTGCTGACTTTGGGAACTTCCGTAAGGTCTAGTCTGATATCAGGATTGGAGAAGAGCCATGGGGGGGTAGCTGTCAGGATAGGTGGAAGGATTGAAATTTTGATATTACGAGCGAGAGAAGTTTCTAAGCAAGTATGGATATGTTTCGTTGGTTGACGATAAAAAATTGGATTAATTTCAGAGATTAAAGATTTGTAAACGGGGGAATTTGAAAATTGAGATATCGAAATAAGAAGATTCGAAGAGAGGGTGGATCGGCGAACAGATAGAGGTGGTTCCGCTGCCTCGGCACACAGACTAAGACTAGGGCTCGTTCTGAATGCTCCCAAAACCAGCCTAAGAGATGAGGAATGGATTGTGTTCAAAAGATCTAAAGACGATTTATTGGCGAGATTGTAGATGGGGGCTCCATAGTCCAGTTGTGATCGGATTAAACTTTTGTACAGATTTAGGAGTAATTTTCGGTTGAAACCCAGTCGAGGGTGAGAAAGATATTTTAGGGTATTCATCGAGCGTAAACATTTGGCTTTTAGTAATTTGATGTGTGGAATCCAAGTTAGTTTTTGATCAAGTAAGAGTCCTAGAAATTTTATTGAATCAGTGGTTTTAATTGGAAAATTTTGAAGATAAAGTGAGGGAGTTGATGGAGGAGATTTCTTTTTTTTATGGAAGATAATAAGGAACGTTTTGTTTTGGGAAAATTGGAAGCCGCGGTCAGATGACCAAGAGGAAATATTGTCCAAGGATTCTTGTAAGAGTCTGTGAGCCCTGATAGGATTTGAAGAGCGGAGCGAGATGCTGTAATCGTCGGCAAAAAGTCTTTGAGAAATTGGGAAGCTGGTGTTTAATGGAAGGTCGTTAATGGCGACCAAAAAGAGAAGAACGCTCAGTACTTCTCCTTGAGGAACACCGTTTTCAATTATATAATGAGAGGAGAGCTTATCCTGTAGTCTGACGGAGATGAATCTGTCTTGTAGGAAACTTTGGAGAATTTTTGGGAGATTTCCTCGTAGACCGAATGTAAATAGTTGTTTACATATGTAATGTCTCCAGACCCGCGGGTACGCTTCTTGAAGATCGAAGAATATTGTATAGAGGGGGGAGTAAATTGAAATTATCCAAACACTAAAAGCAAAAGGAATGATAAAACAAAAATAATTATTGACGGGAAAGAGGTTGGAGAAGTAAATAAAATCATGTACTTGGGACAAAATATCCAGATGAAAGAAAGACAACCGAGCGTAAAATAACCCGAAGAAATTTTGGTCATTAGAACATATAATAAGAGATCCTTTCTCAATAAAAGATAAATAAAAATAATGAATATCTGCATATCACCAACAGTTATTTATATGGAGCTCAATCATGGCCTACGACAAAAAAAGATGAACAAAAAATAAGAAAGGCGCAGAACGCGATGGAAAGATCAATGATGGGGATAAAATTGCAATAGAAAATAAATAAACGAGGAAAATACCAACATGAAAAAATGGAAAGGGGAAATGATTTCTTATACACAGCGAAAACGATAAAATGAGATTGGGCTGGTCACATATTGAGACAGAACAAAGAGAGATGGACCTACAAAATTAAAAACTGTTTTTTGAAGGAAGGGAGGAGAAAAGGAAAACAAAAAATTAGATGGGACGATGATATTATAAAATTCCTGTGAGGGAACAAAACAGACAACAGGCATGAATGGTACAAGTTGAGGGAGGCCTATACCCGACACACGGGCCTAATTTTGTAATTATTATTGTAACAGGATAGTAAAGGTAGGTATTTATAATTATTACTATTATTATAATTCAATTCACCAAAGAATTCATAAAAATTTTTGAAAAAAACAGTTTTTTCATCTTTAATTTTGGGTATTTGAGTTCCCTCGCTTCATTTGAGGATGCTAAGAATTTTTTCAGCATTTTTCTCGAATTCTATGACAAACTTCATATCAATTCCGTATTAATAATAGTGAAAAATTTCATATCACTTTCATCCTTTTTAGGCTGGGGTTTTCACTTCTTTACCACCCCCCCTCGAATGTCCGGAGAATTTTTCAAGCAACTTTTTTTCTTAATTCAGTAGTATGTGGAGAAACATACAAACTGCGAACTGAAACAAAAAACAAACCAGGTACTTATATTATGCATGCAATAACTCCTTCCAATTATGCAATCCCCAACTGCAGCCCTCCTATAAAGTTCTAACCGTGGCGCCATGGCTGACATTGTGTTTTTTTCAAAGTCCTGAACACTCGTACCGAATTTCATACTTTTTCGACAAAATACGAGGTTGACTTCACTATTTACTCTCTGCCGCTGAACTTATACATCAAGAAGTTTTGAATTACTTGAAGGCATTTAGGGGTTTAATCGGCAATCTGGTATTTGAGCAACCTAAACAAAAAAATTTGTTTCCGTTGCCCAAATCAAGCCGTGTGTTACCCTAATTAACATTGCCCAATCTGATGATCTAATCATTGAATTGCCAGTTGCTTATTACTTGTTGCCAACTTTTTTTCATTGTAGAAGACCCCTTTTGGGTCGATTATGAAGCTCAAGGAATGTGGCAGGTAAGTAGCCGATACCAGTCAACCTCAACCACCCGGACCCCGGAACCAACCAGCAGAATTAGATTATCCTTATAATTATAATTAAAGTGGCCACCTACTGCGGAGTAACCCTTCCAATGCAGAAATCCTCCTGGATACGTCTCTGAGGGTACTCTGTGGTAGGTAACCACACATACCATACTCATAAGTCCGCAACTCGGAAGACCACTGTTTTGGCCAATATCCAAGCTGCGTGACTATTGTAACCCCCCCCCCCCTAGGCTAAGATATAAGAAATGTAATATTTCGCGACAATACACGCGCCCCACGGAGCAAGCTCCAAAAGGGAAACTCCCCCCCCCCAAAAAAAAAGGAAGAGGGCCGTTACTAGGGTGACGCGAGGTGACCCGGTGCGTCACCTGGAAAGAATGAGAAAGAGGAAAAAACATGACCCCCCTTTCTAAAATTTGCGTCATCCGAGACTTCACTTGCGCCACCTACACCAACATTCGGATTCCAGTTACACTCCATGGAAGATAAGTGACGAGTGGTTGCAGAATTTCAGGTGGAAAATACCATAAAATCAACTCTTCGTAGAGGTCAACAACTTTTTGTTCAGCTTTACAGTCCTAGTCGTACAGATTTCCCCGTTGTTGGAGGTGACTTAATATTTTCCCCTGCCGCTGGTTGTAGCTTACAGAAAATATTAGGTAAATATAAAATCCGAACCTTTTGTTTTGGAAAACCTCGCACACTGGATTATCGTAATTCGGTTGAATATCGCCACAAACGGTACATTTAGTTTTGAATAAGTTTCTACGTAATTCGATTACATTTTTTGAACCTGCTTTTGTATGCAGCTCGTCAATATTCTGAGTTATGACAGTAATACTCTGATTCTTTGAACTCCATTCTTGTTCGTACTCAGCTATAGCGTAATGAGCCTTATTAAAGATAATAATTAAAATCAGAAACAGAGGTAGGAAAATATTTATATCTATATCGTTCAATGAAATTTTAATTTTTTATGATCAAATTCGATTGGGGTTTAAACCTGCACTAGATGGCGCTGCAAAATTACCTGTGCGGGTGAAATCGGGTGAGTGTAGTTGATAGTTTTAAACGGAAGTGCTGTCAACTTCAGGAGGGTAAAGAATGATGGAAAATAGTTCTGCGTAGTTAAATTGATTATACTTAATTCGGTTTTTTAATGACAGTGCAATAAAATGTAGGATAAATTTTCTTTTAAAATAAAGCTCTACTTGATCAAAAAAGGTTTAAATTTTTCCGTTGTCTAACGGTGAAATCATCATGATCACTCACTCAGTAATCGATAACACGCAGGGTGCCAACCTTTGAAACTCTAAGTTTAAATCCCAATAGACCTTTATCCTGTGACGTCACTCAGCAAGGTACGTACCGAACCCTGTTGATTTGGATTTTGCTCCTTGTATCTTTCTCATAGGAGTTGATGATAGTCCGTTTGATCCAATTGACAGTGTTTCTGCTAATTGTAACGCGTCGTGACGTCACCAAGATAAAGGTTTATATTATAAGTGCGCAGCTAATTCATAGATTAGGGAGTCAGTATTTCAAAATGTGAGTAGGTATGATTTCGATATCATTTGCGTCTAAAGTGAGGGTTTCTGAAAGGTTTCTTGTTCAGTTATTTATCAATGGCCTAATGGGCATTGGGCAATAGCTATACTCGCCTGAGTCTTCTGCTTCACTACGTGGTTCTTGAATAATTTGAATCAGAGATGTTACACGAAAACGAATCCCGAAATTAACGAAAGTTTTTGGGCTGAAATAACGAAACGAAATGCAGCAACGAAAACGAAAATAATTTCGTTCCAACAGAAAATTTTGAAAAAAGGAAATACCGAAAACGAAATTGGAGACGTCTGAGCAAAATCAACACATTTTGCACGAAAACGAATAACGAAAATGACGAGATTTTTTGGGCTGAATTAAGGGAACGAAAGTCAGTAACGAATATCGAAAGTAATTTCGTTTTAGTAGAAAATTGCAAGATAACGAAAGTAAATACCGAAACGAAAGTTTTGAATTTCGTTATAACATCTCTGATTTGCACGCACATCCATCACCTTATACAATACACTCGCCTAACCAAAGGACTGCAATTCCTAACCTAGGTAACTCTATTATATCTTCAAGAGGGGGTAGGATTAGGTATACCTACATAATATAAAAATGAAACATAGCATAGGTAAATATATAGAATACAAATTACGAATAGGCCTATACAATTAGTATAGGCTACTACTTTCAATACACGATTCAAAACCTGATAGAAAGAGCCTAGGTAATATTCCAACTACAAACCTGGTTCGGTGTCGCGTTAAATATCAGCTCTCTATGGTAGTTATGGAATTCCCAAACCAAAGAAGGGAATTTTCCAAATGTAGCCGGGTCCATCAATTTATGAGTATCGTGATCCCTGTAAAATCTCTCTGGTCCTAGAAATGTGGGTATGCCAGAATCGACGGAAATTCCACCTCCAGTGATTATCAGTACGTTTTTGGATTTCCTTAGGATTTCTCGAAAACGGTCGTAATCGGCTGATTGATTTCCAAGGAAAGAAAGTCAGGTATTATTATAGTGCATTAGTAGTAAGAGGGCAGGTATAAGACACTTTCACGACACTGTCAAATTTGTCCAAATTGATATCATTTTTAAACAAAATTTTAAACCTAAAATTTGACCTAAAATATTGCCCAAAATTTATTGAATGAAATAACCCAAATAAGGAAAATCTTCAAACTATGATTTTTTCAAGGCTCACCAACGTTCAGGCAAAAATTTTTACAATATTTGGCTTATTTTAGACTTTATCTGACTGAAATCACTGTCACCAAGAATATATAATTTTTGCCAAGGTAGGTAGGTACATAATAAAACTCAAATATTCAAGCTTTTTCATTCATTTCTGGTAAACATGATTTCAGGAGCTATGGGACTTGAGAACACTTACCAATTTAGGTTAAATACTAGCAAAATTAATATAATTTTGTACAGGAAAAAAAGAGACTCATTTTTTGAGTTTTTCATTCATTTATGGTACCAAGGATACACCCATTGCTCCAGGCAGACTCTGGCATACAATAAAATAATTTTCACAATTGTACAACTCTTGAATCCAGTGGCGGAAACTTTTCCGCCACTGACAATCTCGGATTAATCAAGAAATTTCAACGCTCAAATATTCAATTTTTTCATTCATTATTTCTTTCTTTTTAGAGTCTTCACACACTTTCAAATAGATGAGATTCAATTTTAATAACCATATGGTATCTCTAATATATAAAGCAGAAAGTTTGTCCGTCTGTCTGTCTGTCTGTCTGTCGTCCTGTCCGTTTATAACTCGAGAACTACTGGGCCGATCGCTTTCAAACTTTCAGGATATATTGTCCTCATCCCAGAGCAGCACATAGACTCATAAAAATAAAAATTTGACGGGGAGGTGCTGAGTAATTTCAAAAAAGGGCGAAAACAATGACTTTTTTCAATATAAAAAAACGTGGTGGTGTAGCTTGCCATGTACGTTAGACCTACGCGCGTTGAGTGGCGCAGTTTCGAGAATTGAATTATTGTGATAACTCGAGTATAACTCATTTTTATGAAAAATTGAAGAGAACAAAAATTGTAGCCCCTGTAATTTCCTTTCGAATGAGCCCGGTTCCAGATTTTTAGGAGGAAATTTTGTGACTACAGTATTCGCTGTACTTCCATACTAAGCAAGTTATTTTATTCACAGTTTTAAAAACACCTACATAAAGGATTTTACATCCGGTATCTCATACAAGAACCAATGTCTAGACACGGTGCGCACTGCGTATGGGCTAGCGGAAATTACCCTTTTTTTTACCTGTTGTCCGTGTGTTTTCTTAGGGACTGGCAAAATGTCAATGGATTTGTCTGTATTCTGCTGCGATGAATACAGGCTTCACGCGTTAAGTCAGCTCTCAAGTGAATTAGTGTGTAAAAAATTTAATTTGGTGATTTTATTTTTATGCGACTCGGAACTTTGATATATTTTTATAAGTACAGTCGCAGTTTTTGGTGTCTATTTTCTTATTTTTGACCTGAATAGTTGTAAATTTTGCAAAACTCTTTCCACTGTTTCTTTTTTAAAAATTCATCTGAATTCCAAGATACCTACAAAACACACATACCTACAAGATACAGATACCTATAAAACACAGATATCTACTCAACACACAGCTAGCGGTCAGGCGCGCCGGAGGCGCGACGCCAACCGCTAGTCTAATATATAAAGCAGAAAGTTTGTCTGTCCTCCTGTCCGTTTATAACTCGAGAACTACTGGGCCGATCGCTTTCAAACTTTCAAGATATATTGTCCTCATCCCAGAGCAGCACATAGACTCATAAAAATAAAAATTTGACGGGGAGGTGCTGAGTAATTTCAAAAAAAAGCGAAAACAATGACTTTTTTCAATATAAAAAAACGTGGTGGTGTAGCTTGCCATCGAACGCGTTGTTCCAACGTTACCGTTCAAACGTGTTGAGCGGCGCAGTTATAAAAATTAAGTTATGGTGATAACTCGAGTTTTGCTCATTTTTATGAAAAATTGAAGAGAACAAAAATTGTTGCCCCTTTAATTTCCTTTCGAATGAGCCCAATTCCAGATTTTTAGGAGGAAATTTTGGAACTATTGGTATTTTGACTGATGCGTATTTAAGATCATTATGTTTACAGAGAGAGAGCATTTAAACCGGTTGCTCTGGATGAATCTACAGAGACTATTCGAGTTTTACGTATCCAATTTTCGATTTTGAAAGGAGACGTTTATGTAAAATAATTTCTTGAAAATATGCTCTTCTTTTGTGACGAGTAACTATACATTAGGTAAATATCGTCGTCAGAGTTTGAAACTACCTAAGAAAAGGTACTGGGTTCGAGAAAGAATTAAGAAAATTACATCCGGTTTCTCATATAGGAAACGACTGAGTTCGTCTCATGCCTCTACACAGACTGATGTAATGCTTCGGGGATATGGCAGGCTTTTTACCTACTGTCCATCTATTTCCTTAATCATTGCGACGGTTCATGAATTAGTCCGTTTTTTTGCTGCAATACAGCCCTTACCTGTCAACTCAGCTCTTACCGTTAAAATCGAAATATTTACAAAACACTGATATCTACTCAACAACAGCTGGCGGTCAGGCGCGCCGGAGGCGCGCTGCCAACCGCTAGTAGTATCCTAATCAGACAAGATTACTCTTTTATCATATTCAAATTGAAACTTTTTGGTTTCTATTTTATTTACTAAATTTTTGGTTTTTGTATCCCTTGTTATTCTATTATAAGTCAAATCTATAGAAGACTGTTTATGTTCCACCGTATATTCCTTAATTAGTTTTATCATTGTTTCCCCATTCAATTTTTCTAAATTTTGATGGTTCAAAGTAAAACCCTTTATTTTAGTCACATTATTACCTAATTTGGTTTCATAATAATAACTTTTCGGACCTGTGGATGCCCAGAGCTTTATATAGTCATCCTTTCCAAGTTCATCTGTCCACTCTCCAAGCATATCACCTGTCTTAACTGTATTCTTTCCATCGTCAAAATATACTTAGGTACTATAGAGTCTGTATCACAATAAATGACTGCCTCACCTAATTCATCCAATTTTTCATACAATCTTAGTCTAGCATTTGCTGTTGTGAATAAAGCTATATAAATATTTGTACTGGTATTATTCTCAACATAATGAATACTCATGTGCAGTCATGTGGTTGTTATATTCAGTTCTATAATAATGCGTGTAAATGGATTACAGTAGAATACGGAAGGACTGCAATCTTCGACACAGAGGAACTAATAGTTCGAATAGACGTGAACTTTCCGATTCGCAATCGCGTCCACTGTGGCAAACCGTATCACATCACTCATCGGGTTTCTCTTCTCCACCCGACCTATCGAACATACGCCGTCGCTCATCGGTTGCAGCGTCACATCAAGCTGCGAGTTCTTCGACTCAGACGAGTCAAGTTTCAGAATCGTCAACTCCTATTGCAATACCAGCAGCAGTTGATAATCCTATAATAATTCCGCCGCCGCGTGGTGTTGCTGCAAGTTGTTCTTCGACTCAAACTGAATCGTCAACTTTTGCGGTACCGACAGCAGCTACTCATCCGCGTGGTAGTGTTGCTGCAAGTTCGACTCAAACCGGACGATTTCCAGAATCGTCTACTTTTGAGGTACCGGCAGCAGTTATTGATCCGCGTCGTGTTCAGACGAGTTATTCACCACCGACCCTTGATTTCATTGCTCCAGTAATCATCCTTCTCGGTTTCGTGTTTTTTGTGGTTGTAATTTCTTTCATTGTGCACTCAATTTACATTTTCACCAGCCGGTCTCATTAGATGGATAACATGAATTACAATGATTATATTTGTTACAGTTAAAACCCGAAATCAGTAAATTCTAAAATTCACTAGTCCAAACTAGTTGCCACAAATGACTTTAGTCAGAACTAGTTTCGACTAGTTAACTCTAGAATTTACCGTGACCCTCAGCGTTGGAGCTAGTTTTAACTTAAATAATTTCAGGTAAAACTAGTTTTTACTAGTGAAAACTAGAATTGACTAGTAAAAAGTGAAATAGAGAAGAAATTATGATTGTCGGGGAACACTAGTTTTAACTAGTGAAAACAAGAAGGGTGAATCCAATCAGTAAAATTAATTTCTTCCCTAGAACAAATGTAATTGCATTTTTATCAAGGGTGTTGGAGCAATTTTTTTTAGAGGCCTCCGGAACGAATACAGAAAATGACTCTCCGACTCCGGTTGCCTCCAGTGGACACGTTTGGAGGCGTCTTCTGACCTCCAAAGTATGTCTCTGGAAGTACCTCGAAATGCCTCCAGCGCAATTACTGAGATTGGAGAAAATGCCTCCGGAGGCACTGTCGAAGAAACCGAAGACGTCTTTGGAGACGCCTCGGAAGGCACTTGTAACGTTGATCAGTGTGACCAGATGTAGCATATTGGCCTACCAGTGTTGCCAGATGACAGATGATACTCACAAGGTGTATTTAAAACTTTGGCTTTTCTTCGAACCGAGCAGCGCTAGCATCAAAGTGGCTGAATGAGGGTTCGAGGAATAGAATACTGTTGAAAAAAGTGCCTCCTAAAGGATCTTTGGAAGCACCTCCAAGCCTCTAGGTGGAAGCAAGGTACCTCCGGAGGCAAAATGCTCCAGCCTCCAACATCTTGGTTTAAATCCTCACCATCTTCGCCTCATTGGAGGCGGAGCCAAGGTACCTCCAGAGACAAAATGCCTCCAGCCTCCAACACCCTTGAATTTTTATTTTTCACAAAGCTTGTTTGTACTTGAATGGTGTGCGTCAATTAGTCACTGTAAGGTTTGCTCTTGTAACGTATAGACCGACGAATTCGTATGATGTACGATTTAATGTGTGAATTAAGGAAGAAAAATTTAGAACTTTTTCGTATATTTTATTCCAGTGTGAGCTACTTATCCTCAAATGTTGAGCAGAACTACCAAATATCTATCAATTTGGCCGAAGTATGTCTGGAAATACCATCACCTTTTGAACTCGAACAATTTCAATTCATTTCAGTTATAACTAGAATTTACTGATGAATTCAAACAATTTTTTTATTCTAGAATTAACTAGTCAAAACTATAGTTCTGACTAAAGTCATTTGTGGCAACTAGTTTTGACTAGTGAATTTTAGAATTTACTGATTTCGGGTTTTAACTGTAACATATTCATCTCATTTTGGACATTATTACAGTCTGTACGTATATACTTAACACAACCATCGAGTATTGCGCTTATCGAGCGCAAATTGCCCAGCAACAAAGGCCGGAGGATAATCTGGAGAATCCGTTCAGAAGGTTTACGGCTATTTTCCGACGAATCCGTCGAGGTGAGTAGAAAATAATTTCTCTTGGTTTATTCTAAGATTTCTTTAGTAACGTTTATATAATCGAGAAATGAGATGTAACGAATTTCTCGTTTTTCATACCATCTCGAACAAGTATCGCAACTCGATAGAAAAACTGTTCACGAACACATACGTAGGCCTATCTTTGTTCTTGTTCAAATACGATATTCAATACGCCATTCCCTGTCATATTTTTCTTTTTATGTTGTAGTTTGGATACCGAATCAATTTTTTGGCTAGCTGTTTGCAAAACTACGTAGAATACCGCAAGATCAAGCATATGGCACAATCCTGGAATATCACGTGATTATTATTGCACATTTGAGTAGCAAAGAGCTCAGACCTCTTCATAGCAAACTACCTCCGGTCATTATTACGTTCGATTTTTACTGTGATATTTCCAATGCAACTGTTCTATTTTTTTTATTTATTTAAATTAAGATTGATCATAGTGTTATAGTTATTTGTGCAACAAGGGAGAAAAATTAGTCATTTCTCACGAGTGCAAAGTTAGCAACCCGAGCCGAAGGCAAGGGTTGATATTTGCACAGAGTTGAGAAATGCTTTTTCTCCCGTGTTGCACATAACGTTTTTCTTTACGCGATGAAAAAGCGATGAAAAAGCCGAGTAGTGTTGTTACCCGCGGAAATTCATATCTCACCAAGGGTAGATATGAAAATTCATATCTACCCTTTGCACATGCGCAATACTGATTTTGACGCTACAACAACGCGCATTCACGGAGTGTCGTTTCGCCTACGAAACGAAGCGCTTTGTTCCCGTAAATCGAGTAGGATAAACGGCGTTATCGTATGTGCGTAAAGAAAAAGTAGATTATTAAATCGTAAAGTTTTTTTTCCCGATAGTCGCTCTTTCTCTTTCAAATGCAATTTAGCTAACTGATTTCTACCTTTCACTGAAGAGCGAATTCAACAAACTACTGCCCGGTAAACAATTTGAAGCCCTCTGAAGCCCCTGGGAAAAACTGCCCTCTGAAGCCCTCATTTGAAGCCCTGTTGATTCCCTGTTCCCCTCTTACTTCCCTATTGAAGCCCTCATGAAACCCTCAAATATAAAGGGCTTCAGGGACACAAAAAGGAAACGGGGCTTAATTTGGGAAAAACTACCCTTTTAATTCCCATTTGAAGCCCTGTTTCCTTTTTGTGTCCCCGAAGCCCTTTATATTTGAGGGCTTCAAATGGGAACAATGTTTACCGGGTGGGTCGTCGTACAATTTTTAATGTGATCGATTGTGATATTTCCAATGCAACTGTTCTATTTTTTTAATTTATTTAAATTAAGATTGATCAAAGTGTTGAAGTAGGTTATCAAATCATTACGATAGTAATTTAACCATGTATTTGTAAAGTGTTTTTTTTCCCGATAGTCGCTCTTTCTCTTTCAAATGCAATTTAGCTAACTCTGATTTCTAGCTTTCACTGAAGAGTGAATTCAACAAAATACTGGGTCGTCATACGATTTTTAATATACTTGTGATGTAACAAGAGGGAGAGGAGTAGAGCCATATTGTCCTGCTACCCACATAAACTATACTTAATTCATGTAACGTAACCTATCGAGACAGCAATTAGCTAAATCAAATGATCTTACTTATTCCGGTGAAGCTTTCACATAGTATAGCCATCACACTACCCACGACCACTCCAAAGAACACTCAAGACTCTGATCCCAGCCTATCCGTCCGGATAGGACCCAGAGCCAGCTCAGTCGGAAAGCGTGAGTCTTCATCGGAGGGAAGGGTTAACCCGAGGCTAGACCACAGGTCCAGTTCGGTGTCACTTTTAGAGATCACTCAGGCTATGAGAAACGCTAGCTCTAAAGGAAAGTATCGTCGTCGCCGGTTGAAAGCTCTATACTTCTTTCCAAACTTACGAAAAATAGTTTGTCGTTATCATTAATCATTCTTTCTACGAATAAAAAAATATAAAAAACTTGACTGTGTGTGGACTAAAAAAAAAAAGAAACTACAAGGATTGGAAATCCAATCAAACAGGCCTAGAGAAGAGAAGACTATGGGACTACTTAACAAAAAATTTAGAGAAATAAGGTTCGAAAGGGGGAGACGTACATCTAATTTGTCAGATTACTTGAACGACATTCGGATCACATATTGAGACGCTAATCAGCGTCTAGCTAGACCTAAGGATCGAAAAACTGCTCATCGAAATAAAAGAGCCGGTAGGTACCTGACGAGAGTCATTTTTATATACACAATTTATTCTCCGGAACTAACCACAAATCGACAAGGATAGATACCGATAGATCTATTCTGCCGAATTGAGGTAAAACAGTCGATAAGATTAAATAAAAAGTGCAAGATAGCAAACTTGAATAATTTTCGTTGATGGTGCAGCTATCGTTCGCAGTCGGATACTCGTCACGTGCAATTTCATTCGAAGTAGATGGAGAAGCAGGTAGAACGTGCTCGCGACTCAGATGAAAGTTCGAAATTTTTACTCGTTGACCCACGTTAGTCTGAGCGCGGCTGGTCCGAAATGTGATTTTTCGAATACCGTATGATTTATACTACGTCGTAAGCACGAAATTACTACGCAGTCTGAAATGCGATTATCCGGGAAGGCTGAATCGGAGCAGTCCGAAAAAAATCGATCACCATTTCAAATTTCCGAAAATTTAGGAGATCTCGACTCGAATTTAAGGAACGCCGATCACAATAAAAAAATGATATTCGAAAATATAAATTTGATGTCCCGTCCGAATCTATATTAAATTTCCGGTGAGTACGTTCATACACCCAGGCCTCGGCGGCCACGTTATTTTCAATCCGGAATACTTATTATCGAAAGAACGCCCGTCGTCCGTCAAAGGGAAAAACGCACTCTCGCCAGAACGACAAGCACAACCCATCGTTGAGGCGAGCACAAGCTAATCTTTCTCCTCCTTAATCGGTCCGGTTTACCGCATAATCGTGATAGCGGGAGAAGGGTAGATAGTAAAGGAGAAATTGATAGGAAGAGAAGTAACGGAGACCGGGGAATCAGGATAAGTTCGAAACTGGATGTAGCGATATACAGAAAGGAAAACGAAAGTGAAATGCTCTATCTCGATACAACGGTATACGTAGGCCGCTTATGACATCGAACGGGCGAACGAAAACCGACACATACACACACTTCACTGTTCGGTAAAAAGTCGGTATTTCTCATAGTGACATTGAAGTTTATTAGGTACTGTATTGCTACCATGATAAAAAAATAGCCTGAACGGGCGTCTTGAAAAAATCATAGTCTTATTTAGCGTATTCCGACAATAAATTTTGGGTAATATTTTAGGAGAAAAATTCTGGTTAAAAAGTGATAGCAATTTGGGCAAATTTGACAGTGTCGTGAAAGTGTCTTACCTGCCCTGTTACTAGGCCTACTTGCATTAGATTCAGGCAGAAATTCATATATTCAAGTTAAGCATATAGGTACATTTCCTGAAGACAAACTCAATTTATCGATGATGAGCATCATATTATACGGTACTGTACTAATGCTACCAAGATCAATTTGAGACTACCAATACAAAGAAGGAAATTTACGGATCTCTCATGTCTTGACTTCAAGTTTGCTTATGGATAGATAGTCACTTATGATATTTTCATTGCTTTTTCTTCCAAATTTCTTTCTTCGATCAAAGGACACGTACGCGACCAATGCATGCCTACGGTTAACGGTTGTTAGATACGGGTGGTAAGATTTGATAGGAACCTCCTCTTGAATTTTGAATGACGCTTCAAGTCATAACTATACATACGTTGAGTGCATATAGGTAGGTACTTACGATTATCTTTAAGAATAAGATTCTCAGCATAATGTAGATAAATTATCAATATTAAAGAACTGGGAAAAAATCTACAAACAGTCAACATGAGTACCTACAAGCGAGAATAAGGATACCGGTAATTATGAAGACCGAGTATCATCATCATAATTGCTGCTCATCAATAATGCAAGAGGTATCTCATAGGCTAGGTTTGGTTCATGATGAATTATCAATCTCTTGATTGATAAGCTTTTTTCCATTATCATTCCAACGACGATCAAATCAAAGGAAAGCAAAATAATGTCGGAATTAGGCACTATTCGAGGTTGGAATATAAGTAAGCTAGGTACCACTGATTGTATTTTGTCTAGATACATTAGCCTAACCCTTCTCCGAAATGTATAGGTACTTAATCATTCAATCTTTTTTCTTTTACTTCTCAGATTCTTTTTTTATTTATTTTTGCTTGATTTTACGTTGATCGGTTGAGGGATGTATTCGAAAATAGATTTAACCAAACCTTTTTATAATATGTTTGTTAACCCATTCAGATATTTATAAAACCGCTGTTATTTCCCCATGTGGCCTATATTAATATTGTAGAATGCCTTTCGGTTTGAAGAATGCTGGAGCTTCGTTTCAACGGTTTATAAACAGTATTTTAGGGGATCTCCCATTTGCCTTTTCCTACATAGACGATATCCTTATTTATTCTTCTTCAAGATCCGAACATCAAGAGCGTGTGTGCGACAAGTCTTAAAAAAAGTAGGTAAATAGTTACATTTTCTCTCTTAAATCCTATAATCCTACAAATGCAATACTAACTATTTACAATGACCCACTTCCTATAGTGTCGACCATGGAATATCTTGGCATTACTCTTGACCCCAAATTACTTTGGAATCGTCATATTTCCAAGCTCATTTCAAAAGCTGGCCCCTATATAAACCTCCTAAAAATGCTATCCCCTACTAGTTGGGGTGGTGACCCAGTAATATTAACACTATTCTATAAGGCAATAATCCGCTCTAAACTAGACTATGGCTCTACATTTTACGGTTCCGCTAGCAAAATTCATCTGAACAAACTTGAGACCTTTCAAAACAATTATGTATTCGTCTTATAATAGGAGCCCTAAACTCCACTCCCATTCCAGCTCTCTGCGCAGAAACTGGTATAATGCCTCTTCATTATCGTCGAAACTATCTAACTGACAGATTTCTAATCCGTAGTATCACATATCTTAACTCAATACTCACTGAGAATATCTCATACCTCCTTCATCATTGGAGATTTGTCTTTTGGCGACTTCCTCTAATGTGCAAAAGAGCTATCATTATCTTTCGGTTTCAGAACATCATAATTAATATTCCATCCTACCACCTCTCGTCCTTCTCATTTCAGGAACTTTTTAAACATATAAAAATTCATAAACTTCCCAAAAATCCGAACTTCACTTCTCAAGAACTTTTTGAATCGTTCATCCAACAACACTTTCCTCTACATACGCAGATTTTCACAGACGTCGGTATGGCCTTCTGGATCCCTTCAATGCTTCTTCATTCCACCTTTCTCATCCATTTTTCATGCAGAACAGATGGCCATTTTCCAAGCTCTTTATTATATTAAACAAAACTTCCAAATGGGACATTTTCTAATAATTTCTGATTCTCTCTCCGCTCTTCAATCTCTTTCTTCCGTTCCGTTTCGCATAAATCCATCCTTAGCTCTATCAATTATATCCTTAATCCATTCTCTCTCCCCCATCAAAATTGATTTCCTCTGGATCCCTACACATGCGGGAATCACTAACAATGAAATTACAGACGAGAAAGCTAAATTAGCACGTCTATCTCAGGTCTCATCAAACCTTCTTCCCATGTCAGAATTGTATTCGCTCACTAAACGCTCCACACGGGATGACTGGTCTCTAAATTATTCAAATTCATTTAACAATCAAAATTCTCACTATTTACTTGTGCAACCCTTTCTTCCGACATTTCCTTGGTTTCAGAAATTTCACGACATCTCTCGTTCTCTCATTGTCAAAATCAACCGTCTTCGCTTCGGACATAATCGTCTCCCTGTCCACCTCAAACGCATAAATCTCATAGAATCTGACGCATGCTTCTTCCATCCAGATAACCCTTTAAAAGCCGACATCAACCACTACTTTTTTGAATGCTCAGAATTACCAAATTTAAGACAAAAACTCTATTCAGAATGTATGAATTTAAATTTTCCAACCCCTCTCCGAGCTATTGACCTTCTCTCATCCGAAGAATTATCCATTTTCCCTCATATCTTTCATTTCCTTAAACATCTTCCGGAATCCATAACAATTTGACTTACATAATTCATAACAAATTTGTTAAACGAGGTAATGCCTAGTTGCCATCCTCCAACACCCTGTTTTTTTTTTTTTTTATCATTATTTTGTATTTTTGTATTTTTTTTTTTTCTCTTCCTTCTAAATTTCTGTAATTTTGTTTTTCTCTTCCTTGTTTTGTAATGTTTCTCTTGTTATTTTCATCTTTATTTTTTATTTTGTTTATTTTTTTATTTTTTTTTAAATTATTTTCACAATAAAGGGTGTATTAAAAAAAAAAATCTTACTATAAATATAAAGAAAAGCGAATTTTTTGTCTCGGCAATAGTATATTTTAGGACATCGTGCCTATATGACGCAGGCTGGTTTCACACCAACTGAAGAGCGTATTAGAGCAATTAAAGAAATGCCAATTCCAACTAATATGACGGGACTTTGAAAAGTCCTCAGTATGTTTAATTTTTATCGTAGGTTTGTACCAAGAATGGCTCAACATTTAGCGCCGTTGAACCAGATCCTCCAAGGCTATTCAAGGAAAAATGACCGTACGAAAATAAATTGGACAACGAAATTACGAGCAGTTTTTGAGAACTTGTACCTCACAACGGATGCATCGCAAGATGCAGTAGCAGCAGTTCTTAAGCAGGCAAGTGAAACTGGTAATGATAGAGAACCATTGGGATTTTCTTCAGCAAAACTAACTGCAGCTCAACAAGCATGATCAACTTACGATAGAGAATTATACGAGACGATACGCAAGAATCCAATATTTTGAATGTATGTTCGCAAATACCAAACCGTGTAAAATACAGCGCAGATCTTGTCAAGAATACATCTTGCAGTATACAGACAGAATGGTCCATATTGCTGGGTCATCAAACATTGTTGCAAATGCATTGAGCACGCCTTTCTCGCCTCAATCCTTGGAAAAAAAGAGGACATGAATCAGTTAGTCACGAGCTCGAAGCTACGATCACGCCAGAAAGTGATAGCAGCTCACTACGCTAATCATGGTTACAGAAATCACGAACTGCGTAAAGCCTATTTAGAGAATGGTTCAACTATACTTTGTAATGTTTATAAGAATGTGAGCAGACCATCAATCGTTCCAAAGAAATTGCGATTTCAATCGTTCAATCAGTTTCACAATTTGTCATACCCGGTGTAAAAGGTTCAACCACTTCAATCGGGAAGCGACATTTTTGGCCTCCGCCTAAAATGACCGAAGAAAATCAGATAGGCCTATCGATGATTTCGGAAGAACAGCATTTATCCGAAGGTGGCATTACAGAAGCACCGAGCAAATTACTGAAATCAATTCTTAAAAACAGCTCTTCGCCGAAGAATATTGAGAAAAGAGTAACGTTTTCAAAGAAAGTATCTTGTCGCATAATTTCTCCGAATGAACTCGTCTCGCATCCTGAATCCGATAGTTCTCACTCCTCGAATGAAAATAGTACTACAATTTATTCGCGTAGTGGTAGAAAAATTAGAGCACCAATTAAATTAACATTATAAACTTATACATTTTTTTGATGAAACCCTCATACATATTTTTTCTCTTCTTTCTTTTTTTTACAAATAATCTCGTTTTTCGTTTTAACATTATAAACTTATATATTTTTTTGATGAAACCCTCGTACATATTTTTTCTCTTCTTTCTTTTTTTTTACAATTAATAATCTCGTTGTTTGCTTTTTTTTTTTTTAAATATAGCTCAATACAATGAAAAAATGTGCAGTTTTGACAAACTTCGTTTGTGATAAATATTCGTTACCAATAATATTAAATGTATGACATATTATTTGTTCTTTTTCTTTTTCGGATTTATATGTATGTTCATTCGAGTAATGTATGCTGTGCTTAAAAAAAGGGAGAAGATATTGAAAGGGATAACACTGCATGTAGATGATTAGTAACACGGCATTGTATAATGTGATAATCATTTGAATATACGTTTATCAAAGAACCTGACACTACAGATAAACAACAATATAACGAACAAAAAATATGAGTGTATTTAAAACCTTGAAAAATATTTAGTAAAAACATGGACTGGACGGAATAGTAACTTAAGTGGTCAAGATAAATTCATAAATGATCGTACATTTTAAAATTTCGACGGAAAATGACAGAAAGGACAACTATTTCTGGAAGCCATTTCACCCTGTAGAGTAAAGTGTTTACACCTAGAACATTGCCACGCATCACTTATGTTGTTGATAATTTGGCCAGTGCCAGTGCAAGTAATATTTTCAACGGAACAATGATTGCATTTAAGATACCTACAAAGATTAAAATAAAATACAAACCAAATCATTCAACTACGTCAACGACTTGTTTCAGTTATTCAGTGTAACGATTTCATTTACCCACCAAAAAGAGCGCGTCTTGTAACACTTGAAGCAGCGGTAACATCTCTCTGCCGGATCATTAGGTTCGTGCTTGCTGAATAATTGTAATGCAGTATTTTCGTATTCCCGTTTATTATCCTGGATTGTAAGAAAAGCGAAGGTCAGTGAACAAGGAACACCAAATTGTAGGGCGGGGATAGTATATTATACAACTAGTGCAATAAAGTAGCACCAAGTTTGATATACTATAGGCAAAACTGAGGCCAGAGTTTACCGTTTCTAAGGTTTCTAATTCAGTAAAGGCTTTAGACGCTATCTCAAAAGTGTGGCAGGCGATTGCGCATACAGCGATTATACTATAGGTTTGTTGTGGATCTAGAACATCATCGTAATAACGGAGTCGAATGGCAGTCTTGAGAGCCGCATCAGTATTTTCTACAGAATTAAAAAATTAAAACAGATTTTGCGAGAACGACCAAAACTACAATTCTGTTACGTTTTACTCACGAGAAAATAATTGCTGCTGACATAATATCAGAAAATGGTATGCCTCAGCATCGTGCCAAGGATTATCCAAGATTCTAGAATTACGAAGAACGTGTGTCTCAGGAGCAGCCGTTCGTTTATTCTTAGGATCTGAAATCATAGGTATGTCTTAAAATAAATATTGTGCGGAAAAAAAAACCAACAAATAGATGATGGCATTACTTTCTTGTTTGGAACGTTTTGTTTTGTTTGAAGTGAGATAATTTTCTACAAGCAATCCAACAAGCACGTAAATTTTTTTCAATATCGCCAAAGAATTGTTTTTACCTTTTAGTTCATTCGCAAACTATAAGAAATCGCACAGCACATACTGGTAATTAAATAATGGTACTTTATCATTATTATTTCTGAACAATGAAACGAACTAACTTCAAATAATAATTCAGCGGCTTCTAGGAAGTGATCGGCTTTACGGTACGATTGGACTGCGTCCAATATTCGACCTTGTTGAAGTAAGTGACTGATATGTCCACTAAATAATTCCCCCACATTCATATTAACCATGAACTGATTTGAAAGTTTCAGAGCTTTATGCCATTGATTCAATTTCGTGCACGTTTCAATAGCTAGCTCAACAGCTTCAAACTACGGAGTATAAACCAAATGTATAAATTTCACCAGGACAGCGACTGATTCTTCGCTTCGGAAAATACTTCCTTACTTTCAAAAAAGCATCGACAGCCGATGCGTACATTCCAACGCTGGAAAATATTTCTCCTAAATTTCTTAATAGCGGATGCTTTTCGGGTAGTAATGAAATGCATGATTGTAATGACTCGTAATCTTCCATTTGTTGATAGCAAACTACAAGTTTTTCGTAATTATTTGCTTTTTGAAAATATTCTTTGGCCGTTTTCCTGGATGGGGAAAAAAATGTCAGTGCTCATTTCCGATACGGTTGCAAAAATAAGAAATATGAGTTCAAAATTTTACCAATTCGCTCGGTCGACGAAATAATCTCCAATATTATTCCAAGCTTTTGTTAAGAGACTGTCCGAAGATATTGCGCTGGCTTTCATCAATTCTACCACACGAAACCAATCACCTAATTTTTCTCGTAGAGCAATTGCTAAATCTCTGCAAGGTATCGGTGAGAAATGATTAGGTTATTTTCACCTTATTTCTGATGAATGAAGAAAAAAAATACGAATAATGGGAAGAGTTTCTGGTGATTTCTTATGTTGTGCATTAGGAAAAAAGCTGATGAAAACTCGTGACCATTGGAAAGAGGCTTCTTCGAGCTCACATACGGGTACCAAAATTGTATCGCCGCCCGTGGTTGAAATACGACAACCAATCTTAACTTTTTTTCCAATTTTTGCAAGAGTATAATTATCCTTGACTTCTAAATTTTTCATTCCATGATCAAAATTTTGAACCAAAATAACGTCGTTTCCAGTTTGTATCACTTACCTGCGATCAGATTTCAAGTATAAGGCTTCCGCTTCATCGTAATTTTTCAACGCACAAGCTATCATAGCCTTCTTTAACTGCTCGTTATGAACATTTGTTAATTTTTTTATCAATTGTACACCAGCAAAATCATTCCGTCTAACATAAGCCATTTCAGCAGTCGACAAATCTAAATTTTGTAACGCCGCTTCCGCTAATAACATCCTACAAAAATTTGCAAAACATAAGAATAAAAATCTAGAAGAACAGATCATCAAATGGTACAAAGAGGGGATTATTAACCATAATCGAGGATGCTGATTTTTTTCGATAAATGCAGTCGCTTCTTGAACTCCAACTTTTTCAAGTAATTGTCTCGTATCTCTCAACGACTTCACTTCAAACTTTATTACAAGACTTGGATCAAGTTTATTAGGCGACGCAATGATGTTATCAAGGAGCACAGCTCTGATTTCAAGATTCTGAAAAAATTCAAAATTTTTGGCAACGGACTAAAAACAAATACTCATCAAGTAACTTATTACCTCAAAATCAGCAATATAAGCCGAACTGCTGATAGGCTCTTCAGGAATGCCGTCTTTTAACACATACATCCAATCTTTTTCCATCACAGCTAAATAATGCGGATTGTCGGAAGCCCACCTCATGTACCAAACGTCTCGCCTTTCTGCACTGCGATTCTCATCTTTCGATATTCCAAAAGTGTCTTTTATTTCTTTTTGTAAAGTGATCAATGATAACGATCCAAGACAGTCGATAACTGACAGTTTCCTTTGGAAAGAAAAAATCTATAAATTATTTGTATATTTCGCGACTGAATTCACAGGTGAAGTAATCAAATCAAATTACGATGAATTGCAATTAATCGCCATGCTCTCAGGTCGACTAGATAAAGATAATCTTTGCACGAGCGCGACTTGAGGTAAGGTGTACCTCTGTATGATACCACTATTACGACCTATCAATAATGTTTTATCTGAACACGTCATACAGCAAATTGGGTCTTTTGTAGCCTAAAATGAGAACGGGAAAAATATTTTTAACCAAATTGGAGAATAAATTAAATACACTAGCCTACATGTTTGGGAATATAATTTTACATGAGCCTCGAGAGATTCCTGTAACAAGAGAAGAAAAAAAATCATTATAATATTAGATAGAAAATGACATTAGAAAATACAAAAAACATTATTACTTCAAAATTTTTGTCTAAATCTTGTATGACTTCCGCGACTCCAGAAGGCGTATCATCGACATGGTAAAATCTTTCTTTTTTATGCTTCACACCTAAACACAATTTTCTATCATATAGATTTGTAACAAATGAAAAAAGAAGAGCACTGATTAAAATTACCACCAGTTTTCAAAATCGATGAGCGTGACACGGGTATCGCGTAAGACCACATAAGAAAATTCTCACGAGACGCCGCGAAGACGTGAGTACTATTGATTGCCACCCACGATGGTTTTAAATCCATATACTTTGCTGTAAAAGTGATAGTTATTTATAAGTCTTATCTTACTACGAAATTCGATTCTAATAAAAATATATTTACAGTCGACAATAGTTGTCAATGAATTGCAGACCATCAACATATACTGCGGTTTAGAATCTTCTTTTTCAAACGACGTGGACTTGTGATCATTTGGTTCGACAGCCAAGACACAGTAACTTTTATAAGTTGCGATTGATAACAATGATTTGAAGAATTTTTGATAAACCTAAACGAGTTGGAAATAAAATCAAAAAATAATTTAAAGAACGAAAGCGGCTATAGGACAGCTGTAAACAAAGGCGGGTTTCAACTAACTTCATTATTTTTAACGTCCCAGAAGGTAACAACAGTCTCAGCTTTATGTTTACAGCGATAAGAAAATACGATCGTTTGAGAAAAATAACACCATTTATAATTTGGACGAACACTGGCGATGAATAATTTAGTTCCAATTGCCAATGCAATTCTTAAAGAGTGTCTTTCCCAGCTAAAATCCGACGCTACGTCTGGTAATTTTAAAGTACGAATATACTGAAAAAAATTAGATAAAATAATATGATGATGAAGTAGTCTCTTCATGATTCAATTATTCTTTCTAAACTTACTTCTCCAAAACAAGAAAAGAATTGAATGACATTTGTTTCTTTACTTTCGCCCAGTAGGACTGTCGATCCTATGATCGCTAGAACACTACCATCATGATTCCAATAACACTTGGAAGCATACATTCCTGTTTCCAACGTTCTCGGACCTGTGAATTCGCAGAGATTAAACTTTTTTCAGCTTATAGTCGGGTTTGACTCAAAAAAAAAAGTTTCAGGATTGCAGTCCCAAACATCAGGACAAAATATTTTTGATTCAATGCAAGTTTTCAAGCTCACTCTCATCATGCTGATCTCTCATCAACTGTACGTGACCAGAATGATAAACGATAGCCAACTTCGGACAGTTTTCCGTTGCATAACCATTTTTCCCATTGTACCATTGCAATCCGGCTATATGCACAACTACATGGACTGGTGGCAAACATCGTATTCTAATTTTCATCTATGGAGCCAAGAGGTTAAAAGTTTAATACGTAGTGACTTTCGAATTAGATTTTTATTTTTATTGGGACATCATTACTCACAGAAAATATACCATCTTCGTCATACAAATGAACCTCTCCATTTCTAATTCCAAACAGGATATATTTAGAATTTGGAGACCACTGAACGCAACTTAATCCAACCTTCTTCAATTCTTTACCCCAGAGTCGGTGACCATCCCAAGAACCTACTATAACAGTTCCTGTGAACATATTAGACCACGGTTAGATGGGAAGAAATAAAATCTATTATAAGAACAGAAAATAAGTCGTACCGTCTTCGTATATCATACAAATTTTTTCGCCGTCATGATTCCAAGCCACTCCAGTGACCACTGATTTATTCCGATTATTAATCATTTCTTCAGACCAAGAACCCTGAAATAAATTACAAAATGACCCATTGTCCTTTTTTTTTTTCTTTCTTTCTTTCTTTAATTTATAGAAGAAGAAATTCGCTGTAATTATTTCGGTTTACCTTATACGATGACCACACAATAATAAATCCATTATCGTCAGTTGAAGTCAATCTTTGATGTTGTTCATTCCAAGTGACCGTTTGTACTTCGCCATCGTGCGCTTGAAGAATCTGATCGATTGATGAATCAGAAACTGATTCAGTTTTTTCCTTCACAGCTGATATAAGTAATAGATTTTTAATTAATAATCCGACCAATCGATTCACGATTCGGAAATAGAGTTGGAAATGAACTCACGTGATTCTAATTTCAGAATCCTGAGAAGGCCTCCCTCTCCGCCAACGGCTATGCAGTTGTTGCTGGGATTCCATTGAAGACATTTTGCTTTAGCGTTATTGGAAACCGCAATCTAGGAATATGATCAATAAGAAATTATAAGAATGATATTCAATCTATTTGTGTAACCTGAATTTGAGGACTCACCTTCTTACTCAAATATACGAACATATTCGGTTTACGGCAGGAAAATCAATCTCAGGAAAATGAATAATGATCATTCAGATTATAAACATTGTGTAAATAATATTCTGCTGGTTCGGGACCAGAAATAAATTGAATTTATTTCTCTAAACACAGGCAATTTAATTTCAGAAGAAATCCTACCTGTTATCAAACAACAACCCGGCGTTTATCACTGGCGAGTCAATTTTGTTGTCATGGTAACCGGAGACATAGCCTAACTTCATTTTGTAATGTTGTGGATAGAAACACCGTGCAACGTTTTTTTTTTTTTTTATCCTCTAAATTTGTTCTTTTTATTTTAGCCTTCCTTCAGTAAGATGAAAGTAATCCCATACGATCAGCTGAATTTTGTGCGTGCATCACGTACGATTGAATTTTGCTATAACTTATTGGAATCTCCCCTTTTTCTAAATAAAAATGAAGATGAAAATGATAGTAATAAGACGTCGATTCTTGTATTGTGATAGTGAACTGGAAACGACAGTAATCAAATCAAAGTTGCTATTTTTCGTAAAGGTAGAGTAGGCTTACTTTGATTTTAATGCCATGACAATAAAACCACGCTAACAGACGGTGGCGGTCATTTCGCTACACACGAAACACTTTTGAATTATATACCTACCGACAATGCGCTTTTTACAATATTTTCGTTTTACCTACAACTTTCTTCCAAAATTTACTCTTGCTATCTTGAGTATAATCTAGAGCAAAATGATCGAGAATATTACGGCTAACGTTTAAAACGCTTGCGTCTACTTTGGATTAATTCCTAGTTCTCCCTATAAAAGATGTGATTGTATTCTCTTTCTTTTTGAAATCTGAGTTACTTCAGTTGATTCATCTAAACGGTTCTACAGAAAGAAACTGGAATTGATTTTTGCTGCTCAAAAACGAACAAGATAGAACAGAAGATGTAATTTAAAAATATAGCACACAGTATGAGCGATAAATAAATAAATTAAATAATTAAAATTTAAGAAACTTACATAAATATGAGTTTGCGAATGAATTACGAAAGCAAAAAAGCTCAAATTCATAAATGTAAAATTTAGAATTTCAATACACAAATAAATATCATAGATTCACACAAGAAGTTTACTATAACGATGTAAAAGTTACAACCGAATATTTCATAGTACTAATTCGATGTATGAGGCTGATTTTTACCGTACCTATCAATTAGATTTCGATTTAATGAGAATTACTAATTATAAAATTCCTTGACCACAAAAAAATTCTTTCGAAATTACCGGTCAAAAGTCCAAACTTCGATAAGCAGTATAACCATTCGGCGATATCATTAGAGGAATATGATGGGATTCATTCGGAGACCGCAATAAGAATGCAATTTCAATAAACGGAAAATATGATTTTAAATTCTGAAGCTCGTAGTACGTTGCCACATCGTAATGGAGTTTATAACAACCAATAGCAAAATACGTTTCCGCTTTAGGGAAAAAATTACAGCGTCCAACCTCATCGGTCATACTAGAACAAGAGTGGCAATATTATTGGAACTGTTTTTGTCATTGAAAAAATGCTTTCACGTATGAACTTACCTTTCAGAGACACTCATCCATTTTCCGCTAGAAAGTTTATAAAGCGTTATGTTCAAATTATTGACAGATACCCCACGCGAGTAGTCTGTCACTCTCGTCGAAACTTGTAAAGGAATAGTGGTGATTTTACTAATTACACCGTCATCGACATCATCATCAAGCTTGGCATTTAGGAACGATGATAAAATAGTATTTTTAGAACTTTTCGCTACGTAGCCTGGTTTAAAATTAATTGCTTCAGGTGAATCCGAAATATCAACGTATGTTTCAGTCTGGATGAAAATATTCAAGTTATCGGTTACGCCTTCGGTGGATATACTAGCGTTTTCCAATGTCTTCACAGGTACTGCGTTAACAAAAAGTTCTTCAGTTTCTGAATGCGCAAGCACCTACGACAAACAAAGTGGGACGTTAATCGAATTTGAATATGTATCAATTCTATAACTGTGAAATCAAGAGTACACACCAATTCAGATGAAAATTTATCATCACTTGGGACGAGAGTATCAATGGTTTTATTATTATTTGGGAACGTAGACACAGTTACTTTGCCTAAATCAAGCTGCTCCGGAAGCGAATGAGTAGAATTACTGTTGGACATTGTATCTGATAATTCATTTCTATTCTCATCATCAGTCTAGAAAAATAAATCATGTGAGTGTTGTTCAGTTCAAGCATCTCAAGCCTATGACATGTTACAATCAATAGACCGGTTAGTATTCATAACTTGCCAAATGCTTTTTCTTCAACAAATCCAACTTGTTTAGATGTTTTGCAGAACTTGCATGTTTCAATATGGTAAGTCTATGAGCTAAAAGTTCTTTCTTACAAGCGAGGCAAACAGCTTTGTATTTATCGCAAGGCACCGCAGACAGCCATCCTGTTGAGGAGAGAGCATATTTTAGTATGAATGAAAACTGATAATGATACTTTACTCGAGAAGCTATTCGTTTGTCAACTTGCCTTTGAATAACGGATTTTCTTCCCAATCTTTCTTGTATAGTTGCCTGTATATTTTTCTACTGCTCTTGTCACTGCTGGAAGGGCTACCGGTGGATACTTTCTCTTCAAATCTTGATGGACTTGTTTTACTTAGATTATTAACGAAACTATCGGTCATATTCTTCAAAACTGCTGCCTTTTTAATTATAACTTATGGGCCCTAAAATGTTAAACTCGAAAAAGAGTCTAAAGAGAGTGAGAATGTAGTAAAAGGTGATTGCACCACCGTCACCTTATCAGCCTGCAGCGTCGCTCCCCTTATTGCAATATTATTGTATTGGAATTGGTTACACTGATAATAATCGAATTTCACAAATATCAGTTGATAAACATCTAGCGCCTTAGATAAACAATGTGATAACAATTTGAACTTTAAAAATTGTCTCAAAATTGTTCAACACTCTCGTTTATTCTCTATTTGTTAATAATTTCCGCCGTGTTTTAGAAAAACATATTCTAGACTGTGACATACTATAACCTGAATTCATTAATCTGTCATGTCCGCTCCTGTAGAAAGATTGAAAATACTGGATACAATCGATAAAGATATAATCAACTGCTTACAAAATGCAGGTATGTAACCGGTCAGCATAGAAATGATAGTTCCTCGAGTAATTTTCATTTTCATCCTTAGGACAAGCATTCGCTGAATTAAGTAAGGAGAAACCGAGCAATAAACAAGTCGAAAGCCACACACATCAGTTTCTGAAGACTCTTGGGAGCGTCGAATCAAAGCTTACCGATCAAATAAACTATTTGACGCAAGTATCGACAGGTATTCATCGCTCCTTTATTATTTTTCCTCTTATAGTAATACATATCAAGTGGTCTAGTGATTTGATTTCAACCAAACATTGTAGGTCAGCCTCATGAAGGTTCTGGATATGCTGCTCAAAAAGTCCTGCAAATGGCATGGCACAGATTGGAGCATGTTCGTAGTCGCATCACTGAATTGGATCGTATAAAGAATAAACATTTACAAGATCGAGCTACTATGGTAAGGCAACAGCAGCAACCAACGCAACAGCCACAACCTTCTCAAATGCCCCTAATTTTAGCGCAACCAATTAAAACAGAACCTTTCAAATGAATCTTTATATTTCTTTTCTTACAAAATAAGAATTGTTTTTTTTTTTTTTTTTTTTTTTACAAAATAAGAAATGTACATATCCGTTGAATTTTTTCACTTCATTCGTATCAATAATAGAAGACTCGGAATTAAGAAATACTAGTCAATTTCGGGAATGGATCCAGCTTACTCAGAACTAGTTTCTGATGGTTCAACGAGATGTAACCTTTGATTTTACCTTCGAAAATCAAATTTGCGACGATACAATGTGTGTCGTCTAAATCAATTTCAGGATCTTCCACTATTTTTAACCCAACCATCAGTACATTCATGTCAAGTAAGTGACTTTTGTGGAGCAGAAATCTGTAACATGTAGAAAAATCTAGTGAATATTCGGAAACGGTATTATATCTCCAAGAAGAAAAGAGTACACACATCTTCTTGAATAAATTACGATACGTGATGACTTTCAATTTTTCAACCACAGTATAAATATGAAACTTGGCTAATAACGTTCGATACTGGTTGATAGCTTGAACTAATTCATCGATTCGACCGCGTTTTACTGCATTAGCGATATGCCACATTGGAAGTAAATCGTATTTCTCTAAAATTTCTTCAGTTGGTAAATAACCCTGAAATAGAGAAAAAGAAGCATCGTATATGAGGTTTCTAGTTTCTTTTTATGTGCTAGAAAAACCAAAAACAAACTGACCAGTAAAATTCTAACAGGAGTCAGATAAATCAGTATATGTTGTTTGTTTTTTTTGGACGACTTTTCACATCTTTCGAAGGCAAACGTTAGGAACTGGTTAGCTAGAAAGTTTAAATAGTCAGTGATACACCTTTCCCGTTCTCTTCACTACAACGATAGACTAGAATTTCACCATATGTACCTGATTTATAATCTTCATCCATCATAGCTTTCAATCCAGCGTAATATTTATAGGTAACTTGTTGACTGATAGAGAATTTATTTTTAAAAGGAGAAGACTCAATAGCTCTTATCAAGGGTTTCATCAGGTGAAGCTGTGACATTTTGAAATATACTTTGAATAGATGATTAGCGAAAAGCATCATTCCCCAACGTTTCGTTTCGTGTTCTGCAGAACGACTGTCACAAAAGAAGTCAAATACCAAAATGACGAATATTTACAAGAATATGAAATGGAGAACTGAAAAATATCAGCAACACATACTTGTCTGCAGCGCAGACACGAAAAACAGCCATTATTGCCTCCGCTGTATTTTCCAGCGCCTCTCGCGGACGAATGACACCAGTTTTTGAGACTGCTTCGACTTTATCGGGATTAACATTGTATGTGAGCATCCTGAGATCTAAGCAGACAGTATTCATAACTGGAATGAGCCAGTTATCATTTCTCAAGTTTTGGAATAATTTCACGAACGCTTGAACTGAGGCGAGCTGGTTATTGTAAGCTTCTACAAAGTTTTTTTCTTTCAAATAACTTATGCACCTGCGAAGTGACAGAAAAAGTTGTCTCACAAGATTCTACACCGACATGTACACCATCCCCGGGTATAATTACTTGAAATGATGAAAAACGACATCAATCAGAGATGAATCTATGTAAGGCTCGATAATTTCCGCTCGGTTCACGTATAAATTCGTGTTGACAATGTGAGGATCTTTCAAAGAAACGAAATTCTGGAAAATTAAAAAACATGCATGCATATTCTTCTGATAGCTGGATTAAGTTGTGGTATCTGAATTGAAAATTAACAATACGTACACTAACGCTTGTGGCATCTCTACGCCTCCAAGATGTCTGAAACTGCAAGAAAGTTCGCATTTAAACAGCTTTCAATAAGGTTGATTTTGAATGATTAAAAGTACAGATTCTTACTTGATTCAGGAATTGTGATAAGGAAACGTTGTACGACATGATATGGTATTTAAATACGGTTGTCGGTCATAGTATTATTTTGATGATACAAGTTTAAAATTAGAGGTTTCACTCGGACTTCTGTCGGTATTCGTCTTTTTATCAACCGGATTGTAGTTAGTGGTTTGTTTACGTTTTGTTTATATATGATTGAGTGATAAGACAGAAGATCCTGATCATGTGATCTCTACAACAATGTGCCGCCGTGGTTATTAGACAGTAGACTGAGAGGATAGTGAAATAAAATAACGAAAAACTGATGCTTACAGAGCTGGATCAGAAACTTGGTACAATGGTCGTCAATGTTATGGAATGATTTCTTTCCTGGTATTTACGAGCCATAAACCTACGTCGTAAGTGTACAATCCTCACAGAAGCTCAAACAAGAGCGAACAAAATTCAAAGATATTTCTTCATCCACAAGAAAACAACGAACTCCTAAAGTTTTTACGTCTCTGATATTTCGTTTATCGTTATCGAAGAACACTATCTGCGTGAAGTCAACATTCGATTTTGCTGCGATACTAAAATTTGGGAAGAAAATAAAGGGAAAACGATATTGAATAACCATCGTTTTATTTTGTATAAGCATTGATATTTTTGAAAATACTTACTTCCAAAAATGTTGTTTCTTAGTGCCTGGGTATACTTCTTTGTACTTGAAGAATTGGGCAATGCCGAAGAAATGCAATAGCTGATATGAGCCACAAATATTCTTAGCTCTTGAAGCAACAGCCAGTGTATAATTCCTGGTTCGTAAGAAACGTAGAATATGCTCAACGTCTGAATAAAGATTACAAACTCGACCGACCGAGTCAATTACAGAAGACCTACGACAGAATGCATGATTTTATTAAACAATTATTTTTTCTGATGGACGGAAAGCTAATTTAGATAGTTATATAAGCAGGAGGATACTGACTCGTGTTTCAAAAATGGAGGTACACATTCATCGACGTGAAGAGGCCAAAGAGTGAGGTCTGTAAAGGAATAGGTAAGAAGTTTTGAGTGAGATACGAATACTCCTGAACAACAATTAGAAGTCACTTACCCAAATCGAATACTATTAATTTTACATTATTTTGCATTGGATAACTGTTGTTATTTTTGCAGGATTGTTCGGCGAAACTTCTTCTTAAAATAGAAACCTTTTAATACATGAAATAATTAATTGAATTTTCAGGAGGCATATTATAAAGCATTATCAATTTCCTACAGGTTGTATCATTTGAGTACTACCTTATCACTGAACTTGTTAAGGCGCTAAACTTGTTTGAGCACGTATTTTTGATAAAAAATGAAACATGTACCTACTCTAAAGAATTAGTCAAAAACCTGAGCGAGTTAAGAAGTAGGCCTAAGTATTAAAAGTAGGGTTCCCTATTATATCGTTTGGAATTAAAAGAAAATGATAATAGTAATATTAAAAATTAAAAATAAAAAAACTTTGTGCAGTAATATTTCACGTGACAGAATTATTCCTTTCGGCCATATTCCTTGTTCAATGTAAATCTAATGAAGAAAACATAATTGTGAATTTCAAAAATACCGAATTTGGAATGGAATTACGTATTCAGATGAAGTGCAACCAAAAAATTGAGAACCTAACTGATATTCTAACCCAAATCCTAGAAATACTCATCTATATTTATTAGGCCAAAAATGAAAGTTATTATTAATTTACTAACGAAAATAAAATAATAATAATAATAATAATAATAATAATAATAATAGGTACTGTACGCAGATACCAGTACCAATACATCAAGTGACCGAATCTAATATTGCGTGTTTTTTTAATTCTAGTTTTTTTCATACTACCATTTCTAATTTGTTCCTCAATACTTTCCTTTTTTTTCCCCTTAGCTTTTTAGAGAAAATTAGAACTACTTTTATTCCAAAATATTTGCACTGCAAGTAACGGACTTTTGTCATTAGACACTAAAATTTGAATCACTTTCTACCACTCGGTCCTCTCTTCCAAAATAGGGCTTTTCCATGTCGGCGCATTGCATACGTATTCTCCTACGTGTTATCGAAATGGTAGTATTTCTAATATTGCTCTTATGGGTGTTGCTGGATTGCATACTCATTTTCATTGTGGAGTAGCTTGCCATAAGAGCAATGTTAGAAATACTACCGTTTCGATAACACGTAGGAGAATACGTATGCAATGCGCCGACATGGAAAAGCCCTATAGGAACGTGGTGTAATTTATTCTTGAAATTGAGGAAAATACGGCTAATTACCTAGTTGACAGATTGTGAAATTATTCTGAATGATCTTCATCAGGAAACGTACGTTTGAACTTACATCGCTCTGAAGGGGCCATCTTTGAATCGTTGAATTCCAATTAATGAACAAAATTAGTTCGCCTGAAATTATTAGCCATATTTTCCTAAGTTTTGTCCACATAAATAGGAAGTTTTTAGTAGATTGTACGCCAAGGCTCGAAAGTGAGTGATGCAATACACTGAGTTTTTTGTGATAACAAAATATCTATTACAGTGTGATTACAGTAGCAAAAGTACCCAAAATATTTCCAATTGTAAATGCTCCCCATAGGAAAACATAGGAAGCAAACCGATCATAAGGTATTAATTAAAATTGAGAAAGAATTGAGGGGTTAAAAGTTCAATTTTGGAAGCTGATTACCTCAAACATTATAAAAATAAACTTTTTTGCCCTCAATTCTTTTTAATTTTTGTTTAATTTCATACTGATCTTTGCTCCCCGTGTATTTCTTATGGGAGTGAAATTCTCTGTCGTACAAAATTGAGTTGATGTAGAGCAAGATCGACAATCAGGAAGAAATTCTATTTTTCTTTAAATATGTTTACTACGGCTAATCAGATGTAAATAGTCGTTCCTGAAACGATTTTTTTCGTATGGAGCGACTTCCTTTTTCGATATCGAAGTTTTTAGACCAATGCAATGTTCATTTTAACACAATTTAGAGGAGGGTATTCCATCATTGAAGTAGTAGCAGTTCGTTATCACGATTCACACATACTCATACCGAACGTCCGCAAGATACAATTTGACTGACCGTTGATTCCGATTAGGTCAATGAAACTTTGTTCGGCAGCTCTGGAGGCATAAAAGCTGAAAATTTTGCGCTGATGACATCAAAAACCACTTCCAACATCCTTTACCTATAAAGCTCGCAACCTGTAATTTCTCAAAATCATCTTTTTTCCCTAAAATTTAAAACTCTTCGCAAGTTCACCTCACCAACGAGGAAAATTATGATTCTTCTCCTATAACCCGCTCAAAATGGAACTCTCTTCTTTCTATAGGAATCGGAGTCAATTTTTTAAAGTCTTTTGATGATGTCATTCGAGCTCGTGATACCTCTGAAAGGGTTCAACTTGAAAATTTTACATCCCTCTTATTTATAAGAAGGTTCAGAGCTTAAAAGTTTGTAAGTCCCTTCACAAAAGTCTAGAGATTCTCTCGCCCCCTCTTCTAATATACAAGTCGAGGAGTCATATAATTATTCCTAAATCTTCCTCGGAAAAACTTTTTGTGTTCAGGAAAATTTTTGTAATATTAATATGGAAAACATTGCATTCACTAATCATATTTCACAAAAAAATCCTTTACATATGAAACATGATAGGTACTTGAGATTTCCTCTTGTAAGTATAATTCTCTGTTAAATTAATTGGCCCATTCCATTTTGATTAGGTCGGCACCTTTTTCGGCAATCATCATTGATGGAGCGTTTGTATTGGCTACCGGAATAGTAGGCATAATGGAAGCGTCCACGACGCGTAACCCTTTAACTCCGTGCACTTTCAGAGTGCTATCTACCACGGCTCCTGAATCGTTTTTCGGTCCCATTTTGCAAGATCCACCCTGGTGAAGGCCCGGCATAGAAACGTGACGAACGATACATTCCCACGAATTGTCTTCGCACTCGCTGATATTTAATTTCAACAATTTTAAGCCACCGTTCGAGAAACTTTTCGTCTCATTTAGTCTCTCCAAAAATTTAATCCCTTTTAATAATCGCTGTTTTATTTGGGTGAATACGCCCGACTCTGGAAAATGATTCATGTCCACTCCAACCGGTGTAGAGGGGTTTGCGTTCTTCAGGTAGACTCGACCGACAAGACTGGGTTGCACTACATACAAGAGTGGAACAATGATATAGTCACCATCAATATTCATCATCAGATCTATGAACTCCTGTTTCAACCGTCTTGCATTGCCAAAATCGGCGATGGCAGAAGATCGTGCTTTGACTGTCTCAAAAGTAATTTCTATATCCACTGCGTTGGGCGTTTTCCCTGTTGTGTCGTAAAAAATCAGAAGATCCTGACCACCTGCATTTATACTTTTAGTCAAGTAATCGTACAGAGAATCTACGTCCGATGCTTGAGATTGTGCTTTTAAATGCTGTGGTAGGGTATACGAGAACATCCCTCCTAAGAAGAGGAACTGATCTCGGAAATTAAAACCCACAGGCAGATCTTGCACTACAGTAACATTCACGGTTTCCAAATGCTTCTTAGGACCAATCCCTGAAAGCATCAACAACTGTGGGGAGTTTAACACACCAGCGGAAGATATCACTTCTTTACTAGCCGTAATATTAATTTCAGAATTATTTTTGCGGATGGTCACGCCGTACGCGCGTTTTTGTTCGTCAATGAGTATCTTAGTCGCATACGCATTCTTTAATACGTACAAGTTTTTTCGCATCCTGACAGGAGACAAGAAAGTTTTGGCAGTACTTTGTCTGACGCCTTTCGAAATGGTGCTCAGTATTCTACCGATGCCTTGGATCCCTTTCGTTCCGATATCATCCACAAATGAAAGATTTGCCTCTGCGGCGCCTTTGTAAAACAATTTATATAATCGAAGGAAGGATTCTCGCGTTTCATGACCTTTGTAGTATGCCACTTGTTGATACCCAGAAACACCGTGCTGTCCGTTATGACGGAGATTTCGAGGCTCAACGTTCTCTAGCTTCATGAAATACGGTAGCACGCCATGGTAATTCCAACCTTCATTTCCAGCCTCGCCCCACGCATCGTAATCGTGAGGACTTCCGCGCACATAGGCCATACCATTTATAGAAGATGAACCTCCCAGTGCTTTTCCGTGCACTATGGAACATCGGTTGGTTATTTGGCTGCGGCAAAATTCAGTAGACTCGTCAGCCCAGTGCTCATAGGCGTAATCAGATTTCCACAATGAGTAAGCGTAGAAAGGGATATCCGATTCGATAGTGGGATCATTCCCAGCTTCAATTAGGAGCACATTCCAGTTAGGTATTTCTGTTAAACGATTAGCAACGATTGAACCGCCGGACCCCGCACCAACGACTATAAAGTCGAAATTGACGCCATTTAGATCACCGATTGCAGCTTCCTTAGGATATTGCGAGGTTATGTTGCACGTGGAGTTGAACAAGTTGATAATTAGCTGATTGAAGAGCATATGGTAAATGCCAACGCTGTTGGATGCACATCCTTCTGTGTACGTTGCGGCCGCTGTCATTTTTGTGATCTGAAAACGGAGAAAGTCGTAATGGTCAGAATGATTCTATTTGAAGAGCTGTTCTTATTTAGAAAAAAGTACGGTAGGAAACTCTCAAACCCCCCATTGGGGTAGTTTAGATCTCAATTTTTTGGTTTACTTCATTTGCAAATTACTACTCACTCAGCGTGTAAATTTATTGAAGAAAGAATTGAGAAATCAAAACACCGATCGATTTCTTAGAGACGAAATTGGGTAGGATCTGAAAACTTATTATATTGACTAAGCCAAACCTAAAAGATCACCCTTTTAAAGCTGAAGTACGAATTAGTTTACTGTCGGGTCCGCCCGAGCATTATTGGGAAGGGTGTGTTGGAAGCGTTTGACCTTTTTAAGTACCTACAAACTTTTTCATTATATTTTTCGAAAGTTTTTAAATTCTCTTTTTTTGGAGGGGGGATGGGGGTGAATTGCGAGAAAAATGAGATTTTACAACCTCTTTTTGCATAATAATTTAAGCGCTTTCGCTGTTCTTTTTGAATTTGGGGCGGATCCACGATTGAATTATGATCTAATTTGGTTGAATATAAAAGTATGAAAAAAACTCGTGGTTTGCAAGGTCTCCATCATTGATTACCGAAATGAAGACAACCAGGAGACCTGCGTTCTAAAAGATTTTTCGATTTCAATGATCTATTATTTGGGAAAGCAAGATTTTTCACAAACTACTGCTATGTACATCACTTGAAAGCCGAAAATTTCAAAAGTCCGCAAACTACATAGAGCTAGGTTGTAGGTCCTGCCTTCTTCGCAGTCACCGTGTGCTCTATGGTCGTAATATTTTAAAATCTCCCTCCTCTACTTTCTCTCGCCTCTTCTCTACAGATGGAAACTCGGAATGTTTTCAAGTCTTTTCCTCCCTTCTCATACAAACTCCAAAAAATTCCAACATTATTCTCAGTCAAGTACCGGTATCCATCTGTATCACTTGTTAAGATTGAAAACTCAAATCTTCATTAAGATTTTCTCTTCCAAGGTGATTTTTTAGATTATTTTACGAAATTATTTTCTTCAGCTAGAATATTTAGAGAAAAATGTTCATTTCGATACATAATGAAAATAGAAACAACGAAAATGATAATGAAGTGAGCTAGAAACTCAGCATGTACGATTAAGTACAGGTTTAGTTTTTGGAGAGGGAGGGGAGCAAAATTGATGGGTGTCAAGTTCTCCTTTGTACTAGAAGAAACGATGACAATTAATTCCAAATGATAAAAATAGCAGTACTGTGCAATACAAACGACTGAACTCATTTTCTTCTCAAGTATCCAAAGAAAGCTTCTCCTCTTTCCCTATCAACTTGGTAAGAGAGGTGCTGGCAAAAATACGACTTAGCATATTTTCCAATCAAAAATTGAAATTATGGGCTCGTATGTCCACAGTCTATCTCTCGATGGTTTAAGAAGACCAGCACAAACAATTCAAACCCTTTTCACCCCAAAATTCGATCTCTGGGACTAGACACGTGGACCTGTCTAAAAGTAACTTACATTTGCAAGTGAATTAGCAACATCAAAGATTCCAACTGAGGAGGAAAGAGGAGAAATAACTTTCGAATTTACACAAAAATTCTACATCATGGTTCTTATGGGAAGGTCTGAGACTCGATTGCGTGTAATGAGTTGAGTACGATGCAATGTACAATCTCGACTAACTCATTGTTATCTATGACTTCACTATTATCTATGCAGGGTAGGCACATTGGTACACAAGTAGCTCTAAAATTGTAGGTATTTCATATTAACAAGTAAATAAGAAGTAAATCTTACTTTCAGAGTTTTAATTCGAATATGAAAGTTTCTTATATCCAAAACTTGAAAAATAAAACTTTATAATTGAAAAAAAAACATTACACACCGCAATATTAACAAAGACAGCAACGAACTGTCCGGTGATTGAAGTAGTGAAACTGTGAAAACTCTATAGATCTGGCACTTTATATATGCCTAAATTGCGAGTTCCTAAGAAAGAAGGAAAACGTGGAAAATCATACCTAACGCCATATAGAAGTTCGAGGAAAGCTCTTTTTACGTTCATTACATGCAACATTGCACGACATTTGGGGTGTATGAGTGTGCACCTGTGAGAATAGCGTCATTATAATTTCCCTATTCCCATAATTTTAGCATAAAAAATATTATAGTTTCTTACAAATCACACGTTACCAAGATTTTGCAAATTTTAGAATTTTATTGTTTTGTAGAATAAGAATTATCATTCTATTCGAAAATTAGGAACACTCGACCCCAAAAAAATAATAATAATAAAATGTAAATTTCTTCCGTGAAGTATCTGTGTTATTGGGAAATTAAATTTTGGTCCTAAACTTTACTTCATGCCGAATTTATTACGACGTTTAAGGCCGAATGTGACAAAAAGTGAAGTTTATTGCCAAAATTCAATTTTCTTAATAACAATAAATATTTAAACCTATGAAATAGGTAATCATAATGTAGGTAGAAATAAAATATCATATTGAAGAAAGTTCTTTCAAAAAATATCATTTCGAGGAGAACGCTGTGAGTGTTTACCTGGTTTCTAATTTTTTTTCTTACGAACTAGGTATACATGTAGGAACCTAAGTTAGGTACCTACCTCTTACGAAAACTTTGAAACACGAATTTCAGTGACTTACGGTATGTATGATAAAACAGTCGAAGTTATTTAATTTATTAATTTGATCATTTTGTATACTTCCAAAAAACACGTTTTGTTTTTCAGTCTGTGCTTGTCCCTATTAATTTAATATAACAAAGTTCATCAATAAGGGTTTTTATTTTTATTTTTTTCTTGAGAAATTTCAAAAAGTAGGTGAGTAGGTACTTTTAACTAGTGTTTACTTGATAAAAATATTATATCATTAGATACCGTACAGTATAAGAATTTATAGAGATGATATCTTGCGTGAAGGGATGTGAGTCAGTTTGGAAATTTGAAAACAATAATTTTCTCTAACGGCACATCAATCATTCCTCCAGAACAAATTTGGCCCACGTACAGAACTAAGGAAGCCATTTAAAGAACATTTTGTTCGTGCGTAAGCCTGCAACAAGCGGAAAAGGCAGCCTTTCACTGAACGAAATGAGAGTGTGGAAATAACTCTCTTTTTATAAATAATTTTATAGGCATAGGGTTGGGTCAGGGTTCTCAAACTGTTGGAGTCTGCGGTTCCCTTCCAATAGCTTCTTCCTTTCCGCGGCCCCCTTAGAAAAAAATAATTCAATATTATGAGTAAATTTATTAAAAACCACTATTTTTTTTTAAGTTACTTCAACCTTTCGTGACTCCCCCCCCCCTATCTGTGTCTCGCAAACCCCAGTTTGAGGATACTGGGTTAGGTTATGCATATTATGCGCATAGTGCAGTGTTTACTTCTTTTGAAACAATGATTTGAGTAGTGTCAGGGATGGATCGACGCATCCTACCTCTCTCAGATCATACCAATTGATCAAATTTAGCTCTAAAAAAAAGTGCGCGCATAGCCATCAGTTCATCACCATCCGATCATTGCACCGTTAATCGAGCATAGTTGTTATTCTCAATTCGGAATAATATGCGAACTACTACGACGAAATTTCCAAATTTCCCAAACTATATTGGTAAAAATATGTTTGAGAAGAGAATTTTAGGTACGCATTCCAATATCGCTCTTTGCGGTTATCTACTGCAATTTCTTATTTGTTTCAGAAAGGAAACAAAAACTAAACATAATCGTATATACTTTTGTGTTACCATCGCCCATAGACCCACCCATCTCTTCAATCTTTTTATAGTACTTTTTTTTGCAACGTATTATTTTATAAGGGTGATAAGAGGGCGACGCTAGCGAAACTAACTTTGCGTACTTCGAATACTGATTGCTGATTGCTGCCACTTGAATCGACATGCGACCTGCGATGAGAAAAGGATGCTCATTGCCTATTGCCGCCGGAACACCATTTCTCCCTGATTGCTAGTATAATCAGAGAGAAATGGTGTTCCTGTCAGTGGGTAATGAGCATCTTTTTCTCATCGCAGGTCACATATGATATCTGCAAAATGACGATCAGTGTAATGATACCTCTTCAGAGCCTCCAGTAAGCAATATTAAAAGCCTTATTCTCTTAATCGTGGTTCTCCTGGTCTGTGCGTCAATTCAACTTCTTGTACGGATTGCAAAAAATGTGCTGAGTCATGATGTCATTACTACAAATACAAGCTACAAGGAGGATGGGTGACATCAGTAATAATTATAATGACCGTATCCTTTATTGTTGACGTACCTGGACGCAGCTTGGGCCTAAATACGCAAGTACGCAGATATTGAGGCGCTAGACTGGTAGTTCTGTATGACAATCTGATGAAGTCTATATTCAAACAGTCATCAAAGTGATCCTCGATAACAACAGCCGGAGAAGGACGTTGGACGTCGGTTGATTCATGTTCGATTACCTAAGGAGTTTCGACATCCTGTTGACGTCGATCTAAACTCGCGACCAGCGCGCAGCGTAAATTTTTAGATTACTAGACTAGTATAGACTGACAACTCAACGCGGTGTAATAAAGTGAGTGTTCTTGTGATTTCAGGGCGATCAAATATTTTGTGAGGTTGGTTTGACATATCTGGAAATCGACCTAAAATTGTTCGGAGTACGCCTAGAGGTAACCGCACTAAAACGTTCTTCGTCGCTTCGATTGTTATCGGTCTCGTTTAACGAGGTGTTGTCTGAGTCTAACTTGAGTCGTACTCATCAGTTTAATCGCGTAATCCTATTGGTATAATTTGGTTTTGGTTTTATTTCCATGGCAAGTAAGTTCATTGATGAAAAAAGTATCTACCCATCATAAACTTTATATCACGGTATAAGATGAAGAGGTAATGACACAACGCTAAAATCGTGTCCGCAGTTTTGAAGTTGTACGTGCAAACTTCCGCTAGGTTTGCAGCGAACACTCGGGCTGTTTCCCTGTTCCTTCTACACCCCACCTGCGCCGAGACGTTACCGTTGGTACCCTAGTATTGATGAAATTTCCAAGGATTATAAAAAATCCAAGAATTTACTTAGAAGGGTGATTCTTTCAAAATTTTATAGAGTAGATTAAATGGTATTTTTATGCCAAATATGAAATGCATCGGCTGATTCCTGATCCTGCAATAAATTTTTGAAAGTAGCGGCGTTCCCATAAGACTCTGTACATTACCCATCACTTTCATCACGAGCGCTGCGCTCGGGATGTTCAGAACTACTTCAAAATCACGGACAGCGTTTACCACAGTCAGAATACGTTCGTGTCACTACCTCTTCATCTTATACCGTGCTTTATATGAAACTAACGATGTGTAGGGTGTTGGTTGATCAATATTCTAGTTCTTCATTTAGATTTCCGAATACCGCCTGTACAAGATTTGCTTGACTATCAGTTTGTGAATTTACCTTCAGACTTTGATGATGTTAATTTACACCTCGATGGTCAAAATTTCCACTGACGACGTTTGAGATCGAGTGAAGGGAGCAATCTAACCAATATATGTATAGGTATGTTGCGTTGTATGAAAATACAGCTTCATCGTTATTACAATCAGTGCCTTTTTGAAGAGTAAATATTGAGGCAACATCAGTAATATTTTACTCTCGATACTCTTGATCTAGATTTAGTGAAGAAAACACACTTTCGTGACTATGATTACAGACAGCCACATCCCACGTACAATCGATGCAACTTGTATATTATAGGAATGAAAACAGATGAAAAATTCGTCAGGTAAATACCTACCTATATCTTCAAATGTACTCTGTGATAACATACCTCAAGTTCAAGAAAAAGTATATTATATTCTTGAAGAAAGTTGAACATCAACCCCGTATCTACTTACCTATGTGAATTAATTATATCGATTCCCAGTTGATTCCGCAGTACAACTAATTTATTAGCTTTCCTCATCCTCGAAGGATGTAAACGCACTGTATGAGGCTTGCAGATAAGGTAAAACACATTGAAGGGTGCCTCCGTGAAAAACTAACCAGATAAGCCAGACTCACTCTTATCAGGCAGAGTGAACTATCCATTGTCATCTAAGTTGGAAAATATGCTCGGCACCTTTGTCAGCAAGGACGATTTCTATCAAACGTACTTTTCCATGAGTTTGAACCATATACACTCAGGTGTTTTATTCGTATATGTAATGCGGAGGAGTGGAGAAAAAAGAACTACCATGGGTAAATGGGTCTGATTAGAAAGCTATTATATGTATTTTTAGAAATAGAAGGGGACTTTTGATATTATCTCCGTAAAGAGGAGTGAGGCTGTAAGAAATTTCTATTCCCACCAAAATTCTCTTCAAATTTACCGCCAAAAATTTTGTAAGTTACGTAGGTTTGGGGTCGGAAGGTATACTATATCGCAGAATAAGAGCTTAGCCTTTTACGACGTGTAGAAGATTTCAATCTAATGCTGTGTGTAATCATTCGTTCTTAATCGCACTGAAATCCAATTTCCTTCTGCATCACTTTTCAATTCTCATTCGTAGACGGACGGGTAGCTTTCGAATTAAGATCATAGCCTGAGCCTTTCGACTCGAGATTTTAATTACGTTGTCTTGGTGAAAATAAATGTATAAATTGCTTTAAAATATTTCGAAGATTAAGTATATGTAAATTCAAAGCGTACGTATATGTACACGACTTCGGGCAACTCAATTCCAGATGAAATGGTGAGGAGAGAAAGAAAAAATTATCACACACGAAATCGTCGTTCACACTAGCGTTAACAGGTTTACCGACACTGGCGACGATGGAACGTAATCAATTATCGAATTGAAAATTCGCTCTCTTAAGCTCTAGCTACGTAAGATAAAGAAAGAAAGAAAAAAAAAAAGGAATTAAAATTACATATTTGTTATAATCCGGGCACTGTCTTACAGTGTTCAGCTTGAAGGGATTCTACAACTCACAAGTTATTATTGCGATGAGAGAGTAGAAGTTCAGATTATAATGATGTATTTTTAGAACGTGGCTGACTGATAAATTGTTTATAATCGATGTCTGTTTTCAAGAGGAAAAATTTTTGTTTCGAGTCATCGTACTTTGGCATTATATTTCTACGTTGAAGAAGAAAATTTTTTGCAACAGGTGCGCTTACGAGATCCTACAGACTTGTGCATAATTCTCTGACCGTGCTATATTTTCTCGTAGAGGTTTCTATTTTACACTGCCTTGTTACCCGTTTTCTGAAAGCGAACGATAGACATAAAATAAACGTTGAGCCGTCAGTAGTGAGATTTTGGCGGTTAGAAAACGCATACGTACTGCGCTGGGGTGAAGAATTTCAGCTCTTGGGAGGTTTAGGGCCACCTTGAAGGCTCTTTGGTATTCGAAGTTCAATTCGAAACTAGTCTGTGGTTGGTTGATCTAGTCTGGTACCAGTTCTACTCGCTTCTCCCAAAGTTGCTGCTCGTATACAGGTCGTATAAGACCGAGGCGTGATCTCGACGATATGTCGAACTGTACCTTTAGTCCCAACGTCACCGGCGTTAAAACAGGTTCCTTCCTCGTCTTACAGGTAGTCGATTTTTCGTTGTTCCAGAGTTCGAATTTTCATTTTTCGTTTTTCTCGTAGTTTTTGATAATTTTTCCTGTTCTCTTCTGATGAATCAATGATAGATGTGCGCGTTTTTGTTTTCTTTTTGTATAGAGTGACGACCACAGGCTCTCAAGTGTCGATTTAAATATCATCTTGCGCCTTGTTATCGCTGAAGAATATTTTCAGCACCCTTTCAACCTTTTCATTAACGTAATAATTGATTAGTGATTGTATATGGTCCCTCACTGAGCCGATGACTGAAACACTCAAGAGCGACACCTTCTTGAAACTGACATGCAATTAGTCAATCAGTACGTATCCCCATCGTATACGAATACAATCATTTTCTAGTAATGTGTATAATTTAGCACCTAAATATACCTACAGAATGAAGAAATATCAAATAGGTAGAACAAGAAATGATAATCTGATAGAGAGATTTTCTGTGCACCCTACCGCTTATCATCAACGAAGTTTCGCTGTAATTTACATGAATTTTCCTATACCTAGATTCATCTTGATAAATCTGATCCTCTGCCTTCATGTTTGGAATAAGGTGTAAAAATAACGCCCCGAAAGTGCGACCTAAGTAATATGCAATCTTAATTCATAAATCGAATTTTGGACTCAAATGAGAATATGTATATACAAGTTGCGACAGTATTGATGTGAAACTAAAGAAAGAACCGGTTCATCTGTCATAAGGTACAAACCCACAATCTATCTACCTGAGAGTACCATTATTGATAAATTGAGCAATTAACGTCTTCGAAACAGTGCTCCGTGCAATATAATAAAGTTGTTAGCGAGATAGACGCTTTTCAGGTGTTCGTATTCCATGTTGACCAGTATTAAACGTAAAGGTCTATTTTCATTCGGATACGGCTAATTGAAGCGTTACGTTCGTATATTACGGTATCATAATATTTATGATTAAATGAACTTGAGGATATCGGATATCCGAGCGCTCATTTACCGACCGAACGTGCATTATATCGTGTTCGAAAATAATGAAATGAGTGTTGTAGTTCAACTTGTTTTCATTGTGACGGGTCAGGTTCTCATTTCTGTTCTATACAATCGGTGAAGGAAGCCAAGAAAGTTGCGAAGTAATGAAGGGGAATTTCAAAAAATTGTGATTCCATTCTTTTTTATGCTTCTGTGAATTGAAAAATTCATTTCGTTCCACTAAATTTAAGTTGTACTTATTCATATAAATTGGTTGCATTCGAAAGAAAACAATATAATTCCTCCGTTCCTTTCCCTCGGTGGGATTTGACCGGAGACTTCTTGAGTAAGAAACGCGGCCTCCCAAATTATTTCCAGCTTTGAACCCCATTGGATAAGAGTATAAATTGGTTAATCCTCCTCTCCCTTTTCTTCCTGCAGGAGTTGAGTGTCAAAGTTCTTCACGAATTGTTTTCCTTGCGCACCGTTACAATTTGGAAATGTTGACTGAGAACCGATTTAGAATTAATGTGACAAATGAGTTGAAATGGAGTCGACCGGAATTTGAAAAGAAGTCAAATTTCATTCAATTTTAGTCAATATTCGATCGATATTGAGTCGTCTCAGGATCGACCGCAAATCGGTGGTCTACATAGTTTTTTGGGATTAATATTCTTTAACTTTTGAGTGTACTTCGGAAAAAATATAAGTTGTGGAGGCTGTCTCACTTTCCTGATCTATCAGAAAAAAAAAAAACGGAAAAATATTGAATGGCGTTAATTAGAGCTGTAATATTCTTTTCAATCATAAGAAACATTCTTTCATCTACACCCCAAAAGCTCGAAGATTGGAATTGTTCCAACTCCTCCTCCTCCTCCTAACCAATATAGTTTGGTTTGTTATCAATGTCTAATTTGATGCCGTTAGTTATTGCTGGATCAATCATTTTCACCTCCTCATTGAAGGCGCAAGTAGAAAAGGGAATAGATATTAATCTGTTTATTATGGAATAATAGGCCACAAATTTATGCGCTAGTGGGAAGTACGAAGAATTGTAAATATAGTCCTATGAGTATGTGTGAGCTTCCTAAAAATATTATATTCATGATGATCGTTACTAAAGGTATAGGGAGATCCAGAAAATTGTCCCCGTCAACTTTGACCCGTGAGCCACTCAGCCTAATATGCAGTAAGCTAGATTTATATTGTGCTAAGAAATACTGGTGGAGAGGGACGTTACTATGACACCATCAGGAGCGACATAGAAGTGTCAAAAGTCGATATGATCGGTAGAATCGATACAATTTCAATTAATAGTAGGTTAAGTAGTTCAACTTACATAAACTAGGGTCACTAGGCCATACCAGTCCAAGAGAAGAGTAGAGCTTGTTCATACTAGGCTATACTAGGGGCGGGTAGGTTATACTAGGGGCGAGGCTAGGAGGTAAGGCGAACGAGTGGAACAAATGAGCTCGAAGTAGGCTTAGCATAAGATTTACCATAGATCATACTAGGAAAATGTTGATGACGTCACAAACTAATGACGTCATCAGTTTGGTGACGTCATAGGCAAATTTAGGCCGATGACGTCACGAACTAATAATATTACAAGCTTAGATTTGACGGATGATGATGACGTCACAAGAAATTTGAAACTGGTTGATGTATTTATCACGTCTTTAATTCGCTATCAAAAATTCGCAAGCTTAGGACTTCTTTTCAATGTCTTCATACCGGCACCCTACCCGTCTATAAGAAATCTACGAGTCCAAGCCCGAATGATTCCCCCCCCCCCCCCTCCCCCCTCAGAAAATTTGTGAGGAATCCTTGACTTGATTCAGAATAGTTAGCTTATTATACTAGACTAAGAATGAGGGCGAACGAAGGGAACGATTGAGTCCCCGAAAGCTAGTTAGCTTAACATACGGTATACTAGACTTACACCAGATTAAGAATGGAGACGAGCGAGAGGAAGCAGCCTAGTGTACAATTGATTTACGGACACAGTCAAGATCGATGTATTGATAAAACGCCAAAAAACATATAATGAGTCAATGATTTTCTATGGAGCGGAGAAATTTATTCTTCTTGCGGCTTTAAACTGGAGTCAATTGATCTAGACCAGCTGTACGATGCTTAGCATGATGTACTAGATTATACTAGGCTTCTGCCTCCTTCCCGTTGGTGGACTTGGAATCTTCGACCTAATCTGAAAGAGAAAAAAGAAGAAATATCAAGTTACTATATGACGTCATAGGCAGGTACAAGCAGATGACTCACTAACAATGACGTCACAAAGAGGTTTAAGCTGGTTGATGTCTTTACTGTGCTTTTATCCGTTATCGAAAATTATTTCGTTTTAAATGGTAGCTGGATCGAGCAACTACAAAAAGACATTAAAAATGATCTTTATTTATTTGGCTCCTTCAGAACATTTTCTTTTTTTTTCGGGTACTTTCTACAGTTTGAAAATTAATTTGGGCTGAGTTATGTCTTAGAGAGACATGGTGATGGGAAGGAGCAAAGAGATAGTGGAAGTCGATACCCATTTTTGTCCGCAGGGAATGGTCGAGGAAGTGGCGTTTATGATGAATGATTTTTGGGGAGTCGATGTCAGGCAGTCGAAGAGGATGTCGCTAACGGTCACAAAATAATTTCTTCGTAATGGTTAATACATAATAAATTTCTACTAATTTTGATACGGTTTGAGTGCATGACTTTTGTATAAAAGCTCAAGATTCCTTTAAAATCAATTCTTCAACTACCTATTGCGGGTGAACTCCCGTTTATCGGTTAATTCTCCGAAAGCGCACCATAACTCATTTCCAGAATCGTATAATTTCTAAAATGTTGGTAATTAATAGAATGCAGCGAGAGTCGTTGGTACGTAAGATCCCATCTCTCCATCTTCGTGGTTAAAATTTTCTGGTCAGAAACATCACCTATCTATCAAGATTATAGAATATTCTGTAAAATTCAGCTTTTATATCATTAGGTAAAAAATTCGAAAATAGGTCGAAAAAATTTATGTAGAAAACTTTAGAACGGATTTAATAATCCACGAGATAAAGAAAATAGGTAACAATTAATAAATTCTCCGTTCGAGGTAATTTGATTTTCTCACATTCTTCTGTATTATAGTGTACCTATAGTCAGAATAAAAACTAGAAACGAAGGAGGGAAACAGGAAAGAAATAGTAGCCGAAAATGACAGTAATAAATAAAGTCGACATAACGCTGATGACACTATAAAAACTGGAGATCTTACCGGTTCTGTATATTTTTTAAACGTAGATAATCCATCTGTAAGTTTTTTCTCCTTTTTTTCTTTTTACATCCTAATTAGAACCAGCTTCTCTCACGACGAGTCTCGTCAAAAGATGTGCAGCAGATGAAACGCACGTACTGTAAGTATAGGTATACTTAATGAAAGATTCCTAACATCCGAGCACCGATTACTTCGTCAACTTTATTTATTGCCGTACTCTCGAAATTCAACGGCGTGCTAAATTGATTTTTGAAATACTTATCGCTAATCGGCGAGTGTGATTCTTCCGTTTTATTTATTCCAACAAACGGAGAATAACGCGAGAGTAGTGATTTCTCATTCAATTTTTCTTTCGCAGGTGACCAATATTAGTATTTTGTCCAAAGTTACAAATTTTGTTATAGAAATGTGAGGGCAGTTAATGAGGTGAAGAAATTCTTTGAAATTAGAATTTTAACAAATAATTTTTCTTACAAATATGAATGTAGATTGAAGTTTGTTTCTTGACAACTGACTGAAAATTTTCATTTTCTTGACAAGAATTTCATCTTTTTTTTTTTACGAGCCCTTCTATACTTTATTTAAAAAAAATAATAGTAATCAAAACAGGACATTTTTTTGAATGTACGTGTTTCAAGTGCAATGCACGTAATATTACAGATTTTCAGTATATTACACAACTAGTGCAAAAAAAGTGAAAAATGATCTCTCGAGCAATTTGCTTCATTCGGCTTTACCCCCATTTCGCAAATTGCACGAGAGATCATTTTTCACTTGTTCGCGCGAGTTTTGTACAATGCTTTTCAAAACTATTGCATCAAAAGAGCGTTTTCTACTAGCAGCGTTGCATTGCGAAAGAAGCGCTTTTAATGTGAAGTTGCCGCACTAACAAAAAAGTGACGATTCGATTACTTTTCAGTCATAGTATGATTGAAAAGTTACTTTTCCATCATAGTATGAGTGAATCGTCGTCATGATGCCGATGGTTTCCTAGTATTTTAAAATTTGAACTTGGCAGTTTTCCTCTTTCAATACACTCGTTTTGAAAAATATTATACAATTCATGTATCGCATGTGAGCTTCATTCATGACTTGTACATTCATTGCTTCACTCGCCGCTCCACGGCTCGTTCCGCAAAATCATGTACTTGTCATGAAAACGCTCACTTTCGATACATGTGTTGTAATATACTATTTCACAACAACAAATACATAAAAAGTACAGCCAAATGTTGTGAAAAAGCTACTTTCCCCCATGGTGTTGTGAAATTATTATTAACCAAAGATAGAAACAATTTTGATGATTATTCCTCATAAGGTGAATGAATTCGACCATAATAACTGCGTTTATTTATGGATGATATTATATATGATGACCAATGAAGATTGGTTCTTTCTTGTTTACTTCAATTTTCCATTTTCGTTTATTCGTTCATACAGAGTTTTATCTATCACTATTTGTCGTAATTAGGTACCTATATTTTGTTTTTATTATTTTTCCAACACTGCGTGATTGAAGTTACCTACATGTTCATTTTTCTGTATTAAACCTGCTCCTACAGAAGGAACTAATCACGTGAATCTGTGTGGACAACGTATTACAAGTAACTACGTCATATCAGATTTTAATGAGGATATCAAATCTAGTTTCTCTATTTCAATCGTTCTCGACCTGTTCCTTTCTCCCTTCTCCGTCCTATCAAGTTCAACAACATCGGTTAGTCCCTTGTTTTTGATTCTGACGTCATGGAATGTTCGACCTTGTTCAGTGTTGTGTTAATGTTTGGTAAATTTATAAAAATTGGATACAAAAAATGAAAATTTTGTAACCCAACTTATGAGAAAGCTACCTACTTTTCCTCTAAAAGTGAAGAAAATTGGTGAGTCTATTTTCAGGGATTTTTAAACGTGGGTGGAAAGTTCAGAAATCTTTAACTGTCCCAGAACATACATGGGTATACTACTTATTAAGCCCACTATAATTTTTTTTTTTTTTTTACGGAGTGAGGTAAATTTATTGCCTATTATCCATCACTGAGTTACAAGGACAGTGATCAGTGATGGATGGAGAGATTGTGACTACTATTGTACCTAATCCAGCACTCCCCACGTACTGAAAGTTTATCAAAGGGATTGTTGGGGTTTTTCTTATGTTTAAGGCTAAATTATACATAGTCTTCAGTTGACCAGAATTACTACCTTCTTTGTTTGTACACTCAGGCTAGTAAGAACGCCAAGAACCCCCCAGCGCCCTTACAACTGCGGTCAGCCCAACGTTAGCTGTACCCAAATCAGACAATTTACTCACTTTTATTTATTGTTGCCACTGTCGTAGCAGGCGCGCCATTTTTCCTATTGGCAGGTCGGATCCATCTTGCAGAGCCATACAACCATAGCCTGATGCTTGCGCCAGAACATGGAGGACAACTACAAGTGATTTTTAGCGAAATAGGTCATTTCGCATTTATGACTTGAGTTACCTCGTGTGTGTGCCTCTATAGGGGAGTTCCTCTGTGAATTGTTCAGACCAGGACTATACACGGTGACATGGTGTGAAGACCTACTCAACCCCCATTTCCCTAGCATTACAGGAAGCCAGCGGTGGGCATGATTCTTGGTGATGAGTGGTGGTTTTATCTGTTGGTGTATTCCTTTTCCTATTCGTCCATGTGCATTTGTCGGGAGAGATACAGCGCCAACGGTCTAGACTACCATTTCAGGTGGAATCCACAGGCAAGGAAAGCATATCAACCAACACTCGGTTATGAGGGTCAACTTAGCTCCCAGACCACTTCCCTCATCAGCAAGCCTCAACCCAAAGCTCAAGGTGCCCTTAGAACTTGAAGCAACAATGTATAAAAAGCCTAGGTTAGACCGAATATAGCCTAGTTTTAGTAAAGGGTACTATGGACATGTACTAGGCCTACTTTAAAGCGCTCCACTCCATAGAGAATCATTGAATCTTGCATATACAAGGAATTGTATTTCCTATTCTATCCTTATTTATTTGAATCATGTATGTGTCTTTAGGCGTTTTGATTTTGATTATATCGATATGTCGATTGTATACTCGGCTACTTCCGCTCATTATAGTATAAGTCTTATAAATATTTTGAGCTAACTAACTTTTAAGGACTCACTCGCTCTGTTCATCCGCCTTCAATCCTTGGGCTAGTATATTAAGCTGATTTCTAGATCAAGTCAAGGATTCCTCGCATATTTTTGAGGGAGGGGGGAGGGGGATAAGCTCGGACTTGGACTTGAAGATTTCCAGTGGACGGCTAGGGTGTCGGTAAAGGTATTAAAGAGAGGAAACCCAGTCCAAAATTTGCTAAGCCTCGATAGCGGATAAAGGCACAATAAATACATCAACCAGTTCAAACCTCCTTGTGAAGTCATCAACACTTGTCTCTTTTGACAGAAGCCTAGTATAATGTATAGCTAAGCCTAGTTTAAGCGTAGTAGTGTAGGCTAGTATTGCCATAACTTAGGATAAGCATATGTTAGGCCTGCTTTAAAGCTAGTGTAATCCAGTGTGAAGGGTACTTTATTTAGGCTTAATTTACAGCTAGTTAGCCTAATATAGTTTGTGCTTAGGACTGGGAAACTCGAACTCGGCCTCGCAATTTCCAATAGTAGGGTCGGTAAAGATATTAAAAATATCAAAATCTACTATCTGTAACGGTTTCATAATTTCGTTTATCTTCTGATGAATTTTAAATGTATCAAGAAGTCAGTTTCATCTCTGGTATTAAGACTTTCGGGGAAACTGCTATCACTTTTGCTGGGGGTACTTTTAGGACATTTATTCGTTCACGAGCGATGAGGGAGACTTGGAAAAATGTCGACTCTCGAGCTATAGAATTCCCTAAAATAGGTCGAGGTCACTGATGAAGTTAAGTTTAGAGTATGTCTATAGGTCTCCTTCATACTAGTTTTATCCTAGGTCTACAATTGCTAGATTTCTCTATACCGAACAGGTTCCCTGCGATCCTCGTTCAACTTCGTGAAGGAAGCCGTCGTTTTTTTTTAAAGAGGGGCATCCTATTGGAGGCGTCCGTGTTCGATTTTTGTAACGTCATCATTATCGAAAAAATGTCCTTGATGATGATGATGATGTAGGAGAAAGACTTGGAAAAATGTCGACCTGACGAAGACTTGGATGAATTTCGACTTTTCTTGAACATGGACTATTGATACCGCTGGAACTTGGGGGGGGGGTGAACCATTTTTTCCGGTTTAGATTTTTTGCTGGATAGTACACGGCGCACGGCAAATTTTTCGAAATACCCGCCCCTTACCTCATAGAATAGGTTACCTGTTGAAATGTTGACTTCCGAGCTAGAGATTTTTCTATAACGTCTTTAGATTGTGACATCACAGAGACTGATTTGTGATATCATCAGATCGTGACGTAATAGGAACTTCTCTACGACGTCATCAGATCGTGACATCATAGAGCGACTTCTCTATGAGGTCATCAGATCGCAACCTAGAAAATATTCAAGTATTGTTTTTGAAATCAACGTTTAATTTCACTTTCGAATCAAGTAAAACACGAAAAATTGAAACATTTTTATTATTAATTTTTGAAAATGTTGGAAAATTGTTCAATTTTTGGCGCACTTTCGGCTATAACTCGGCACAGACAAGTCGTAGAAAGTTGGGTAGGGGGGCAAATAGAAGATAAAATTGTGATACAAATTTTGCGGATTTAAAGTATCTATATTAATAAAAATACGACCTCCACCTTTCACTCCTTCCTGAACTGTCCGATACAATTTAGCTAAAAAAATAGCTAAAACCGAATATTACGTGTATTCTATCTATTACTATATATTATAAACTATAGATATAAGCGTAAAATGAATTGCCTAGCAAAATAATACTAAAAACTGTGCCCTTTTCCTCACCGCGATTCATACCTAATTTACCCGATACAATTTAGCTAAAAAATAGCTAAAACCGAATATTATACGTGCATTCTATTACTGTAGATTTAAACTATAGATATAAGAGTAAAATGAATTACCTAGCAAATTCGAAGAAAAAAAAAACGATTCAATTCTACATCGAGCATCGAATCTACCTATCTGCGTAAAATGAATTGCTTAGCAAAATAGAAGAAAACAACGATTCAGTCTCACATCGATTACCTCGCCTCTTCCAAACGACCGCACCTCAGACTATAGATGTCCAAATTCTCGATAAAAGGTAGCCAACTTTGTTGGATGTAAGGCAAGAGAAAATGAATTTGACGAAAATTTTCAATGACGCCACACAGTACACACATGTGTTCTATGAACATCAGCGTGAAAATGAATTACTCAATAGCAAATTAAAAGAACTCAATCGCCCTCTGCATCACATATAGGTACCTAATATACCCGATACAATTAAGCTAAAAAATAGCTAAAGCCTAATATTATAACAGTAACGATCTTCTCTTTGCACTTCATACCTCATTTTATCCGATACAATTTAGCACTTCGCAAATTGAAGGATAATTAATTTGCCAAAAAGTTCTGATAACGTCACAATGTCCACATAAATACATAATGATAGAAAGTATCTAATGAAAGAGAGCCAATAGGCAAAACAGAAAATAGTAGTCATACCAAAATATGATGATCCTTATCAATATCAACTTTTTGAATCAAAAATCACTTCAATTGTAAGAAGTAAAATAAGAAAAGCAATTGAAATATTTGGAAAATGGAATTGAGTAACACGGGTAGTTCCGGGAGTTGGAAACTGTGTTGGAAATGATTACACAGGACAGAGGATACGACTGAGATTACATTGTACGAAGTATGTTGATTCTGAAGAGTAGGACAAGAAAAAAGGTGATAGATAGTCGACTATCTTCATAATAAGATTTATATGAAGGTGGAGCATGAAAACCCAGGAGGAGATGAGAGTGGATGAGTTGAGAGTGACCAATTCTAAGTCGAGCAAAGATAACCTCTTTATGGTGGGAATTTCTGTTTGATGAAGCCTGAGGATGGGTTCACTTTTAATGATTCCAAGTCTGTTGCGTTATTTTTTTTAAGTGAGTGATACCGGTAACAAGAAGCTGGGATTAAGAAATAATAACAGTTTTTATGATTGTCAGTAGTTACCAGGTGGGATTGGTAATTTTGGGTGAGCGGGTGAAGTCTTTAGATGCACAATCAGTTTCATCATGTTGAGGGTAACTGATGTGAACTGAGAATTGAATAAAAGATACGTTTTGTACATATGAGTGTAGAAAAGTATGAGCCTAAACCTAATGATAATCTCAACTATAGACACGTCATGTGAGAAATTGAGAAGAATATGTAGGCCTATTCAGGAAAAGTAGGTCTACAAGGACCTGGACAGAGTAAGGATTGTAATGAAGCTTTCAATCAGATTTCTATAATTAAACCAAAAAAAGTTCAATTGAAGGTTGTAATATAAAAAACAATCACGTCTTTAATAAAGTTGAATAAGGAATTCCCACATCCTCTTCTATGGGACGGATTGGTTTTGATATTGAGAATTGAATTCAAAATTGGAGAAGTTCCAAAAAGATAGGAATTAGATTTGATAGAATTTTGAAAATTGAGCTAACTATAGCAGGAGGGACTCGGAAAAATTGAGACTTTCGAGCTCTATTATGATAGATAAGGGGTAGGAAAAATTTTAAATATCAAAGGAGTCAGATTTGGAAACATTTCTAATATCGGGAATCGAGCTATATATGACGGGAGAGGAACTTGGAAAAAATTGAACCATCAGAGGAGTTGAAATTGAAAACGCATTTTGTACATCGATCTATACAATTATGACAAGTGGATAACTTGAAAAAATTTCAACTTTCAAGCTATATTTTTTATGGGAGGAACATGAAGGAATTTTAACTTCCAAGATACGTTGTGTATGACAGGAAAAGGACTTGGAAAAATATCAATTATCGTTCTAGGTAAATGGCGAGATGCCAAAATTTTCAAAAATCCCTCCCCCTATGGAACAGGTTTCCTATTAAACCTCGATTCAGGTTAAGTAGTTGACATCATAAAAAACTGGAGATGGTCTTAACATCATCAGGATTCAACAGAAGAATCCCTATAGAATAGTGAATTACAAAAATCAGGACTCGACGTCAAAAATAACTGTTAGTTGGAGGTGGGTGGACCCAAAGGAATATATTGAGGGTCTTGAGAAATTTTGTTCGGATTAAACTAAATGAAGGAAGGGATTTTCAAAGTCTCAACTTGATCAACTCGAGAATAGAAGGAGGAGTTATTTTATTTGCATGTAAAAAAGAGAGGACATAGAACTAATCATGGCTGAAGATTGGAATGACCGAAAAAAAAAATGATACTGTCAACATATAATACACACAAAATTTCAAAAAAAAATTTATATAGAGAAAAAGTGAAAGAGAAAAAGGAAAATGAATGAATTAATCTTAGAATCGAAACGTTTTTCTTCCATTAATTTGTAGATTAGAGGAGGATGACACGTAGAATCAATTATCACCGTATGGATAATTAATTGGAGGAGATGGATGCAGAAAACTGAAAAAGAAGAACAGAAAGAGACGGAAAATGGAAGAATGTGATACTGACAAAGAGAACAATTCGGAAGACTCAGGAAACGATAAAGAAATGAAAAAAAGAAAAAGGTTGTATGGAAGAACAAAACAAGTAAAGAATGAAAGAGTGTAAAATTGAACGAAATTAATTAAGCAGATTGAATTGAACTATGAGATGAAGAGGTACAAAGAAAATAGTGTATCTAAATAAGAAATTCCAAATAATATTAAAGCCCAGAGTTACTCCCTTTGTTTCATGTACCTCACCCAAATTCCTGAATAACAGGATTAAAAGTAGCTACGAGTACTTTGTGTTTGCATAAAAATTTTGAATACATCAGGTCCAAAGAAAAGTTATCTGGAGAATTTCTTTCTTTTTTTTCTTTTTCTTTTTTTTTTTTTTTTTTTTTCAATATCTAGAGTATATACATAATATCTAGATAATTTATCGAGGTTATTAAAAATTATTCCTGTTCATATGTTTTCTATAGAAATTTTCTTCACCAATAATTTCTTGACAATTTCTTACTTATGTTTTGCTAAAAGTGATGGGCAATATGAAAATATATTTGAAAATTTAGATGACACAAATATCAAAAAATGCATAAGATTAAATGAAAAAAATATATAATATCTTTGAATTCCGAAAAAGGAGAAATATCTAAAAATATAAATACGTGGCAACGTGAAAGGCGCGCCGTCTTGCTAGTAGATATTATAATGTTTCGCTTTTATACGCTATAACAGATTTAGTGCAAACCCCCATTGAACTGGTAACATCATCATGGTCCCCCATAATATGATGACAATTAAGAGGCTTTATATGATAAGAGAGAGAGAGAGAGAGAGAGAGAGAGAGAGAGAGAGAGAGAGTGGGAAGAATTTAAACGTCGAGTTACAAATATTGATAAATTTCAACTTTCGAGCTATTATGATGAAGAGGAACCATGTATATGTTAGGAGAGGGATTGAAAATTTTCTAAGTCTCGATCAGACCTAATGCATACACTCATATGATTAGCCGTTTCCTACGGAACTGCGAAGCTTGCGGGCTCCCCGCTGCCATTGCAGAGTTTACAATGGTATCTAAATTTGGAGTATTTTTTTAACATGGAACTATGGTTTTTTTTTGTTACAATCGCCGGGCGCCGTCCAGCAAAAAACTTGGAAAAATTTCCACACTCGAGCTAGGTATATGTATTTCGAAGTCCCTAAAAGAGGTGAATGTTACTGTTCTAGTAGGCTTATGGTAGGTCTGAACTTCCTTGAATTCTCAATACCAGAACCAATTTGACTCGTAGAACAGATCCCCTGCGTTCCCTGTTCAACTTCGTTATTCGATACATAAATATTTTCAAATTGTCAACTCTTCATTTTGCTCTGCAGGCAAAATGTTTTTTTCGTACTTTTCTCTTGAATGTCTCGTTAAAAATTTAAAACGAATGACAAAACTCTTATTCCAAGGTTAAATAATTACTTTGCATTTGACCAGACACTTCTGGAATATTTCCGTATCGCGTCGGAATTATCTAATTTTTCAGGTGTAAATTTATGAGCGATTGTACCTAAGTTATGTATGTATCCAACGGATTTAAACAGTAGAGTATAATTACTTAATTCCGATTTCGACCATTTAGACGTGCTAATTATCGTGTATCATCATTTTAACAATATGAAGCGAATTCCTAAAGTAGACGGAAAAAGAAAGTGTCTCGTCGCAGACATGTTGAGAGAATGTTTATTCGGTTAATTTTATGTATAATTATTATTTCAAACGTGGTTCATTCCCCTATCTCATATTTTAGTAGTAGATTAATTTTTGATGTTCACGCATTACACCGTTAGGTTATATGAGCCATGACGAGTCTTATACAATTCAATAACGTTATATCGCATAGGGTCGAATTAATTGCTCTGAATTATTTTCGAGTTTGTTGTTTGAGGTGGCGGTCCAGAGACTGTGTCATCGACTCAATGGAATGCACACTAATAGTCTGTACAAACTTATGCCACGGGGTGAGTACTCGAGAGGAAGGGTTTGAATGGGAGCTATAATTATCTCGACAAAACCTCTATAACGGTCTCAATGTAAGCCAGGCTGAGGAGTTTGATCAGTGTTCTTTTGGCGCCGTCCGTGTCTCCCCGAATGCTTGTATGTAAAAGAGAGACGTGTGGACAGGGTAGTACTTTTTTCTGCGTTGATCCCAGCCATTTGTTATGACCCTATTCTTTTCGATTCTCACGGCGCACTTGGCGACGCCGGGGAGGGGGTTTAGCTAACCCCAGAAAGTCCCGCCAACCTCCATCTTTCTCCTCCAGATAGGGTAGCACACTTGAGCCAGTAAAAGGAGGGGCCGATTATACACTCGGCCGTCTAAGCTTTCAGTACGGTGTGATGGCAACCAAACATACTGACCTACAATGCTTCCACAGCGATACTAATGGAATTTGCTGATCGCGCAAGGACCGTCAATAATAATTCGTTCAACAGATATACTGCAAATCTTTAATCGCTCTAGTCGGCAACCGAACTAGACAAGAAAAACTGATGGCCACCAAACAATTACTGTGCCCACGTCTCGCTCTTCTTATATGACACTGAGTTGTGCATTGTGCATACCCGAGTATATTTCGCATAGCTATTTCAATTTACTAAAATAATGTCTCGTTCTGATTGGCTAGATACTTCACGAAATCACTGTTCGTTCTAAATCTCATAGCGATTCGCCAATCGGTAATCGAGTTATTGCACTTCTGTTTTTTCAATGTCATAAGATCTGGTGTCCGAAAATTCGTTTCTAATGTTATGGTGAACGTTTTTTTTTTTTTTTTTTTTTTTGTCAAAACAACCTGTCAACACTAGAAGCAACCAAGCTCGCTTTATCTCTTCCAGTGCTGCATAGTTATGACGTACGAACAATCGATTAATATCGGGATTACGCTTCCCATCCGTACCATTCCTTGTTCTTCTGAAACAAATGAGTAATTTAACAAATAAATTGACCAAATTCACATCGTTTGCCACCGAAATCCATCATCGCCATATGTGGGTTTGGGAATATGTATACGATTCTTGTCGACGATGAAATGAACGCGGAAATACATGTGCGCGAGTAAACGAATACGGAGACAAATTCGTCGTAACATTTTAACACATAAACTGAAAATCGCCTACGAGAATTTATTCTCTGTATAATACGACCACTATATTTATAACTTAATTCGGCGTATTTTTCTTAACTGAGATCGCGAGATAAAACAGAAAAAAGATGCTTACCAGTACGTACGCCAATACACTATTAAAACTGATAAAGTGAAGTACCTGTAGAAACACTGTGATGTAGCTTGTATATTAAACTCCTGGAATATACAGCGTCTAATAAATAAAAAATACGAATAGTTGATGTTGAACGGAATATGTTTGTTGATATCTTGCTTCAGATATACTCCGTTAGAACTGAAATTGATTTACACGCCGCGCTGAAAATGGAATTCGAAGTCCAAGATGAAAAATGTATACCTACCTGAACACTAGCATTTTACCTGGACGTAGAAAATAAAACCAGTAAAGAAGAGGACGATTGAACTGGAAATAGGCAGTGTTCAGAAATTTCTTCTAGAGGTACACATATTGTGTGAGAATAAAACTTGTTCATTAGGTAAGCTCCTGGAGCGTGGATCTTAAGGCTACTCAGATCCGGCAATTGGTCGACTACCGGTCGATACTTCCTTACCCTAACATATGAACTCGCCTCGGCACTGAAGTGAGAAAAGTTTGAGTTTAGTTTGTCTGGGAGGGTTATACTTATATGTATACTCCTAACTTTTCTAGAGAACAGTGATGCGAGTTAATAAGGCTGGAAAAAGCAAAGAGGAGTATTGCCGCAGTGGATAGTGGCGAGTACGTGAAATAAAAGCTGACCTTTATAATTGATCGCGTATTTGATAACTTTGCTACTCGCAAACAGAGTGTGTAATCATCACTATATAAGGAGGACTGTTGAAAATCTTGATTACGCTTGTCCAGGGTAGCAGTGGTCGAACTGACGCGTAATGTCGACTCATTTTTGACCTCGATTCTGAAACTCTTATCAAATTGTGCGCTAGAAATCACCAAATTTTGATTAACAGGGTTGCCACTTTCTGGAATACCGGGAAAAGTTAGGGAATTTCACTTTTAATCAGGGAAATTCTCTTAAAGTAGAAGAGGTTCATTCATTACATTATACCGAAAAAAATTTCGTTGTAAACAATATTACGCCTCCATCTCGGAGTCAGGAAAAATGACGAAAAAATGGTATCGAAAACTGGGAAAAGTCGGGGGAAAATTTAACGGAGTTGAAGGAGGGGCGGCAGAGAACCTGTTTTATGGGGCACGTGGAATCTGAAAAATATAGATTGTGACGTCACAAGGCTGAACTATGACTTCGTCAAACTGTGACGTTAGAGGCCCCGCCCCGAAAGCTATACAGGGTCTGCCAAAAAGATGTTAACATCAGTTAAATAGGGATTTGGACTAAATTTGTTGAAAAACGCGAAACGTTAGATTTATAGTTCAAAAGTACGAAATTGGTATCTCAATTTTATCTTCAATTCGCGCCTCCACACAACTTTCTACGACTTTTCTGAGCCGAGTTACGGAATACACATAGAATGTGCCAAAAACTGACCAATTTGCCAAAATTCTCAAAAATTAAAAATTGTTCAAACTTCCATATTATATTAATTGATTTGAAAGTGAAATTTAACGCTGATTCCAAAAATAATACTTGAATAACAATATGAAGCTTGGAAATGGGAGAACTTTCAGGTTCTTATTTGGAAAATCTTGATAAATTGGTCAGTTTGGTTATAACTCGGCTCAGAAAAGTAATAGAAAGTTGGGCAGGGGTGCAAATTGAAGATGAAGTTGAGATACAAATTTCGTATATTTGAACTGTAAAAATATGCCAAAATGTAAGGGGATACTCTTACAGAAGCCTGGATCACTTCATTGTACAAGCTAGCTTTCATTTCGGGAAAGAACAAAGACAAAAAAGGGAGAAACCAAAACAAAAAATAAATATACGCTCTCTAGTGGTCCCAACTACGAGATGGCTCTACCAAAGACGCCTGGATATCAACTGGGAGGAGGTAGCACAAAACGAAGGAGACTTAGAACAAGAGTGGAATAATATCAAGAAAATAGTTTAAAAAACGGCGAAAGAAAGACTAGGGATGATACGAGCAAAGAGACCGGAAAAAAGTCTGAGAAACTGGGATCCAGAAATGGAAGAGCTCGTTAAAGAGAAACGCTCAGCTCTCAGAAAATGGATAAGTTCAAAGAAACCAGTGCGGCAGAATGAATTACTAAAAAAGATCTGCATTAGTCAAACGAAAATCCAGGCAGATGCAAAGAGAAAGCTGAGATCTTAAATATGGTTCTTGTAGTAAAATACTATGATGTAATGGTCACTCTTCAACCTATGTGCTGTGTTTCTATTGACTACCAGGGGGAATGTTTTCTTATTGGTCGTTTCTGTTCTCCTTTCGTCCAATCATTCGCAAACAAGTGTGATTACATTGTCCAAGAGACTAGCTTTTCTCCTATTTGCCTCCGCAATCTCCATCTGTTCTCCAGAGTTTTCATCTCTTCTTGCGGTTTTCTGCTTGCACGACCTCAAATATTTCTTCATCATTGTGTTGTTCTCAATCGCAATATTCGCCAAATAGTTACTTCCCATTTTTTCCCCCTCAATGATTCATTCTCTTTTCTTCTTCCACTCTAACCAATGTAGATGCCTTCGTTTTGTTCGCAACCAAGCTTGTACACCACACTCGTACTCCTTTTCCGTCTGGTCGTTGCTTATCCTATTCACCATGGGTACATTCACTTTATAACCGCGTTTGAATGCCTTGGTTTGTGTACTTTTCCATGTATGGTAGTGATTCGCAGTATTTTCTTGCTGAGCTGTCGTGGGTTCCCTTCTTTACGTCCATTCCCCTAAATTCTTTCTCAAACTTACCTCTGGAGTAGCCACAGGCTGCTGCGATTTACTTCACGAACTCAATTTATTTCCTCTTCTCTTCCTTCTTCTCCAAGATGGAAATTGCTTGGTAGCCGTAGTTCTGAATCCCCGCAAACTTGTGCCTAGGTTGGTTATAGGAGTCGTTTGGGATGATGATATTGGTGTGCGTTGGCTTCCTGTAGATTTTGTATTCTATACTGTTACTCTCCACTGTAGGTGTTAGGTCCGAATGGTTGATGGTCTTTGCATTTGTTTCCAGAAGGAATTGGTCCATCTGTCTATTAGAACCTGACCACACAATTAGGATACCATCTACATATCTAGCCCAGTGTTTGATTGCGTTTCGAAACTTGCTGCCTTTTAATATCTCGTTTTCCTTGTCATTTATAACATATAGTGGTTATCCCATCGCTGGTCCTCCTTCCTGGCCGGAAAGTACTTCTAGCACAAGATATCTCCTATTATGTTGGGGCTCTCATGGTAGGTAACTGCTTTTTCGCAGCAGAGCAAAAAGTTTGTCCTTTGGTACGGTACCAAATATGTTCGTCACGTCTGAAGATACCAGTTTCTCTGGACTCTTGATTTCTACCTTGTCCAATCGCTTTACCAGCTCTCTCTGTTGTTTCTGAAAGTTTGTCTAGGTACAAAGTACTAGTTTTCTTTCAAGTATTTTGTCGCGGATCTTTGCTATCATGTAACATGTTTATTGGATGCTATTGACCAGGGATTCATTGGACGATTCACCTCAGACTCTTCTGGAATTTCTTGGTTAGGTCTTTCATTCAGCCTTGGTAACCTCATTCTCGACAATGAACAAATCCTTTTTTTGTGTGTAGTCGTCCTTCTACATTACCGCTACCTAGTTGTTTTTGTTTACCGCTGTCCAAATCAGGTTGTTCTATCGGATCTTCTTTTGTAGATTTGTGATATTAAAGTTGACCAGCATACATTCCTAAAAAACTAGAAATCGACTGTTACTCGACGCAACAGAGCTGTCGATTCAAGGTCGGTGTAAAAAGTTTGAGAAGTCAACTCGAAATCGAGAAGGTGTTACCAGTTAAATGGGAGTTTGCGCTAAGTCTGTTGTAGCGCGAAAACGCAAAACTTTAGATGTATACTTCAAATCTACGAAATTTGTATCTCAACTTTATCTTTAATTTACGCCATATCCGAAGTTTCTACAACTTTTCTGAGCCGAGTTATGGACCAAAATGTGCCGAAATTTTAGAGCATAGGGGCTCCCAAAGTTGTGAATTATTGAAAAACAATTTTCCATGATTGAAAGAATCGCGTAATCCTCAAAGTGTTCCCCAATCCTGTAGTAAACCCACTTTAGCGCTGAATCTGAATAAAATTGTTAAAAAATTTTGCGAAGCACCAAACTGGGTTAATGGGTCCAAAAAGGGTCAAAATCTACCCAAAATAATAAAACCGCCTAATCTTCGAAGTTTTTCTCGATTCTGAGATAAAATTTAGCGCTAAATCTGAATAAAATAGTTGAAAAATTCTGCGAAGCACCAAAATAGGTTTATGAGCCCAAAAAGGGTCAAAATTTCCCCAAAATGTTTATTTGCCCAATCTTCAAAGTTTTCCTTGATTCTGAGATAAAATTTAGCGCTGAATCTGAATAAAACTGTTAAGAAATTCTGCGAAGCACCAAAATGGGTTAATGAGACCAAAAAGGGTCAACATTTCTTCAAAACAAAAACAATCGCCTAACCTTCAAAGTTTTTCTTGATTCTAGGGTAAAATTGTGTGCTGAGTTGAAAAAAAAAAGTGTTGAATGCGAAGCACCAAAATGTGTGAAAGTGCCCAAAAAGGATCACAATTTTACCAATTTGGAAAATCGCTTAGTCTTTCAAATTTCATTTCGTTTTCAAAGAAATCGAGCTTCGCGAGAACAAAGATTGCTCGCGGTGATCGACTGAGGCCCTGCGTATGATCCAAGCTGGTAACAGTGTGAAACTCACATTGTTTCATCAGGCGATGCAGAGCATGGTACTGAGATTCTCGTCTTACATTGTGAACTTGCAGTGATTGATTGGCCATATTCCTCTAGCAATGAATGCGGGTAAGAGTGTGATCATTTTCTTGTAGAGCCAGCCGAGATAGTGACGTTTCAGGGAAACTTGTTTTCCGTTGTCAGCTCGCGGTGAGAGATTGGATAGGGCCGCCGATACCACGGAATCAAACGAATGCTCAAAAATTCTCGTGGTTTCTCACAAAGGCGCAAATGAAGCCGTGAAGTTCTCTCTTTTGTGATAAACCACGAGTATTTCTGTGCATTCACCCGGCCCTATCAAACGTGGGACCCTGACTGTTCTCTCACCTCGAGCTGCCAACAGAAAACGAACTTCACGGTATCATTCGCGTCTTTCTGAGAAACCACGAGAATATCCGCGCATTCATTTGCCTCCATGATATCTGGGGCCCTATCCATTTTCTCATCGCGAGCTGACACCGGGAGACGAGCTTCACAGCATCATTGCCTCCTTTGCGTGAAACCACGGGCCCCAGAGATCATCACAATGTCTCTAAAATGAAGAGTTTTTGCGGAAGCACCCGCCTTGATCATACATGGGGCCTCAGTCGATCTCTTACCGCGAGCATTTAATGGGAAACAAAGTCGCCGGTATCATCCTCTTCTCGGCAAGAAACAACAGGAGTTTTTGCAGAAGCATCCGCCTCGATCATACACGGGGCCTTAGTTGATTTATGTTGAAACCAGGGATCATTCGCCTGCCTCTGTCATGCACGGGGTCTTGATCGTTCTCTTACCGCGAGCTCATGACGAAAGTTGAGCTTGCCAGTATCATTCCCTCCTCCGGGTGAAACCCCGAGAAATTCCGGGCGTTCGTCTGCCTCAATCAAAGACTGAGCTGTAGCTGATCGCTCATCACGAGCAAGACCAAATTTGCGATATCCTCCCATTGCCTGAATCAAGGAGTTTTTGCACTTTGGCCCGCTTCGTTTATAGGTGGGGCGCCACTTGATCTCTCATCGCAAGCACGCAACAGAAGACCAACTTTGCGTTCTTTGACTGAAACAACGAGAGTTTTCGCACTTTTTCCCGCTTTGATCATACGCAGAGCCCAAGTCGATTTGTCATCTCCCTCCAATCCCCAAGTGAGAAGAATTTCCGCAATTTCCTCTTTCGGATCTGTCACCCGACGCTAGTCGTTCTCTCACTCCGCGAGCACTCAACGGCAGACGAACTTGTCGACATTCCCTCCATCTCTTGAATCAACAATTTTACTGCAGAATGGGAAAAATTTTTGATTTTTCATTTTGGAGATCATCTAGGGACATTTCAGTATTACTCTCGGACTCGGCGCTAAATTTTACTTCAGAATCGAAAAAAACTTTTGAAGATTACGCAACTTTTCATCTTGGAGGAATTGTGATTCTCTTTGAGCCCATCATCCCATTTTGGTGCATCGAAGTATTTTTTAAGCATTTTTTTCGGACTCAGCGCGAAATTCCACGGGAAAATCGAATTAAAATTTGAAAGCTTAAACGATTTTCCAATTTGGGGAAATTTTGACCCTTTTTGAGCCCATTAACCCATTTCGGTGCTTCGAAGAACTATTTAAGCATTTTTTTCGGACTCAGCGCGGAAGTCCATTTGAAAACCAAATTAAAATTTGAAAGTTTGAACGATTTTCCAATTTGGGGAAATTTTGGCCATTTAGGCCCATTAACCCTTTTTTGGTTCTTCGAAGAACTATTTAAGCATTTTTTTCGGACTCAGCGCGGAAGTCCATTTGAAAACCAAATTAAAATTTGAAAGTTTGAACGATTTTCCAATTTGGGAAAATTTTGGCCATTTAGGCCCCTTAACCCCTTTTTGGTGCTATGAAGAACTTTTTAAGCATTTTTTTCGGACTCAGCGCAAAATTCCATTCAAAAATCAAATTACAATTCAAAAGTTTGATCGATTTTCCAACTTTGGGAAATTTTGACCCTTTTTGGGCCCATTAACCCATTTTGGTGCTTCTTAGGGTTTTGTTACTATTTTTTTCGTTTTCCCCGTCTAAATTCACTTACGAAACAGTAATTTGATTATTAAAATTTTCGAAATTCAGCTCAATACTGTAAATTAACTAATTTTCGAGCCCTATTTTGGGAACCCTGGCGATTTGGTGAATTTTCGGCACATTTTGACTCAGAAAAGTCGTAGAAACTTCGGGTATGGCGCAAATTAAAGATAAAGTTGAGATACAAATTTCGTAGATTTGAAGTATAGGTACATCTAAAGTTTCGCGTTTTCGCGCTACGACAGATTTAGCGCAGACTCCCATTCAACTGGTAACATCTTTCTGGTCCACCCTGTATTGCCAGAGACCTACAAATTGATTTAAAATTGACCCAACACAGTAGCCCATTTTGGGTTGATAGAAAGTTTGGAGAAGTCGAATCGAAATCAATCTGAAATAGACGTGGAAAATAAGTCGATATGGAGTCTGATATTTGTCGACTGCATATCAACCTGATATGGACGTCGACTGAGGTCGACTCCAAGAACGCAATTTCTATCAAGGCTTTGAAAGAAGTAAATTTTTTGTCGACATAGTTCATCGGGAGGAAAACCCTCAAGATGGTCAGTATGAAAGAGTAGAAGTGCATCCGGAGTGGACAATCAGTGGTAATTATGTAAGAAAGGGAAAAGTCAATTAGCTACTTCCTCAATCCATGGTGGTTGGAGAAAATTTTCAAGGCGGTAAGTACTTCCAAGACGTATATACGACAAAGTTGAAAGGCGGAAGGAAACAAAAATGGAACACTCTCGAGTGGGAAAATGCACGCCTGAGATTGAGACCTGGGCCAGGCTGGGTCAAGCCAAATATTTGGTACGACTAGATGAGAGCCAGGGCAGAAAATTATACGTAATCTCAGGCGAAAATGCAAACACGGGATCCTTCAAAAAACATCCAAGAGCGAAATGCAGTGTGTACGTATTCGATTTTTTTCGATTCAAAACGATTACCATAGCTGGTTCAAGTTTTTTCTGATATTGATCAAGCTTCTTCGATTAATTTTAATCAGTACTATGACAATGTTATGTTGAGGACCATTTTATTTTTCAGCTGGAAAGATATGTCAAAACGTCACAGTATGAGCAGAGTGGCGTACACGAATTTTTCGCTGATTAATTAACCATTCATCAATATCAAGACAAGTGAAAATGTAGGAGACCATTGATCATCGTGTAATTATGTTATCGAGTCATACACGAGTTTTGAATCATCTTAAATATTGGTTTGTTTGTACCTACTTATATACCGCGTTATATGTCGGCAGTATATTGATGTATAAAGAGAAGAATAAATGAGGGTAGGGAAAAAAAAATAGAATGCCGGTGGAATATATAGTTTGAGGAAATAGGCGAGAAACAAAATAGAAACATACACCTCGTGGAGCGAGTCGGGAAAGGATTTACTTTAGAACATCCCATCATTGAGTTGTTAAAGTCATTAGTAACGCCGGTAAAGATAACGCGTTTCGTGTCTGACCTAAGCAAAGTCGGGCTATTGATACTTGAAATTACATTTGGTTCCCGAAAAGAAGAAGTGTACTTTTTTTATAGTTTATATGCATTAGTATATGTGAAGCGTATACCTAACCTTAATATACGATTATTGTTTAATTCTTGTGTCAGGTTTTGGAGCAGCAGAACAATATCCTCCAAATGTGAAAATATCTTCATTCATGTCGGGACAGGTACAGTCTGGAAACAGACCGTCACATATCACGCAAAAAATATCTTTTTAGACCGACAAGCCTAACAAGGGGGAGAAAAAAGAAAAAGATACGATTTAAAAAGAATACAACGAACAGTAATTTTATCAGCCTCTATGATTTTATCGCTCGTTTTGATGTTGAGACGCATAATAACGTTTTGGATGTTGCAAATAATTCCAGCAAGTTTATTTCTTGTCTGACCTTTGAACTATTTTCTAATTCCTCCCCTCCCCCTTCCTTGCTCCATGAAGCTTGAGCATAAATTTGTCCTCAGTTTCATGTCGTCGAATCGACTTGTGATATTGACGTGGTATTTTCGTCGTATGGAGTCCGCTTAGTATCAACTTAAATTGACCATAAGTGATTGACATTTGACTCAAAATTGACCGGCAAATTGTTTTATGCGTCAAAGCGACTGTCAACTTAAAATCTTAATCAACATCGATATCGGATCTATTGTACTTTCCGCAGTTGCGTCGAATTTGACTAAACGATTTGAAAGCTAGAATTTGAAATTGAGGTGGAAAAGAGTCGAAATTTGGTTTTAGCAATTAATCGTATTTCGAAATTGTGGGCATTATCGTGGGCATTGGTCGCGGACAAGTGTCATCCTCAGTGGATCTCATCATAGAGCCACCAAGCAGACTAAATTTTAACAGTCCATCAAGCACAGGTGAGAAAGGATCGAGTGAATGTACATCGGTTACAAACTTGATGAGTCAAAATGGGAGTCGAGTAGTGGCGACTTAAATCAACATCAGCATTCAAATTCAATGTCGAATTTATATTTTTCATGCGCTGATGGATATGAGATGTTATTTCGGCGCCGATCAGCAATTGATTTGACCTTTTGGAGATATTGATTTAAATAAAATTGACTGCAAATTGACAAACTTCATCAGGTTAATAGATTTAATCTCGTGTTGGCTCGATATTTCATTTTACCTGATTTTGACGGTAATTTGAGATTGACTTGCGTATATAATCAGAGCAATACACATCAATCGTTAATCGACGCAATCGATTTTCACATCGACCAAAAATTTGAAGGGGTTGAATTAACGTGACGAATGACTCAAAAACTTGTCGATGTCGACCTGATACCAAAATCAGCGTGCAGAGAATTCGAATGATATATCGACGCAATTTCGAATGAGACTTAGAAATGAGTCAACTTGCGAACAAGTTTTGGTCGGCACTATATATGGTAACTCAGAATCGACCGCGAATAGGGGGGAACTTTGGTCTCTTAAGCTATATAATCTGAAAAGAGGACTAGGAGGAATTTTATAAAATTCAATTTCAGCAGATCTGTTAGAGAGGAGGAACCTGAAAACGCTCGAGTTTAATTCTTATGGAAGAATGACCTCGTAATATTACAACTGTCGTGATCCAAGAACCATCGGCATACCACACTACGTTAAATTTAACTGTTTCCGCTCTGTCGAAGGATGAGCATTGTTTCCTATGTTCGAGAGTGTAAGAAAAGAAAGCTACGAAGATTGGAAAACCTAACTCACAGTCCCACCTGGAAATGCAACATCCCCGGACAGGGCGTGGTTACCTTGCTCCAATCCTCAGGGTGGACCTGCCTCAATACGGACAAGCCAAAACTCCCCTACACGATTGCCACCAAGCAAGGCGCAGTACACAAATGCTAGGTACTAACTCACACGACCGGCTAGCTCGCGGTAGTAGAGCATGTCCAGTTCATGGACGTGAAATCACCAGGATGGACATGTGCATAGAAAAATTTAGGCTAGACAGGGTTAGATTTCTCAGTAATCTTAGGACGAATAATCGAATAAAATTCCGACACATTAACGAGAGGTATCAATTAGAGGTGAAGGAGATGAAAATATCACCACACTCCCGACCCAAATACGAAGAGAAAACTAAAAAAAAAAAAGTCAAGTTCCCATCCCCCCCTTCCCTACATCTGAGTGAGTGTCAAGGCATCACGCTTCGAAGTACAAAGACTGCATCCCGTCTAACAATTCATTTCCGTTCTCAGTTCCCTCCTATAATTTACTCCATCATCACAATAAGACAAAATTTCATCCGGAATCTCTAATTCGTTTCATATCGCTCCGGAGTGCTCGTTTCAGATTAGTGGTAACAACTCCCAACTCGGTGTGATTGAATTATTAATAATTACACTAACCTGTATGTGCGAAATACTTATTTATTAGAAAATAAAGATGGATCTCTGAATCTGGAGCAAAAATAAGGTAATGGATCTTCTTTTGACGATCACAGACGGATCAAACGAGCAGCTGAGATGTTTAGCACGTGGCGGCTACTACTCCGGAACAATATGAATGTATTTAGCTATAATGTAGTGTGAACAGTGATAAACGACTCCGGAACGAAATAGTCGAGAGTTTTTATCAATTTGAAGAATGCACTTCTTTCATCGGAACTCATAATGAGTGAGTGAGGTGTAAGTAGAGCACTAATATTGAAAAAGGGTCCAAACCATGGAACACGACGTGAGACCAGAAGCCCGGACCAAAATTGGGAAAGTGCTGTTGGACATCAAAGAGGATATGTGCCGAACATATGACAAAACGCAAGTAATGCAGAGGAAGGTCACAAATCTACAAAAGAAGATCCGACAGAACAACCTGATTTTGACAAAGGCGGACAAGGGCAGCACGGTAGTGGTAATGGAGAAGGAGGACTCCCATGGATACCAAGAGCTGGCAAGGGACCCAACACGGAAATACCAAGATGACCTGAAAGCTGTGTTGAAACGGAACAATGTACCCAGCAATGGAAGGACGCTTGAGATGAACCCGGTTGCACCAAAACTCAAGAGGCTTGTAAAACTTCACAAGGCGAACCGTCCGATGAGACCCCTGGTCAACAGCATTCAATCACCATGCTACAAGATAGCAAAGATCGTAGCCACATTCCTGAAAGAAAACTACCACTTTGCACCCAGATGAAGTATCAGAAACAACGGAGAGCTGATTGAGCAACTGGACAAGTTGGAAATCAGGAGTAATGACAAGCTGATATCCTTTGATGAGACTAATATGTTTGGTACCATACCGAAGGAGGAACTTCTCACTCTGCTCAAGAACAACAGATACCATGGGAACCCCGATGGGTCGAAGTACGCCAACATAGTGGAGGAGATCTTGAGCCAGAACTACTGCCGCTTCAATAACAGGTTCTACAGTCAGGAAAGGGGACTTGCGATGGGATCACCGCTGTCACCAATACTGGCGGAGATATTCATGAATGATATGGAAAACAAAATATTAAAGGGCAGCAAGTTCAGAAACTCGATCAAACACTGGGCCAGATATGTGGATGATATACTAATTGTGTGATCAACCACAGATAGACAGTCAGAAATGAACGCGATGAATGAGAGCATCAAATTCACAGTGGAAAAAGGCAATGAGACCATCGACTATTTGGACCTTACACTCACACTGGAGAACAATAGGATAGAATACGAAATCTACAGGAAGCCGACGCAAACTGACACCGTCATCCCAAATGACTCCTACCACGACCCCAGGCACAAGTTCGCGGCAATCCTGAACTACTGCTATCAAGCAATGTCTGTCCTCAAGAACAACGAAGAGAAGAGGAAAGAGATCGAGATAGTAAAGCAGATCGCAGAAGCCAATGGCTACCGCAGACGCGTGGTGGAGGGAGTCTTTGGGAAAATGGAGACAAAGAAAGGAACCCATGATAGCATAGTGAGAAAGTACTCCGGATCGATACCATATATAGGAAAGTACACAAGCAAGGTGATAAAGGCGTTCGATGGCTACGATGTGAATGAGGGTATCCAGAATAACCAACCCATGGTGAAGAGAATCAGCAATGACCAGACGGAACAAAAGGACAAGGAAAGCTTAAGCGGAGTGTTCAAGCTCAGTTGTGAACAGTGCGAGGGGATCTATATTGGTGAGACTGGGAGAAAGCAATAAAGAGGAATACTCCGACGTGGAGTAAAAAAATGCAAACCGCAGAAAAAATGAAAATACGATGAGCGCTTTCGGTTAAACAACCATCTTCGAGCCTGAAATGAAAGCAACTGACGAACAAAAGAGAAGAACGAGGTATTAAGATCGTCCAAACGAGAAATCACGGTGTGAGTCATAAACAAGTTCGATCAGGCCATCTTCCGGAATATACGAATTAAGAACAGTGATACCGTCAGTGTTGAGATGACGAATTATCTCTATATTCTCGAGGGCGATACGCTTACGGTAGGAATTCTCCTTATGGAGGAGCTTTCCGGATCCCTCACGGAAGCTGTGGCCACTGTTTATTAAGTGATCGGCGAAAGCTGACTCCCCCAAGTGTCCCTTTTTCCAAGACTTCTGGTGCTCAGCTACTCGAACTTTCATTTGGCGGCTGGTCTCACCAATATAAAAGCCTCCACAATCCTCACACTCCAACTTATACACACCACTCCTCTCATCAACAGGTATGGGGTCCTTCAGTCTCACAAACAACCTCTTGACTGTGGTAGGGTTGTAAAACGCGGGTCTGAAGCCAAACGGGCGAAGGGCCCGACCCAATTGCTGGGAGAACTTCCCCAAGAAAGGGAGACTGATCCAACGCAAACGGCGATCACGGATCGTGTCTCGGGGGAGGGAGGTGGTGGAATCCAGGAGGCCCCTCGTAACTTTCCTCCGAACCATCACGTCAACATCAACATTGACCCCATTCACTCTGGCCAGGTTTTTTATTGTGATTAACTCTTTCTTGAAGGCAGACTGACTCAAAGGAATACGAGTCAGTCTGTGAACTAGGCTATGAAAAGCAGCCATCTTGTAAGCAACAGGACCGAACGAACCACCGTGGACTAAAACATCGGTCGTAGTATCTTTCCTGTAAATTCCAAAATTATGGATACCGTCTATTATAGAGATCGATAAATCCAAAAAGTTAATGGAAAATACCCCTATTTCCAACGTAAATTTGATGGAAGGGTACCAGGAATTGAGATACCTCAGAAACTCACCAAGGAGATCTGGGTGACCAGTCCAGGTACATAGAACGTCATCAACGTACCTGTGCCAATAATGAATATGATTAAGGCGGTTTGCATTTTTTTACTCCACGTCGGAGTATTCCTCTTTATTGTTTAGTATGGATAGCCGTAACTTAAAGGAACGGATTCGTGTAACTGGGAGAAAGTTTGAGATCAGGAGAAAGGAACACAAAACGTCGAGGGAGAAAGAAGATAGCATGTCACTGTTTGGGAAACACTGTAACGAGGAAAACCACTATGGAGAGGGAATATTTGAAGTCATACACGTAGAGAATCGCACAAAGAGAAGAAAACTCTGGGAATAAATGGAGATTGCAAAAGCCAAGAGGAAGAAAGCCTGCCTCTTGAGCAATGTAATCACATTTGACGGCGAAAAATTATTCGGCCTGGTGATTGGACGAGAGAAGAAGAACGGAACCAACCAATGAGACGGCAGGAATCCAGGTAGCCAATAGAAACGCAGCATTTAAGACAATAGATTGAACCAATCACGAAGCAGTATGTTTAAGCCAATAAGAACACAATGTCATATTATTGTAAGGATAAGTTTCTAAGAAGTGAACCAATCATAACACAGCATTGTTATAGCCAATAAGATCACAGTGTTATACTATAAAAACTCATGATTAAGGCCTTGTTCTCCAGTTGCGACACAACTGATGGTGGTATAACACCCGAAAGTACTCTTGTAAAAGCAACTAATAAAGTAGATTTGTACAATTGAAAAACCCTTTTTCACCAAAGTTGACTATCGTTTGAAAAACGTTAATATTCGCGTACGAAATATTCGAGTTCTCTTTTCATAGAAAATATTTTTTTTTCTAAAGAAAAAGAAATGAGAATTTAATATAACTTCCTTTTTTTGATTTAATTCGATTAAATATTGCGGAATTTATTTCGCTTGAAAAATCACGTGTCAGCCCGTAACGCCGATAGATACGGACTAACCTCCCAACTATCCATTCGGTCCGTCTGCGGTAAAGAGAGATAGGATTATCTGGAAAATCCCAGAATGCAATGTAACTCCTATAAAACGAGAGAAAACTAGTTCGTCGTTATTGTCCTTTGTTGGAGCGGAACATTTCTCGGAGAAATTAGGAACAAGGTTGGAGAAATTACGAGCTGTGACCTTTATAGACGAGAATGGAAAGCTGAGAAAGGTTTGGATGTCGTCAGCAGAGATTTCTATTCCTTTGATAAGGACCGTGGGAAACATCGAAGCATAACGTGATTAATGATTTTGACCCAATTTAAAGCCATACAAAAATTGGAAGCTACCAGAGGGTGTGATATGTAGAAGCGACGTTATCAGCGGATGACTTTTAGCTTTAATCTTCAGAGAAGAAGGATATGCGGAAATCAAGGAGTGAAGTAAAGAAAGCTTGTAAGCTTAAGTAAAATGCGATATCGTCAGGTTGTAACGTCATGAATAAGATTCATATCATTTGAGGAGTAGAAGGAGAAAGTGGCTTGAAGGACCTAGACAAATGTCGTTTTATGCAATACAAAAGGGAAACATTCAAAAACTTTCACTCTAGAATAGAGAAGGAGCTTTTTAGAGAGCTGGAGATCAATCTCAGAGCTATCATTACAGAAAATACGACGGAAGTTGACGTTTTTGTCCTTTTTTTCCTTTCATTATCTTACTTCCCTTTCTCCTCGTGAATTCGCTCCTGAGCCTAGTGTTAACAGCTGGTATCAGTGACACAGCAGCTAAGAAAGAAAGTCGAACATAAATCTGCCGTACGATTTCCTTCGTCGCTTAGGGTCGTATTTCACGTTTCGACCTCTTCAATCAAAACTGCAGGGTGTTTATTTGGTCTCGTGGACATTTTTTTATGTTACTTCTTTCTATGAATATCACTTTTCTGATTAGTTCACCAAAAAAGTACAATATCACTTTTCTCCCTTTCTCTGCTCTTAATTTTGTCAATTCCCCTCGTATAAAGTAATTTGTAACAAGAAATTTTTCAAGCCCCTCGTTGAGTCGAGATCATCCGCGTGTTTCGAGATGTAATGAGTTAAAAAAAAATTCTCGTTCGTAAAAGAAAACGAAGTTGGCTCCCGAAAAAAGTAATTATGAATTCTCCGCGAAAGGAAAGTTTAAATTCCTCTATTTATTTTGTTACCGATGTCCTAGATCTTGCAAAAATTATCCTCACCTCCAATTTGCTTTCCTTTCGGCGCGGAATGTAGATTGTCTTTGATTGAAGAGGTCCAGACTCGGTTCAAAATTGAAAAGTAACTTGGATCACTCACAATAGCCACTCGTTGTATTGAAAAGTAAAGGGAAGGGGGGAAAAATCTAACTTCTTAGTTTCATGTGTCACGGATGCTTCAGACCATCCTTTTTCCTTCCTCTCCCCAAAATTTTATCTTCAACGGAAAAAAGATTTGTGAACCGTCTCCTTGAGATATTCTCTTCCACACTTCTTCTTCATGACTTACTCTCATGAAAATATGCTCAAAGTAGTTTTTCTAGAACATCACAGATCAAGACTTTCTCACCGGTCTTTTCTCAAGTCGCCGTTTTTCAACTCTGCACCAAAAATGTCAAGTCTCCTGACGTTAACAGCCTATTCTTCATAATTTTATCTCAATTTCTTTTCTTCTTTTTTATACACGAAAGGTTTGGCCACTATTCTTAAGAAAAATGGACGAAGTCAAAGATGTTGAAGTTGATTAATCAAGGAGAAGAGAGAAAAAGTTTACTCAAGTTAGAAAAAATTAAACAATCTAGTGATCCATAAATTATCACACAGCTATCTCTAAATTCAGGTTTTTGTTTATTAAAATGAGTTTTACAGCAATTTTGTATCTTTACGTGAATTTCGGCATTGAATTGATACATACAAGAGATTGAACCATAAGCCAGACCGGAGACGGCCACTTCAGAAGTGAGAAAAATTGAAAAGTTGCTTAAGCCATAAACCAAATCAGCTCGTTACTTAAAAGCTATCAGCTTTGATACTACGTAATATAGACTGGCAGTATTGCACTTGGTACAAGCAGTAGATAAAGGAGCTTTAATAGGCTCCTTTGACTACGTTGTGGTAGCATTACACTGGGGCTTTATAACATAAGATAGCGTCACAAGAGTAAACTGGATCTGTACGCAGTAGTACGCTACCATAAGAATATGTGTGTTAATTGAAATGAAAATATCTTGATAAACATTGATTCTTTTGTCAAAATCAAGAGAGCTAAATAAATATTTTCAGAAATAGAAATTGGGATAACATTTTTCTCTTTTTCTTGCTGCACTGTATAGCGGCAACAAAACGTGGTTTTCCTCGTTTCCAATAGGTCCAGTATAACGTGTTACAAATGTCACACAAAAAAAAAATACTCGATAACTGTAAGTTGCAAATATCAGAAAAGTAGAGAGTAATATACGACTTCCAGCACAGATTGGAATGTGGGCCCCCGCTACGCTACGTGACTTACATGCGCTACAAGGGTGGCGATGGGAGATTTTCTCTTCTGCAATTACGTGACTTCCTGTCTTTTCCCAACGTGTTTGAATAAAACAAATACTTGCAGTTGCTTTAGACAAATCTTTTCACACAGCCGGTAGTTTGAAAAAATAAATAAAATAAATACCCCCGCGGTCGCCACGGTGCAGCGGTTTAATTTGTAAAGCACTGACAAAGTTATTTTGACAATAGTTTTTTTTTCCAACTTTGATATTGATATAATCTTTTACCTATAAAGGATGGCAGGTCTTTCCGCACAGCATCGCCTCAACATTTTAAATTGTAAAGCACTGTACAAAGTTATTTTGACAATAGTTTTTTGTTTGACTTTGATATTGATATAATCTTTCATCTGTAAATGTCGGTCGACAGGCGCATGTGCCATATCTAGCCCTCGCTCATCTGATCATAATTGATTCAATAAAGAATATAGTCAGCTCCATTTTCAGTATTGAAATATTCTATGAATATGCATAATTTTGATTTGAGTAAGTTTTCCATCAAATAATGCAATGTTGTCTCATCATTAGCGAATGGAAAAGGTCCATATCCCACTCTGTAAAAACTATTATCCTGACATGGAACTAGTTTCTCGCTTACTCCAAATTTAATGTTTTTTATCGGAAATACGAGCGGAAACATCGCATCTAAGGCCAGCTTTCACTCTTGTTGGTATGGCGATCTGATTTCTTGACACATGTGGACGTTCTTCAGGGTGTCTAATAGTCATTTAAGTCATTTAAAATTATTATTTTTTTTTTTTTTTGGAACGAGGTCATTTAGGTCATTTCAGTCATTTAAAGTAATTTATTTTCAGATTTGAAAAATCAGTAAAAATAAAATCATTCCTTAAGAAAGAAAGGCAAAAATCTAAGGTTTTGTATATTTTATTAAAAACACAAAGACCTTAAAAATTTTATTTATAAATGATAAAACATTTTTTTTTCATTTTTATTTACTATTAATGTAAATTACTATACTCTGATCATTAATAATGATGACCTTTTTAATTATTACTAGAGGCTAGAGACCTGTTAATTTTGTCATTGTACAAAACTTAATTTATTTCTGTACATTGCGTTCTTCTGGCTTGTCTTGGGTCTCGTCAGTCCTCCAGATTTGGTTTCTTTTCCTACTGGACTTCGAAAATTCTTCTAAATAAATTCTAATTATTTTTCGGACCTAAAAAGTGATGTCGAAATTTAATGCGAACACCGAAGAATTTTCGGTTTTCACTTAGAAAAGAAAAGAAAAAAACAAAGTCTGTGTTGTTATAATGAAAGAATGGTGGTCATTACTTTATGACGTTCAACAAATTTTTCCCTTAAGTGTGTAGCATTACAGCATTTATAGTGACATGTGGAAGAGGGAGCAGAGAAAAAAAAAATGTCATCTAAAATTCATTTATTCCTGAAATTTGATTTTGTTAGACACCCTGTTCTTGACCAAGGGTTCATTGAATTTTATTTTCGATGATATTTTATTCAAATTTAGTGTCCTTGTGTCTCGCTCCTCGCAGCCCCTAGAGCCTTGAATTTTGTTTTGTTAAATTTGTTTCTGAGTGGATAGTTGCAATAGTGGGTTCTTCATTTTTTCATTGTTATTAATCATACTCGATAGTGAAAACCTTGCGTTTGAATGATTGAATAGAATTTTTTAGTCCTTATCAAGTGTGCTGCGGGACTACCTTAGTGACTTCATTCTTAATTGATTATTGATTTATACGTCATTTTTCCGTGTTTACATAATTAATAGTGGTTCGTAGTTGATTTGAGGTGTCTCAGGAGATGGGAGTATTATTTTCCATTCGGACTAGCTTCCCTGAATATGATTTAAGGTAATAGACCAACGATCGACCAAGCTGCTCGGGTGCGATGCGTTTGGAAAGGTAGAAGCGTGAGGAAAGGAATGAGGGGTTGACTGATAGGTGATTGGTTGCTTCTTTAGCTTCGACATCGATTTTTTTCGTTTTTCGGGATCTCCTTGTAGCTGGATGCCCAGATGAAGAATCTTGGGATGTAGTTTGCATAGAAAATGGTGATGATAGCGTGAATATATGTTATGAATGCATGAGAGGAATATCAGCCGGAGACGGCATTACGAGATGCTAGGAGTCGGAGATGATGAAGAATTGAGCCACTCAGCCTAATATACAGTATACTAACTCAATACTAGGCTAAGAATAACTTATAGGAAAAGTGATTGTAAAACTCTTTTTTTTACCGATTTTTCTAGCTCGAAAAGTGAGGTTTTACATCTGTAGCAAGATTGACAGGGGAAGAAGCAGCGAACTTTCTCGACGCTTTGGAGGCCCTATATTACTTTCAGCCTGAAAAAAATCAAGTTTCTTTTTATAGGCCTCTATTTGGGCTTGAATAATTTTTTTTTTTTGTCTGCGGATCTCCTCCAAAACTACTGGATGGATTTTTTCGGGACTTAGATAAGTGATAGTCTCATATCTGAAGAGGGGCACCGACAATTCTTCCGACGATTAATTGATAGTAATTCCTCAGCGCGTTTCCAATTGAGTTAATGCGATTCTGTAGGTTACGCTCAATCGTATTGCGGGTAATCCAAATATCAATTTGTAAAGACTGCAGAAACAACTGTTGTAGCCCAGTAGCAGTTTGGCAGTGGGAGGGAGAGTGGATTTTCTGAAGACATTTCGTAGGTTTTCGATGACTCGTAGCTTAAATCAAAACAACATTCAGGTGTCCTTATCGGATTATAGGTATTTTTACTCTGTCATCAGTTGATGTGACTTCATAGTGATAGAATTTATAAACTGAGTTTTATTGTTCATTCTACAAAATTGAAGAGAGGGAGTGACTCTTTCAATGATTTTTGCATTGTGAGAAGAAAAGTCGTTTACTACTCACGCGACTGCGTGAGTGTTTTTTTTTATTCAACCACCTGGGGAAAAGATACGAAGTCACGTAATTGCGAAAGAGAAAACCCTTGTAGCGCAGGTGAGTCACGTAGTGGGGGTCTACATTCTAATCTTTGCTAAAAGCTGTATATTACTCTCCACTCACACAAAGTACAAAGGATATAGAATGGTTGATAACTGGCGCAGAAAAGGCCGTTATAATCATTTGTTAGCATTGCGACTAAGCAGTACGTCTAATTGCCTAAACGTGGCTCCTTTATATCATGCTCTTTTAGTGTTTTCTGTCAACACGCTCATATAGATTGACGTTCCATGACGTCACATAGCAGACTGAACCTTACAGAACACAAGTTAACCTTATAAGAGAAGCGTGGAGACCTTTGAGAAATTCAAATTATTTCAAAAACGACATAATTCTTTAGGATAAAAAATTGATTTTCGAGAAGCCAAGGTTCTCAGCTTCATTTTACTTGTATTGCTCTCTTGTGTGACAAAATCAATTCCTTCATTGAGAATCATACGATATGATGTAAAATGAAGCTGAGATTCTCGGCTTCACGGAAATCAACTTTTTATCTCAAAAAATTCTGTTATCTTTCAAATAATTTGAATTTCTCGAAGGTCTTCATACTTTTTCCATGGGGTCAACTTGTGCTCTGGAAGCTTTGGTTTGCTATGTGATGTCATAGGGAAATATTTTATACTATGTATAGTCAAAGGCCCTCAGCTAAGTTCAAGCGAACGACCCTTGCCTTTACATCCCTGATTCAAACAGACCGAAAACTTCTGGTGGGGGCCCAAATCTCAAATTTCATAACATTTTTCAATATTACATAAAATATGCATTAGGTATCTTTGAAATGATTGGAAATTAATGAACAATATCAGCCTGTATTGCTAAAATTTTACTAACTGGGGAAAAACGCTTACGTATTTTAATTTTTTTATTTTTCTTCTAGATCGTTCAACCTTACCGGTGTACCTGCACAGTTATTCTTCTTCTCCCATGATCAATCTCGGAGACATAAAGGAGACCGTCTGAACTGATTTCACGAGATCAGGTAAATTTTTTAGCTGCGTAACAAAATACGTTTAGTGTCTTAGAATCATCAGTTTTCCTCCTAAAAGAGCTCTACACCACTTACGTTTTAGTTCTTTCAAAACGGTTCATTTGAACTAGCGGTCGCAAATCGTGCTAATATTCAAATAATCCTGCGATATAAATATATTATACGTTTACGCGTACACTCTTTTTCCTTGCCAGAGCGCTAAAAATTTCCTGTATGCTACGACGATGAAGACATCAATATGGCAGCTGATGGCTCAGGGCGTTTATTCTCATTTCTCTTGTATTTTTCTCCGGTCTATTCCGAGAAGCTTGTCTTCTCTCTGTTCTCTAGCCACGAAGACGAAGTGGTTGTTTAGTCTTGGAATATATGTGAAGATACCACGCGTGTTCGAGTATTAATTTAGTACGTACCTAGATCATTCCGTTCCATGTTGTGGACTGCTATGCATCAAAGTGATCATCCCGACGAGTTTTGTTTCTTTTTTTTTTTTTCTTCCTTCCTTTATTGTTCTTTTCTCAACGTTTTTCATCAGAACTAGTTTAGATAGAATGAAAAAGAGATGTAAATGACGCGGCAAAAAAAAAAGAGTGTATGTACAAATCTTTAGCAATTTCTATCGTTTCAATCGATGTTTGAAAAATGAAGTTGGAAAAATTAAATCTTCGAAACTCGCGCGCTAATTAATGATTAGAGCTCGCCGAAATCACGTAGTCATTCTTTTGTGAAGATGAGACTTACTAGCCCATAAATGGGAAGCCGTTCGCGCTGTCATATTAAACAGACTAACCTACTCACTTCTTCTGTTTATAACCCGGAGTAATTTGTCTGGATCGGTAGATAATTAATTTGTCTTCTATTATTTCATCCTTAATTTGTGTATGAATGAAGACGCATCAATTAAGGCGAGTGAATGAATATTGTGGTATCTGGTTTACGAGCTCACCGTCACATATCGTTACCTTTTTCCAATTTAGGACAATTTTTATTCAAATTGGGCTCAGTAATTGAAATTTTCTTTCGAAACTGGATTCAATAGTTTTTTTTTTTCGGTTAGAAATGATACGTGGCTGGAAATTATTTTCTTTGTGAATTAAATACAGTAATTTCCGTTTTCGAACGTTTCATCGTGTGTTTATAATTCAAATTGCTCTCGATGTCGCCGACGGCTGTCTACAAAAAATAGAATGGATTTTTAAGTGGCCGGAAATGCGACTTTTCTTCCGTCGGTCCGGTGACTTGTACGCTGGTACACGCGCCTTCGAAAATGTCGTACGACATAAAATTTTCACGCGAGAAAAAACACCAGGTGACAAATGCGACACTCGATTCGGTTTCGTAGTCCTGAATATTAATTCAAAGGCTTATCGTCGTCGGCAGGAAGAAAAGAAGCACTCGTTTCTGAAAAACTGGGCGAGTTTCGTCAGTGTTCACAAATGGGGTACTTTACACACAACTACTAATCAGCGAGTACAAGGGTCAAATGATGAAAAGAAACTCAAATTAATCTAGTCCGAACTAATAATTCAAAGTTTAATGATTTACGGCTCATATAATTACAGACATTTACGTTAATTCGATGTTTCTAGTTACCGCGAGAAGTCAAGTACTACGCGCGTCACATTTGCGACCAGAGGAGGACGGGAATTTCTATTTTAAGTGTTGAAATATTTGTATACTGAATACTCGACTACTATTCATAGAGTAAAAGGCATTTTTTCTTTTTTATTTATTGTACATAAATATAACAAACGACGCATTCTGTATACAAAATCAATTCAATTAGTTTTTCATTTTACTCGAATGGACGCTGGAGCTCAATCTTTCACCACCGTACCGGTACTTATGAACTACAATACTTATTGTTTATGGGTCGATACTTCAACAGTATCACGGGTTTGCAAGGCGCGTAAGCTTCTAGCCGTTAAATATCAGCTTATAGCGTCAAGCCTCAATCTTGAGCTATATTTTCGTAAGCCACAAGTTTTAGTCGGGTTTCTTATCTTCAGTTTTTCTGAGTTATAATATGTGCCGTATCAATTCATCTTCATTTTCAAGTTTGCTTTGTTCGGTAGCCTCCCCGAGCCGAACTCAGCCACCTTGGGGAGGGAAGGCTGAAAACCCCCGAATAGGAGGAAATGACGTCGCCACTGATGTTAATAAGAATAAGAACAAAGGTAAGAAAAGAAACAGGTTAGGTATCGAAATTATGTATTTCAATGTGAGGGGATTAGCTAAAGAAGAGAGAATAGTCGAACTCGAGGAAGCGTTAAATAAAGTAAGATGGGACATAGTAGGACTGTCAGAGGTGAGGAAGGAAGGGAGAGAACTAATACGCAGGAAAAACGGTAACTACCTATACTACAATGGTGAAACTAAAGGTTACAAAGGCGTGGGATTTTACATCAAAGAAAACCTTTGGAAAAGAGTGAAAGAGGTTAAACAGGTGAATGAAAGAATTTGCTTACTCAAAATTGGAATTGAAAAAAATGTCTCACTACTGATAATACAAATCTATGCATCAACGTTAGATGCCGAAGAGAATGATGCAGTCGAATTCTACAGAAGTCTACAGAAGACCCTCGATAACGAAAAGGAGAATTTCACAATAGTAATGGGGGACTGGAACGCGATCGTCGGGAGAGGTGACGAAACGGCAAACGTAGGTCGATTTGGATTAGGTAAGAGAAACGAGAACGGAGTAAGAATGATTGAATTCGCACAGAGAAACAACTTAAAAATAGCGGGTACTTTCTACAAAAAGAGGGAATCACGCAAATGGACCTGGTTGTCCCCGAACGGCAAGACAAAAAACCAAATTGACCATCTGTTAGTGAATGACCTTACAATCGTAAAAAATGTGGAAATTATATCAAAAATAGAGTTCTCCTCGGACCACAGAGCTGGAAGGTGTCACCTCCAAATCCCCAAAAGAACAAAATATAGGAAAGGAAAAAAGGAAACAGTAAGTAGGAAGATGGTAATACCAATATATGTCAACGACGAAGTGGAAAAATTCCTAGAGGGAAAACTCAACGTTATTGTAGAAAAGGCGCAAGAAATGGAGGTACAGAAATTATATGATATATTTGAGAGCACGATTAGGGAAAGAGAACTCAAGTTCGGAAAAAGCAAGGTAAAAGAAACAACGGGCGACAAGATTAGCGTGAAAACGCAGAACCTGATTGCAAAAAGGGAAGAGCTGAAAGTGTTAGAAAACCCAACCCCTAATCAAAAAATAGAACTGGCACTGATTCAAAAGCTGGTGAGAATGGAAATCAAAAACGACTGCTGAGAATTTGAGGCTAGATTAGTCGAGGAAATAATAGAGGAAACGTGGTCTAGACGAAGAATGAAAAGAGAGACAGTTAAGGGTTCAAAATTACTGACAGAGATAAGAAACAAGGAGGGAAAAAATTATCGAGACAATATCCGAGTTCTTTAAGGAATTATACAATGACAATATACCCCATGTCGATACAACAAACGAAGTTCGAGCAGGAATGGAGCCACCTTCCAGAGATCTTTCTCCATACAATGAACCATGCTTTGTGATCTTATCACCCCCTTTCATTCTAAGTGAGGTAATGAAGGCAATGAAATCACTCAAAATAGGTAGATTACCAGGTCCTGATGGTATAGAGTAGACAATTCATTCCTCAAAAGGTTTCAGAATAGCCTAGCTTTACCCTTCCTCTACTTACTCAACAAAATTTTATCAACAGGGAAAACTCCGGAACAATGGAGAGTTGCCGAAATCCGACTACTGCATAAAAAAGGGGAAAAGAATAATATAAACAATTACAGACCCATAAGTCTTACTTCAAACGTGAGAAAAATAGCAATGAAAGTACTCAAGGAGAGGACTTATAAACAGCTAAATGAAAACCAGAGTCTAGAGCAGGCTGGCTTCCGTAGTGGCTTTTCCACTATGGACCACATTCTTACAATGAATCAGATCATAGAGAAGGCTAAAGAGTGGAAAATCGAAATGCATTGTATCTTCATAGATTTTCGCAAGGCTTTCGACTCAATAATCCATAGGCGGATATGGGAATCACTCGAAATTCAGGGTATTGAAAGGAATATGATCGCAACCATAAAAGGTATTTATAAAGATGCGAAAGCATATTATGTTAAAATAGATAGAAAGGGACCACTTTTCCCCATTAATAGAGGTGTCAAGCAAGGGGACCCGCTATCCTCGTGTTTATTTAATGCAGTTTTGGAGGAAATTTTCAAGGAGCTAGATTGGGAAGGAAGAGGGGTGAAAATAGATGGAAAACGGCTCAATCACCTCCGATTTGCAGACGATATAATTCTGCTCAGCGAAAGTAAGGAGGAAGTTGAAAAAATGTTATTCCCAGGTATGAACTCATCAACGCGTGCAAGAAAGGAGGGTAGCCAAAACAAAATACATGTTCAATACCGATAGAGGCGACGTATATGTTAACAGTCTTAAGATCGAAAAAATAATAGAGTACGTATATCTTGGGCAAATATTATCCTTCGAGAACAGACTGGACAAAGAACTGAAGGAAAGGAAAAGGAAAGCATGGGCAGGATATTGGTCACTCAAGGGAATATTTAAAAGCAATATGAGCATCATCTCTAAGATCAAAATACTAGATTCGTGCGTGATGCCCATCTTAACATACGGGGCTCAGACATGGGCGTTGACAAAAAATCAGATCGAAGGATTAAAGAAAACTCAAAGATCGATGGAAAGAAGTTTAATGGAAGTTAGATTAAAAGATAAAATAAGGAGTGAAAATATCAGAGACGAAACGAACTCAGTAGATGTGGGTTACAGAGTCAAGAACCTAAAAAACGACGGCTTCCTTAACGAAGTTAAACGAGGAACACAGGGAACCTGTTTTATGAGTCAAATAGGATTTGGTATTGAAAATTCAAGGAAGCCTGGACCTAGATAAAGCTAGTATAAAGAAGGCCTAGACGTAAAATAAGCCTAGTTTAATGTAGTTTGAAAGTCCAAGTTTTTCTCAAATCTCGAGCTATTTATGATGGGAGGGAGACTTGGGAAAATTTGTCCCCTATCATATATAGCTCGAGAGTCAAAAGTTTTCCAAGTCCCTCTTCTATCATATATGGCTCGAGAGTCGAAGTTTTTCCAAGTCCCCCTCCTATCATATATAGCTCGAGAGTCGAAATTTTTCCAAGTCCCTCTCCTATCGTATATGACTCGAGAGTCGAAATTTTAACAGGGAACCTGTTTTATGGGGGGCTATTTGAGAAATCTGCCGTCCGCCGTCCGCCGTGCGCCGTCCAGCGAAAAACTTAGAAAAATTTCGACCCTCGAGCCATATATGATAGGAGAGGGACTTAGAAAAATTTCGACTCTCGAGCTATATATGATAGGAGGGGGACTTAGAAAAAATTTCGACTCTCGAGCTATATATGATAGGAGAGGTACTTAGAAAAATTTCGATTCTCGAGCTATATATGATAGGAGGGGGACTTAGAAAAATTTCGACTCTCGAGCCATATATGATAGGAGGGGGACTTAGAAAAAATTTCGACTCTCGAGCTATATATGATAGAAGGGGGACTTAGAAAAATTTCGACTCTCGAGCTATATATCATAGGAGAGGGACTTAGGAAAATTTCGAGTGTCGAGCTATATATGATCTAGGCTTCCTTGAATTTTCAATACCAAATCTCATTCGAATCATAAAACAGGTTCCCTGCGTTCCTCGTTTAACTTCGTTAAGGAAGCCGTCATTTTTTCTAAGTCCCCCTCCTATCATATATAGCTCGAGAGTCGACATTTTTTCGAATTTTTTCCAAGTCCCCCCTCCTATCATCTATAGCTCGAGAGTCGAAATTTTTTCTAAGTCCCTCTCCTATCATATATGGCTCGAGGGTCGAAATTTTTAACAGGGAACCTGTTTTATGGGGGGCTATTTGAGAAATCTGGCGTCCGCCGTCCGCCGTGCGCCGTCCGCCGTCCAGCGAAAAACTTGGAAAAATTTCGACCCTCGAGCCATATATGATAGGAGAGGGACTTGGAAAAATTTCGACTCTCGAGCTATATATGACAGAAGGGGGACTTAGAAAAATTTCGACTCTCGAGCTATATATGATAGGAGAGGTACTTAGAAAAATTTCGACTCTCGAGCTATATATGATAGAAGGGGGACTTGGAAAAATTTCGACTCTCGAGCTATATATGATAGGAGAGGAACTTAGAAAAATTTCGACTCTCGAGCCATATATGGTAGGAGGGGGACTTGGAAAAATTTCGATTCTCGAGCTATTATATGATAGAAGGGGGACTTGAAAAATTTCGACTCTCGAGCCATGATAGGAGAGGGACTTAGAAAAATTTCGATTCTCGAGCGAGAAAAATTTAGATTCTCAAACTATATTATGATAGGCTTATAGTAGGTCTAGGCCTTCTTTATACTATCTTTATCTAGGTCGAGGCTTCCTTGAATTTTCAATATCAAATCCCATTCGACTCATAAAACAGGTTCCCTGCGTTCCTCGTTTAACTTCGTTAAGGAAGCCGTCGTTTTTTCTAAGTCCCCCTCCTATCATATATTCTCGAGAGTCGAAATTTTTCCAAGTTTTTCGCTGGACGGCGGACGGCGTACGCCAGGTTTCTCAAATAGCCCCCCATAAAACAGGTTCCCTGTTAATATAAATTCGCAGGACACGTCATAAGAATGAAGTAGGATAGATGGGCCAAGAGAGTAGTGGACTGGAGACCTTATGATAGGAAAAGAGCCAGAGGCAGACCGGTGACCAGATGGCGGGATGAATTTGAGAACAACATAGGAAAAGGATGGAAGAGAATCGCGCAAAGCAGACAAAAGTGGCGAGGGATCGGGGAGGCGTACGCCCGGCTTCAATAACAGTTGAATTATGAGTATGTAAAGAAACATGGCAATACACGCTATTATTATTATTATTATTATTATTATTTATTCGGTAAAAAGAAGAAGGAAAATAAAAAATGAAAATTTAAGTGAAGACTAACAATTTGTCGTCAGTGAAAGTGAATTATTTTTCTATGAAAATTTATAGCTTCAGGTTTTAGGTTTTGAAGCGTAAAACTAAAGGCTTCAAGCTTTAATTATTGGAACTCATATTGAGTGAGTAAAGTGTAAGTAGAGCACTAATATTGAAAAAGTTTTCCAAATGTACAGTAACGAAACAGGTATACTTGGACTTCGCCGACGAAAACGTTCGGTATCATCCTACAAGAAAAACTTTTTACTCTGCCACGAAACAACAGATACCCATAAAAACCCTCCTAGTCTGAAGTACGCCAAAATGGTGAAAAAGATTGTGGGCCAGAACTACTGTCGATTCAATTAGTTCTACACCCAGAAAGAAGGTCTATAGCGATGGGTTCACTAATGTCAGCGGTCTGAATGATGTGGAAACTAATTATTGAAAGGCAACAATTGCAAAAACCTGATCAAACATTAAGGCTAGATATGTAAATAATATCCTGATTGTGTATGGTCAAGCACTCGTAGACAGGTAAACCAATGCCTTCTGAAAATGAATGCTAATGGATTCAAAGTGGAAAAATACAATGAGACCATCAACTGTTTGGACCTAACACTCACACTGGTAAACGACAGGATAGAATACAAAATCTGTAGGAAGCCATTGTACACTGCCACTATCATCCCGAACGACTCACTCCGCCACCCCAGATATAAATAACCGGCGATTCAGAACTACTGTCACTGAGCAATGCAATGTCTATCCTGGATTGAGATTCTAGAGCAAACCACAGCAGCCTACGGCTACTCTAGAGGCGCGTTTGAGGGAGTCCTTGGGGAAATGAAAGCAAAGAAGATAACCCATGACACCTTTCCCAACCAGCACCATACATGGGGAAGAACATAAACAAGATGATGAACTTTGACTATAATAGAACTTTGTATGGACTGACTTGACAAGGCATCTGCGGGGAGGCAGAGGGAATACACTTGTTCAGGGATAATTTTCGAGCAGGCTGCATTCACAACGTACAATTCGTGAAGAAGCTATGGGTTTGCCGTCAACGCTGGATGCAATCCTCCTTACTTTTATCGTACAAGTTACCCCCCTTGACGCAGATAACTGCTTCACTGAACGCGTTTGTTGTATCAGTCCATACGAAGTACTATGTAGTCAAAGATGATGAAAACGTCCAGTGGTTATAAATTGAATATTGGCGTACCAAAGAACCCACCTACGGTGAAGAGGATAAGCAACGACCAGACGGAAGAGAAAGACAGAGGGAACTTGACAAGCTTATATTTGCAAACAGTGCAATGACATCTACCTTGGTGGAACTGGGAGAAAGTTCAACGCTAAGAAAAGAGAACACAAAACATCAAGAGAAAAAGATGATGGGAAGTCACCGTCTGGTAAAACCTGCAATGAAAAACCATACCATGGTGAAAAAATATTTGAGATTATACATACTGAAAACCATACAAAGAGAAGAGAACTTTGGGAACAGATGGGGATTGTAAAAGTAAAGAGGGGAAAAGTCAGTCTCTCGAACAATGTAAACACATTTGATAGCAAAAGATGATTTGGCTTTGTGATTGGATGAGAGGTAAAGAATAAAACCGACCGATAAGATGACAGTACACCCAGTAACCTACAGAAACGCAGCACGTTGAACCAATCACGACCAATCAGATCGGGCAGATCGCCGTGTCATACTATAAAAATTAATGTTCAAGGCCTTATTCTTCAGTAGCAATACAACTAAATATGTGGTAACAACATACGGAAGTACTCTTGCAAGCTAACTAATAAAGTAAAATATTGCACTTGAGATCCGTCTAATAACCAGTGCTCCGCCTACACCTCTTCATACTCAAAATGAGTTCCAATGGTAATATTCTCCCGCTTAACTAATCCAACTTGCTCATCATATCCTGCTAATATTAAGAATGGATGGTAAGAAATCAGTTTTGAATGTACTCGTATTTGTAGTAGCGAGCAAGAGCACTACCTCCTTACTAATGAAATTAATCTGCGGTACAAGTAAGTTGAAAGAATTATGCTCTATCTGTCGAGAATTCGTTATGTTACTTACAAACAACGACTTTTTTTCTCTTCTACCTCTTTATGATCCGCGATCAACAAGTGCATATATCAGTTGGGAGATTCAAACTTGAACTCTGAATCGTCTGTAGAAGCCACTGTATTATGAGCTAAATCGATTTGTTTGGTAGCCAGATGTAGGCAGAATGAGTACACTGTATTTTATAGAAATGGAAGATATGTAGTTAACAGCATTTGCCGGTCATCATAGTCGCCAGAATGCTCAGCGCGCTCGGTACTTTTTTTCCTCTCTCTCTCTCTCTCTCTCTCTCTCTCTCTCTCTCTCTCTCTCTCTCTCTCTCTCTCTCACAACCGCTAATTATTACTCTATTACCTGGCCAATTTTATTGAAGGCGGCTATCCGTAATAAAACGTTCACTTTTATATTATACGCTTATTTACACTCGTAAATCCTTAGCATCAAACCGTCGCGAACCTGTTTCTACTATATGGTGAGCTTTGAAATCGTTTATAAATAAAGTTCGAACGCTGTGGAAACACCTCGGAAATGAACTAAATCCAGAATAGCTGCAGGATTTATAGTACGATAATAGCTAGTAAGTGCTAACGTGAATTGTGGAATGAGACTCGTGTAAAACTGACTATAATTACACAATCTCGTATTTAATTTTCTTCTGCCTTGGAAAAAAAAAAGAACTTTCAAGTCCATTGACCATGTACGTGTCGTTTGAAATCGAGGAAATTTGTACTTAAAAAGAGTCAGAATACAACCAGGTCAAAACCTTACAGGTTTAAATGACAATAATATTTTACCGCGGAGAAGAAGAAAAGAACTGATAGGAATCATGCTAGAAAACCGATCGTATGATAATTCATTTAAATACAGGTTGATACTGAAACAGAATACTAGGACTAGAGCTATATCTGCAGAGTTTTAGCATGGCCTATACTTTTTTTTTTGTAAGGCCAGAGCTTTTGGAATCTTATCCTGGCTCATGTGCTTATAGAGGCTCTCCAGAATATTTTTCTCTGCCGACACTAATAAGGTATACCAACTCATATATTGACTCAAAACTCGACATTTTCGAAGTTCAATTCACAAAGCCACGCTTATCCCCTCTCCTGGACACTCCAACGTCATAACGTAGAATTCACAATATTCAAATCGAATACCAGCGTATAATACATAAAATACTCACAAGAAAGCAACAAATATTGTAGTTTTATGATACAGAAAGCATCTTTACAAAAATTATGATTTTTGGATGAGCAAGTTCACTCCACTGCGCTCGTGACCATATGTGTAATACAAGAAGTAGCTGTAATATCTTCCATAACAAGCCCCTCTTTTATTTCATTTCGTAGTAGAAAGGATATAGAACTCAATACTTCAGCAGGAGGTGTACTTATATAATGAGCAGCAATGAGTTGTGAGTGTTTACGCGCTCGAGAGGGAATCTAAGTTGGAGACGGTATGTCTAAGCTTGATGGAGAAAAAAATTTAGAGGCCATTGGTAACATTGCAATGTTTTGTTTCCCTTATGTTCACATGCGAGTAGACATGTCTTGTCAGGTTAAAATCGGTCGATATTGTTTTGTAAAGTCTCGGTAGAAGGAAAATGTGAGACTTGAACAAAGCGAGTTTATCCTTTGAAAAAGAGATTTGCTGTAAGTGAGGCTTGAGTTGCGCGAGCTGTATATTAAGAGTGAATATTGATATGCTTAGCAATGTGTATTAGCTGTGCTGTACCTCAAAATTATACGATAGAATATTCACCAGGTTTAGAGAAGGAAGGAAGGAAGAGGAGTTATGACGAAAAAATCTCCTAGCCCAGACGGGAATCGAACCCGCGACCTCTCGTTTTCATGACGAGTGCAATAACCGCTCCGCTACCAGACCCTAAGATTAGATTTTCATATTTCGCCTTCAGATGGACGTTCCAAAGGGTAAAAAGACCACAGTACATTTCAGGCCGTTGCAAATGCACACAGCAGCCTAGAGGAATAACTAAAAATCCCTGGAGGGGGAAAGATGATCGGTAGAAGGAAATAGAGCAGATGTTCACAAGGAGTAGCATAGAGAAGGGAGGAAGAGGAAATATGACGAAAAAATCTCCTAGCCCAGACGGGAATCGAACGTGTGCGACCGTTCGTTTTCATGACGCTACGCTACCCAGGCCCGAAGATTAGTACGATACGGAATAGTAAATTTTCTTGAAGTCTCTCTTATTTGAATTTGATCCACCATCAAAAAATTCCCATCATCTAACCCAGACAAATTCCCGTATTAATCTAGCCTGGACAAATTCTTCTCTACAACCGAACTCAATTTAGGTTGATTACGTCATGAGAGTCAGACGCAGACATCTTTTGAAAATGCATCCTCTTCTATGCAACATAAACCTAACCTAACTTAGGTTGATGACGTCATCAATGGTAGTGGACATTTATCCGACAATGATGGCGTCACAAAAGTCAATTGTCATTCCAAGTCCCTCTGCCAAAATACAGCTCGGGGAATTTTTCCAAGCCCCAATTTCACATATACGAGTATATGTCTCAATAAACAGAAAATTAATACTCCCAAATCTCTGGACATTTTTCTGAAAACGATGACGTCATAAAGGCGGACGCGGATGCTCTCGCACTCAGGGAAGTTTCCTGAGAACGCCTCCTCCCCCAAGAAAACGGATAGTGGGTTTCCCCCTCAAAAAAAAATTTTAATCGCGTAACCTAACCTAATTTAGATTGATGACGTCATCAAAGTCGGACGCGGGCCGGTTAGGTAATCGCCCTATCAGGCCCTCGTTGTTTCTGATACTTTGTTTAGGTACAAACTCAGAGTTTTCTTTCGAGAATGTGACAGGAATCTTTGCTACCTTATAACATTGTGATTGGATGCTGCTAATCAGTGGTCGTATTGAACAGTTCGCTTTGTGAAGTTTTGTAGGCCTCATGACCAGAAATATCTTTCCATTTCAACTCTTTTTCCAGCCTGTTTTAGTATTTCTATGTCGGGTCATTCCTCAGCTCTTGACATCCATTCTCTGTAATGTACGACTCCACTTTTTATGTGTAGTCGTTCTTCTCCATTACCACCACCGTATGGATCACTTTGTTCAGTCAGACCTGCTGATGTAGATTTGTAACCTTCCTTTGCATTACCGACTCGAAATCAACTCTCGATCGACGTCGACTTGAGATCGATTTCAAGTTGACCAATATAAATTCCTGAAAAACTATGAATCGACTGTTACTTGACGGAACAGAGCTATCGATTTTAGTGTCGATGAAAAAATCTGGAGAAGTCGACTTGAAATCGACTCCAGATAGGCGCCGACATTAATTTAACGTTGATTTTAAGCCGACCAGCGTATATTGCTAGAGACCTTCAACCACGCCTCTAGAATAACCGTCAGCTGCTGCGAACTGCTTCACTATCTCGATTTCTTTTCTCGTCTCTTCATTATATTAGAGTTTCACAGGTTTTAACAGGGGACCTGTTTTATGAGGGGCTATTTGAGAAATCTGGCGTACGCCGTGCGCCGTCCAGCGAAAAACTTAGAAAAATTTCGACTCTCGAGAATATATGATAGGAGGGGGACTTAGAAAAAATTTCGACTCTCGAGCTATAGATGATAGGAGGGGGGACTTAGAAATAATTCGACTCTCGCGCCATATATGATAGGAGAGGGACTTAGAAAAAATTTCGAATCTGAAGCTATATATGATAGAAGAGGGACTTGGAAAACTTTTGACTCTCGAGCTATATATGATAGGGGACAAATTTTCCCAAGTCTCCCTCCTATCACGAATAGCTCGAGATTTGAGAAAAACTTGGACTTTCAAACTACATTATAATAGGCTTATTTTACGTCTAGGCCTTCTTTATACTAGCTTTATCTAGGTCTACAGTCCGTTTAAAATAAGAGTGCTACTATGCAACCCGCAACAAACGCTGACATATGGACAGCGCGGTAACGCAGGGCAATACTCCTCTTACCGCCTAATACCGCACAGTCTACAAATCTCCTTGCGCGCCGTGAAAACCAGTAGCACTCTTATTTTAAACGGACTGTAGGCTTCCTTGAATTTTCAATACCAAATCCTATTTGACTCATAAAACAGGTTCCCTGCGTTCCTCGTTTAACTTCGTTAAGGAAGGCGTCGTTTTTTTCATAATAGGGACGAAAACGTGAAAACCATTTGATCTAATGTAGAAGCTTCGAGCTACAGAGATGCCAGTAGACTACTGATGCCTGTGGCCTATATATTACGCCAGTAAAAGCGACGGTTTCCCTAACGATGTCGAACGAGGAACGCAGAAAACCTGTACTAAATTGGCTTAGTCCCTTCAATGAGCTAAATATGCAATGCTTCAAACGCCATAAGTCCCCCTTCCTTCATACCCTATTACGAGTCGCGTGTTGAAATTTTTCCGAGTGCACCTCCTATCATGTATAGTTGGAGAGTGAAAATTTTTTCAAGTCCCTCTCCCATCATAAATAGCTTGAAGGTGGAGATTTTTCTAGTCCCAATCCTATCATATAATAGCAGGTGAGTGAAACTTTCTTGAAGTTATCATATACGGATAGCTCGGGAATGGAAAATTTTCTAGTCCCTTTTCACTCTCGAGCTCTATATGATAGGAGGGGGACTTGAAAAAGTTTTTACTCTCGAGCCCGTTATATAATATGATAATAGGGGGACTTACGGTGTTTGAAGCATTGCATACCTGGCTTATTGAAGGGGCTAAGCATATCGGTGTACAAAGCATTGCATGTCTAGTTACTTGAAGGTGCTATCTAAATGCGGGTTATATAATGTATTATTTTCAACTCATAGAACAGATTCCCTGGGTTTCTCGTTCAACATCGTTAAGGGAGTCGTCGTTTTTGCTAAGTCGGCCTCCTATCATATGTACCTAGAGAGTCGAAATTTTTCCCAAGTTTTTCAGTTCAGAAAAAAGAGACTCAATAGATGGGCGCATAAAGAGAGCCGATGAAGGGGGTAGACGGATGGGTGAAATTGTGGCACGAACTCTGAGTCCTTCTGAAAACCCCACTGCATTGCGATTAATTTTCCAGATTCGCATTCTTCATCCGGACTTCTCCTTTTCTTTCAATGACTCCGTATACATTTACGTATAGGTATCATCAAACTTGGCATCATTTTGTGATTCAAAATAATTAGGAGAGTTTCTTTGATCCCTTTTTAAGCTCTCTTTTCTCCCAAATACCTAGTTATAAAAAAAAAAAAAAAAATGTTAGACAAGCTATTGTGTTCCTTCCTGCGCTTATTTTTGTCGCTATGGTAATTAGATGACTTCTTGCCTCGGTGTGTATCGTACTCCAGAAAACAGAACAAGTTTCGATGAGAATTTTCGTCTGTATACCGATCACTGATCGGCTCGCATACAAATACTGCAGTCAAAAATACGAACAGACGACGTACCAGACGGAAAAATAAATTACAGTTAGAATTTCGATAAAATTGAATGCCTTTATCTGCCATCTGAGTTACGATTTCCAGGAGACGAATAAAAAGATGCACGCAAACCGCGTCAGATGAAATTTCGCATTTCTTTTTTCGGTAATTTGAAAACGATTAGTCATCTGATTAAAAGGTGTTGACAGTAATTTGGTGCATACAAACAAAACAAAAAAAAAAAAACTAGTTCAACACTGTGAGTTGATATCGGATAGCGAGACGTTTGAAATATTATGATTACTGTAAAAACGGTGACAAAATACAAGTACTACGAGTTTAAAAGGTACGAGTTTTGAAAATTCAGATTCTAATCTTCAGCTTGACCCGTTCTATCGAACAGTTTGAACTAGTCAACATTTTTGCAAATTCAATGACGCTGTCACGTACAAGGAATTATTTCCACCCGTCGCAGTGTTTTCGGTCTTATCTCTTGGGCAAAATTATCTAAATAGTGCGGAGTTCTTCTTTCGGGCGCCTGATCGGTACGGAATTCGAATTATTTTTAATCATCGAGCGTCCTAATGTAGACAAATTAACGGAAACGAACACTTTGAAGTTACCTAAATGTTTTATTGAAAACTTGAGTACCTCATTTAACTGTTTTTAACCTAACGGAAGTTTGAAGGGGAGTTTTTTCGTAAAGAAGAAAAGTAAGGTCAGTATTTGGCCTATTTTAAATGTGAAAATTTTTTGAAAGAGAATTTCATGTCTTTTGTATAATATATTATTTTAATTTGTTTTTGTGTTTTGAATTTATTTCCTCTTCTCTTCACTGTTCCTCAGAACAAAAATTGTGCAGTAGCAGTAGTTCTAAATCGCCACTAACCTATGGTGTCTGGTGTGGTGGTAGGAGTCGTTTTGGATGATGTGTTGGTACGAATTTTAGGAGTAAGGGGTTAATCAAGAAGCATTGAATGAGAGAATAGGAGATGAGGGCCTTAGTTTGAGGATGAGTGACAAGATGGGATCGAATCAACAGCAGGGGTGAATTACGTGGGCTGAGAGAATTTAAAATGATGGTAAGATTTGAGTATGGGGCTGTTGGGGCCAGAAAGTTAGCGGTGAGTGAAAGGGCGCGGTAACGGAGACGAGCCTCAGAGCCCAGGCTGAGTGATGAAAGGTTGGTGTATAGAGCACCAAGGGCCAGTCGAAGCCTGGTGGATTTTTGAAAATGCGTGAAATTTGAAGAAAGAGCGGTATAGTTTAGTGAAGACGGCACGAATAGGAATCTTCAATTGTGAGTGAATACAGTTAATTTTGTTGGAACTCGAACATGAAGGAGATTAAAATTTTACTTAACTGAATCTGCGGACTGAAAGGAAGAAAACAACTCAAAACGCACTTCGTTCATTACTCAAGGGGTCATACTTACGAGGACAATATCCTAATAGTAAAAAGTCGATTGTAGATTGGAAGTTGGAATCTTTTCATTTCCTCCTCCATAATATAGCCTCCAAGTCCACATTGTTCAATTAGCTTCTTCTTCTTCTTCTTCTTCTTCTTCTTCTTCTTCTTCTTCTTCTTCTTCTTCTTCTTCTTCTTCTTCTTCTTCTTCTTCTTCTTCTTCTTCTTCTTCTTCTTCTTCTTCTTCTTCTTCTTCTTCTTCTTCTTCTTCTTCTTCTTCTTCTTCTTCTTCTTCTTCTTCTTCTTCTTCTTCTTCTTCTTCTTCTTCTTCTTCTTCTTCTTCTTCTTCTTCTTCTTCTTCTTCTTCTTCTTCTTCTTCTTCTTCTTCTTCTTCTTCTTCTTCTTCTTCTTCTTCTTCTTCTTCTTCTTCTTCTTCTTCTTCTTCTTCTTCTTCTTCTTCTTCTTCTTCTTCTTCTTCTTCTTCTTCTTCTTCTTCTTCTTCTTCTTCTTCTTCTTCATCAGTGCCCTGACCGATCTCGATCTTTGGCTCTTCATATGGCAAGCTGAACCAACTCTGCGTATGCTTTTCGATCCGCTGCTGTGGGGAATAATTCATCAACGGTGCGACCCGTCCATTTCCTTACATCCCTCAGCCAGGACAGGCTTGACATTCATAAACTCTCCGAGTTTAGGTCCACCTGACGTATTCTAGATTGTAAGTTGGAATTATCCCATTTCCTCCTCCTTCATGTAGCCTCCAAGTCCACGTCATTTAATTAGCTCGACATTCATAAGCTTTCCGAGTTTAGGTCGCCCTGACGTATACAGCTGATAATAAAAAAAATGAGCGGAAGCTAGCATGCGTCTCTTCCAGAAACACGTGGAATTTGTACAGGTGTAGTATGCTGTACGAGTATGTTAGGCTAAATGGCTCACAGGTTCATTCTTAGCCTGAATTTTTCCAAGGTTTTCAAAGCCACTAGCACAGGGCAAGACGACCTCTTTGGATGAAGTCTCAAATATAAATAGTGTATATCAGGCCGAGTAAAGCCTAGTATATTGCAAGTTAAGCCTAGCGTAATGAAGGTACAGGATACAGATCTCGACTAGCTTTTGGAGGCTCACTAGCTCTCGGGGGCGAACGAGCGGTCTAATATACTGTAAGTTAGGCATGTTAAATGAAGGCTAAAAGTCGAACCCTAAAATAGGTCAAGGTCACTGATGACGTCTTCAAGCGTGACAGAAACCGTGATGACATTTTCGCAGGAATAACCGCCGCACCGCCAAAGCTTTCGGAAAACCGTCAAAGAACCTTGACAGTTTTTCATTACAATTTTTTCAAGAGTATTCCCAATCTTATTATTTCAAAGTTCCTCTGTTTTAGATGTATACAACTCAAAGGTCTCAATTTCTTCAAGTTCTCGTCCTAATTCAAAGTTTTCTCCAGTCCCTCTTTTCCTATACAAATCAAAGTGCAACATGATTTCATATATATGAAGACTCAAGTTTTCCATAGGGTCGACCGCGGAGGAAGAATATTTATTTTTTAGCCTATCAACGAAGGAAGCCGAATTTTTCACAGAGTAGGGTGACTCAAAATTAACTCTGGATTTGAACCAAAGGACTAAGAATTTCGCGGGGGAGTAAGGGGCTGGGGGAAGACACAAAGGAAAGAACGGGACACACCGGAATATCTTTTTTTGTGGACCTTGGGTAATCTGTGCGGGAGGGGTGGAACGGAATTAAGCTCACGGGGGACTCTTTTTAACAAAGGAATTCTAAAAACTTTTAAGGTATTTTCTTCAGCAGCATACTGGTTAAGTACGTCGTAAACCTTGGACACGTAAGCGGACTTCTGCATCACAACAATGACATTTCCTTTATCAGCCCAAGTCCTCCTTCCTTACCCTCTCTTGAGCCCTTTGGTCACTCAAGGGACGGGGTGGAGTATTGCGTACTAAATCAGCACAAGGTTTTCAAATATCAACCCCGGGTCTAATTTTTACAGCTAACTCAGCAACGATATTCGCCAAAATATCAGCGTCACTGGGGGGCAGCCCAAACTTCAAACCCTTCTCCAGGAGGTTCAGCTCACTGCTATTGAACTCGACCTGATACGCGGCTATGTTATATACGTGGACCAGTCCCCGAGATCTCCTTTTGGAGTTTCTGACGAGCAATACCCTTCCATAAAATTTACTCTAGAAGTTGGGGGTGCTTCAATTAATTACCTATATTTGACGATCTCTGAAAAGACGGCGTCCATGAGTTTGCCATCTATAGGAAAGATACTTCGACCGATATTCTAATTCACGGCTCGTCTTTTCGTCCTCTTTCTCACAAGAACACTACATTTAATAGTTTGAACGATCGGCTGACACACATCCCATTGAGTCAGCCCGCTTTCTACAAGGAATTGTTGACAATGAAACACTTTGCCAGAGTGAATGAGGTCAATTTGAATATCGATCTCATGATTCGCAGGAAAATTACGAGGAAATTCCTCGATTCTACTACCTCCGTCCTTCCCTCGCGATTTGAACCGTGAAGAACCGTGATGGCAGGAAGCGCTGGATCAGGCTCCCATTTTTGAGGAAGTTATCCTCTCAGTTGGGTCATGTTCTCCGGCCCTTTCGCTTTTGTCCTGCGTTTTACGATCCTAATACTGTTGAAGGATTATTTGTCGAGCTCGAGGACCCTGTCCCACCGGTTGAGAGGAGTGAATCCATAAGATGGAATCTGGCGACTGTAAAGGAGTTTACGCCAGCTCAAAATAAGAGTGACCGAACCTGAGAAAGCGTGGGCAAACAAGAATGTAGGACAATCGGAATTTGCAGACCATTTCACCACCAGTGGTCGCAGCTTCGAAGAAAGATCCGAAGTCCTCCTTCACAAGAAAAATTCATATTTTAAAGGTAGAAAGTATCGAAATAATTCGTTATCTGAATTAGCGACACAGGTACTTATTTGTTTAGGGGTTGATTAAACTAGTTTATGAGTATGATTCACATCGTGATGACTTGCTAGTTCGGATAATTCAGTCGCCGTCGGGTTCGTTTCTTTCAGGTTAATTTCAACGGCCCCCCAAGTTGGATTTTGGGGTCAGGAATGTTTGAAAATGATTGTTCTTAATTTGTTCTAAATGTTCTTCATAGTTTTGGGATTTGTTCCCACCCCCTTGTCCTTGTATTTGAGGACCAAGTTTGGGGGGCTATAGAAATGGTAGCCCCCAGTTGGATTTTAGGGTCAGGAATGTTTGGTAATAATTGTTCTCAATTTGTTCTAAATGTTCTTCATGGTTTCAGAATTTGTTCCATCTTTATTCATCCACAAACTGTATTTTTAAATTGGGGGGGGGGGGAAGAAAAATGAAGAGTCATTTCCTATCAAATTCATATTTTTTGACTGAAAATATGCTTTCAAGATATCCCAAATGTTCCTACGGTTGTGAATAATTTTACCACCATAATACGCTCTTAGTCTGATGATTTGAGTGCGGCATAAAGTAGGGAACAATGAAATAATAGTTATACATACGGCAAGATTTGAAATATCATGTGATTCGTCGAAAGACTTCGTCCTCCGAGTACAACGAACGGCGAGTTTATTTTATGAAATCGGGATGGCATATTCGGAGTAAGTGTGATGCCGCGGGACTTTGAAATATTTTTGTACTTCTTGGACTTGTAAAATTTTTCATTTTCGTTTCTTGGACTTGGAAATATTTTCAACTGTCGGACTCAGAATTATTTTTAAATTGCGGGACTTCGAAACATTTTCATAAGTGGACTTGTAAAATTTTTCATTTTTAATTCTTGGACTTGGAAATATTTTCAACTGTCGGACTCAGAATTATTTTTGAATTGCGGGACTTCGAAATATTTTCATAAGTAGACTTGTAAAATTTTTCATCTTCAATTCTTGGACTTGGAAATATTTTCATACTTCTTGGACTTGTAAAATCTTTCATTTTTGATTGTCTCCCACAGGTGAAAATATTACGAAGTCCAAGAATTGAAAATGAAAAATTTTACAAGTCCAAGAAGTATGAAAATATTTCAAAGTCCCACAACTCGAAAATAATTCCAAGTCCAACAGTTGAAAATATTTCTATACCTAATAGGACATAGATAATCTGCAGGTAGAACATGAATACAATAAGAGTGTTTTTATTGTAAAAATGTAGAACAGGAAAAGCTATAAAATGAAAACCCGGATACTATTGACTCACAAGATTCTTTTTAGACCATCCTCCCCTCCCCAGTTTCTTTGAATTTTACGGGTGAGAAGACTTGAAGAAAGTCCAAGAGTAGGTGTATGGTAAAGTAGACCTTCAAGAAGAAAAGAATGAAATTATTACTCATTTATTAGCTTTCTGAATATTACTGTATTTCAAAAACGATATCATTTGTATTGTATAACTATTTTTTCTATGTTCCCTACTTTGTGCCGTACTCAAATCATCAAACTCAGAGCGTATATGGTGTTAAAATTATCCACAACCGTAAGGAACATTTGGGATATCTTGAAAGCATGATTTCCAGTCAAAAAATATGAATTTGAGAGGAAATGACTCTTCATTTTTCTTTAACCATGCTCCCCCCTCCCAATTTAAAAATACAGTTTGTGGATGAATAAAGATGGAACAAATTCAGAAACCATGAAGAACATTTAGAACAAATTGAGAACAATTATTACCAAACATTCCTGACCCTAAAATCCAACTGGGGGCTACCATTTCTATAGCCCCCCCCCCCCCAAACTTGTTCTTCAAGTACAAGGACGAGGTGGTGGGAACAATTTCCAAAACTATGAAGAACATTTAGAACAAATTCAGAACAACCATTTTCAAACATTCCTGACCCCAAAATCCAACTGTTTTCTGGTCTCGCTAGATAATGGTTTCTTGATCAGAAGCGCTCACGGATTGTGTTATTGTTTCTGCGGTTCATGCAAAACTTATTGTATTTACTCTCTTTAGTATCCCTCTTCACTTCCAAATTACGGTTGGTTGAATAAACTGATCAAATTCACCAGGAGGAGTCCAGAATATCCACAAGATATTCAACCTCAGTGTGATATCGAGCCCTCCATCTGCAACTCAGGCGTGGATCCACGAGGGGAAACTCTGGAAAAATAGCGGAAATTGTAAAATTCTCAGTTGGAGACCGCTGACAAATTTTCCCCACCGCTTCGCCGTTTACATTCAGTCTGTTGATATCCTCAGGTGAATCTTTCGAGAAGGCTTCTGTTTATCACTTCTTCCAAACCACCGTCGGACTATGTAAAATATGATTTTAATTAAGAGTCTCTTCGCGACTCCCTCAAACTAGTGAAGTTGTTTCATATGAAGAATTATCATTTGTTTGCGTGGCGAATCTGTAAATATTGCTGCCGCGGATTGAACTAGAAAATTCGGTCTTTATTTTTTATAAAATAAAATAAAGGGGGTTCAAGTGAGATACAACCACTAATTGGACGTTAATGCGTACAGATTTTCAAAGATCAAAAGCCATGCGAGAGAAGCTGTTTACATTCTGGTTCACAGTATGTGTTAGCCGAACGAATGCGTTCGTCCTCCTAATTCGTTCTGGATTGATGAATTACCCGATGTACACGCTCTCGATAAATGAAAAAGGAAAAAAAAAAATTCTGTTCAAATCTCTTCACAGATGTTCGGTTACGGTGCCGAAATACCCCGCAGGATGTGCACGCCTGTCGACATAAGGTTAACACGAATGAAGATGTTACCTGTGGTTCAAGAGTAACCTGAAAGTTTTTCTACACCTCTACGAAATTGATAATACCGTAAACATGAAAAAATCGTGGTGTAAGTAGAAATATGTGCTTAGTGTAAACTGTATTGATTTATATATGCTAGAATAACTTACATCTACATTACTGATTAATCAAAAACATCATTCACAGAGACTCGCCGACACCCACCAATTTCCGGCAGTTGATTTCTTCTTCTTTCTTTCTATACGTAAGTCTAGTTTTATTCTAATTGACGCTAAAATGTGCGATGTCCACCCACGTAACCTATTATTGTATATATTAGGAAGTATTTTCACACCATTTTCAACTTGCTAATATGTCATCTTTCTTATAAACGATGCCGCATTTTAGTGCGTTGTTGAAAGCCTCGGTATTTTTGTCCGCCGCGAATCTCGAGAAAAAAAAAAAAAAGGTAGAGAGGGAGGGACCTATATATATTTCCTGTCGCTAAGAACATTTAAATCTGTATCAGAAGTCGTCTCTAGTTTATCGCGAGACTAGTTGATGTACATAATATGATCTCAAAAGGTTTATTTTGGTTTTCTTTCGATCGTACCGGTATACGTATACGGTACAGGTAGGTATTAACATCTGTAATTTGTGAAACGTGTAAAGGAGTAAAAAGGCGAATAATATATGTACGCTCAAAGGAACACCTATGAATGTAGTACAAGATCTATATAAAGAAAAAGACTATCGATACGAAAAAGCCGCAGGGTGACATTCTTATTTCGAATGTATATTCGTTTTTGAACGCGGCCTGCCAAGCAGACTGCGCGTTTCTTTCGTTTCCTTTTCGGTAAAAATGGTACAAGTAGAAATTTTTATCGACGCAGCCGATGAAAGAGTGCGAACAATGAGACAGTATCTGTCGTCTTCTGTGTGACTCGGTGTCCGTAGCTGTGAAAAGAAGCCGGACTATTGTGGTCGGCGGCGGCGGTAAGCGCGGTCTCTGAAGATTCAACTAAACGGTAACAAGACAGCCTGACAACCCAACGCGATGCTCATTAAAAACTTCTCCCTTACCCGGTGTTCATACATTATTTCGAATCGTTTAATCTGACAAATGCGAAACGTAATACTCCCAACTGTCACACGTTTGAGTGACTCGCTGAAGCTGGGTACGCTCATGTCACGTGCTCGCTCGTTTCCGATCTGCAACCTGCACGAAAATCGACGACTTTATTATTACCGAAGGAAAAAGTAAATTCTCGACGGGATGGTTTCTTCTGGTTCGATTCTTCTCAAGAACGTGGATACATTCTAGGAGAGTATTACGTCTGGCCTGATTCCTGTATTAAACTTGAATATTCTGAGGAAGGGTTTGGTCTTGCCCAATTCCTCCTTCGTGAGGAGGATTCGGTCTGACCGACTCCTCTGCTAAAATAAGTATATTGCAAGTTATTGTTGAATGAGTGAAACAACGTTTACAAACGCTCCCGTTTTCGAACCGATGACGCTCGTTCATCTTCAGAACGCTCTGCCCTCTACTAAATTAGGATACTTTCGCGGGGGAATCGGTCCGGTCCGATTCCTCTGTTGCAGGCCATAGAAAACGGACGAACTCGATCTCGCTCAATTTGTCTATCATTCTAAAAGGAGGATTCGGTCTAGCGTAATTTCTTTCTTGAATCTGAACATTTTAGGGAAGGATTCTGTCTGGCTTGATTCTTGAATATTCTTAAAATTAAAGGTATCTCAGGTGTGCAATTCTACTCTATCAGTTAGCTTACAAGAGTACTGTCGGGTGTTACCCCATTGTCGAAGATCGCCGCAAGATTCTTTAAAGAAAACTACCAGTCCACACCTAAACAAAGCATTAGAAACAACAAGGAGCTGATAGAGGGATTGGACGAGGTGGTAATCGAGAGCAACGATAAACTGATCAAATTTTTGATTGACCCAGCTAAAGTCAGTTGCTTTATTGCGTCCCATAACCCTCAATGTTCATCTGAAATCAACGATACGCCGACTTCAATACCGAGTCAGTATACGATGTCAGATTTTTTTGGTCAGGTCAATCCATAGTCAATTTTGAGCCAAGGTCAGCAATCGCTTGACGGACTTCGATTCAGTTACTGATCGACGTCGAAATGAACGCCGATATCTATCGCTCTAAAAATGTCAAGTGGTCAACTTGGAATCAACGTCGAAATCTTCAATTCAAATTTCGAATTGACGTACATCGACGTTGGTACTCCATTTTGATTGATCAGACTCGTAGATCTGTGGTCGATGTACAGCCCGCATCCTCTTTTACGATGCCTACCGGAAATCGACTTTACTAATTATTTTGAATCAAAGTCCATTTTTAGTTGACATTGAAATTTAGCACCAGAAGTCGACTACATTTGAATACCAACAATGATTCGATAGAACAAAACTAGTGGTCGATTTCGATTCAAAATTTGATCATTTGTCGTCGATTTGCCATAAGATGCAGGTGAAACGCATTCGACAAAAAGCACACGGTGATTTTGCGTTCACTTTTGATCAAAATGACTCGTCGATTTGGCGTGAGGTAGACTTCGATCCAGAGTCGATATAGTTTATCGAGGAGAAAACAAATTTAGAGGCCAATGCAAGCTTTGTAATGGCAGCGGGGAATCCAAAAAAATTTTCTGGCATAGCCAAATAAATGAAAATCATGTTCCATGTCTTTTGTATTTTATCAGTCATCTTGAAATATTTCATTCTAGGCTTCTACTAGGTCAAGTGTTCGTGAGATATTATTCGTTTACCCCTTTACCTATCTTGGCGTCGTATAAGTCTTGTATGAGAAATATTTTGAGGTAATTGTGGGTGTTCTATATTTTGAGATATCAACTTTCGTGGGCGAACGAGCGATCTCGCTGTTGTATTGGAATGGTATAAAATTTTCTAATTATTAATTATATTAATTATATTTTAATTGTTTATTTATTTAATTATTTAATATTATTTATTTATTTATTTATTTATTTATTATTAATTATTACGAGTTCGCCCCCTGTCTCGCTGTTGTATTGTAATGGTATGAGACAATTCAAGTCTAGGGGACTTGGAAAAATTTCGACTATCCAGCCATATATGATAGGAAGAGGGACTTGGAAAATTTCCCAATTATTAATTATATTAATTATTTAATTATTTAATTATTTATTTATTTATTTATTATTTAATTATTTAATTATTCAATTATTCAATTATTTAATTATTAATTAATTAATTAATTAATTAATTGATATAATTATTTATTATTATTACGCGGGGTGTACTCGCGAATTTCTGAATCACCCATGGGGTAGAGATTTTCTAATTATTAATTATATTAATTATTAATTATAATAATTATTTAATTATTTAATTATCTAATTATTTAATTATTTAATTATCCAATTATTTAATTATTTAATTCTCTAATTATTTAATTAATTAATTAATTAATATAATTATTTATTATCATTACGCGGGGTGTACTCGCGAATTTCTGAATCACCCACGGGGTAGAGATTTCTCTTGACGGGGGGGGGGGGGGGGGGGGGGGGGTACTCGCGAGTTTCAAAATCGGTGTCCGGCGAGAGAAGAGACATGGAACATGTCAAAACGACGGCTCTTAAAAATGAAGTTGGGTGAGGAAGAATAATATTCAAAATTGGAGTTCTCCTCCTATCTCGAAAGTTGAATTTTTCGAAGTTCCCATTCTGTAATAGCTCGATGTACGAAATTTTTCGAGTCCAATTCCTTTGAAAGGTGAGTGGTTGGTATTTTTCCAAGTCCAACTCCTTTATTAGGAAGGTCGATTTTCGCCTAATGCTAGGATTTTCAAAAAAAAAAAAGAAACCATAACAGGTTCCCTGTTAAAAAAGCTAGTCTACAATAGTACGTAGAGTTGGAAAGCCAACTGAAAGCTAAAAGTTTTAAGCTGAAGCCATTGAATTTCGAAGTGGAAAATTCAAAATCCAAAAACCTAAAAAAAAAAAAAGGAGTGATGCGGAAAGCTAACATCTTTATTAAATTTGATTTTTTCAAGAGAGTTCATAATTTTGGAATTCCTGTTTGTATTTTTCATAATAATGTTGGTAAAGAAAAATTGGTATTTTCAAAAGTTTGAAGTGAAAAGTCAAGAAATTTTGGAAGCAAAAAGTGGAAATCCAAAAGCCCAAAAAACAAATTGGGTGAAAGCCAGACGACAAAAGTTTTACGAATGAAACTCAAAGCTCAAGGCCAAAAGTTTAAGTGTATTGAGAATTCAAGGAAGCCTAGACCTAGATAAAGCTAGTATAAAGAAGGCCTAGACCTACTATATGCCTAGTATAATATAGTTTGAGAGTCAACATTTTTCCCGAATCTCAAGCTATATATGATAGGAGAGGGACTTGGAGAAATTTTGACTCTCGAGCTATACAGGGTGGACCAGAAAGATGTTACCAGTTAAATGAGAGTTTGCGCTAAATCTGTCGTAGCGCGAAAACGCAAATCGTTGGAAGTATAGTTTAAATGTACGGATTTTGTATCTCAATTTTATCTTCAATTTGAGCCATATCCGAAGTTTCTACGACTTTTCTGAGCCGAGTTATGGACCAAAATGTGCCAAAAGTTTACAGCAGGGCTTCCCAAAGTTGTGAATTATCAAAAAACAATTTTCCTGATTGAAAGTATAGCGTAATCTTCAAAATGTACCTCGGTCCTGGAGTAAAATTTTGCCCTGAATACGAATAAAATTGTTAAGAAATTCGGCGAAGCACCAAAATGCGTTTATGGGCCCAAAAAGGGTCAAAATTTCCCCAAAATGATAAAATCGCCCAACCTTCAAAGTTATTCTCCATTCTGAGATAAAATTTAGCGCTAAATCTGAATAAAATTGTTAAGAAATTCTGCGAAGCACCAAAGTGGGTTAATGGGACCAAAAAGGGTCAACATTTCTCCAAAACAAAAAAAAAATCGCCTAATCTTCAAAGTTTTCCTTGATTCTAGGGTAAAATTGTGTGCTGAGTTGAAAAAAAAAACTGTTGAACTCTTCTTGGCAAGAAACGACAGGAGCTTTTGCGGAAGCACCCGCCTTGATCATTCACGGGGCCTCAGTCGACCGGGAAACAAAGTCGCCGGTATCATTCTTTCCTTGGCAAGAAACAACAGGAGTTTTTGCGGGAGCACCCGTCTCGATCATACACGGGGCCTCAGTCGATCTCTTACCGCGAACATGTAATGGGAAACGCAGTCGCCAGTATCATTCTCTCCTTCGCCCGAAACAACAGCAGTTTTTGCGAAAGCACCCGCCTTGATCATACACAGGGCCTCAGTCGATCTATGTTGAACCTAGGGATCAGTCGCCTGCCTCTTTCAAACATGGGGTCTTGACCGTTTTCTTACCGCGAGCTCATGACGAAAGTCGAGCTTGACGGTATCATTCTCTCCTCCGCGTGAAATCCCGAGAAATTCCGGGCGTTCGACTGCCTCAATCAAAGACTGAGCTGTAGCTGATCGCTCATCACGAGCAAGACCAAATTTGCGGTATCTTCCCATTGCCTGAATCAAGGAGATTCTGCACTTCGGCTCGCTTCGTTCATAGGTGGGACGTCAGTTGATCTCTCACCGCAAGCACGCAACAGAAGACCAACTTTGCGTTCTTTGACTAAAATAACGAGAGTTTTCGCACTTTTCCCCGCTTTGATCATACACAGAGCCCTAGTTGATCTCCCACCGCGAACCTTCAACAGAAGATGAATGTTTCGTCTCCCTCCAATCCCCAAATGAGGAGAATTTCCGCAATTTCCTCTTTCGGATCTGTCACCCGACGCTAGTCGATCTCTCACTCCGCGAGCACTCAACGGCAGACAAACTTGTCGACACTCCCTCCATCTCTTGAATCAACAATTTTACTGCAGAATGGGAAAAATTTTTGATTTTTCATTTTGGAGATCATCTAGGGACATTTCAGTATTACTCTCGGACTCGGCGCTAAATTTTACTTCAGAATCGAAAAAAACTTTTGAAGATTACGCAACTTTTCATCTTGGAGGAATTGTGATTCTCTTTGAGCCCATCATCCCATTTTGGTGCATCGAAGTATTTTTTAAGCATTTTTTTCGGACTCAGCGCAAAATGGCACTTGAAAATCGAATTAAAATTTGAAAGTTTGATCGTACCAATTTAGGAAAATTTTGGCCCTTTTTGGGCCCATTAACCCCTTTCTCGTACTTCGAAGAACTGTTTAGGCATTTTTTTTTCGGACTCAGCGCAAAATTCCACTTGAAAATCAAATTAAAATTTGGAAGTTTGAACAATTTTCCAATTTGGGGAAATTTTGACCTTTTTTGGGCCCATTAACCCATGTCGGTGCTTCGAAGAATTTTTTTAAACATTTTTTCCGGACTCAGCGCGAAATTCCACTTACAAATCGAATTACCATTCAAAAGTTTGAACAATTTTCCAACTTGGGGGAATTTCGACCCTTTTGGTGCTTCTTAGGATTTTGTTACTACTTTTCTCATTTTCCCCGTCCAAATTCACTTAAGAAACAATAATTTGATTATTAAAATTTTCGAAATTCAGCTCAATACTGTAAATTAATTAATTTTCAAGCCCTATTTTGGGAACCTTGGCGGTTTGGTGTATTTTCGGCACATTTTGGTCCATAACTCGGCTCAGAAAAGTCGTAGAAACTTCAAATATGGCTCAAATTAAAGATAAAATTGAGATACAAGTTTCGTAGATTTGAATATACACCTAACGTTTTGCGTTTTGACGCTAGAACAGATTTAGCGCAAACTCCCATTTAACTGGTAACATCTTTCTGGTCCACTCGGTATATGATAGAAGGGGGGACTTGAAAAAATTCCTATCATATATGGCTCAAGAGTCGAAAGTTTTCTAAGTCGCTCTCCTATCATACATAGCTCGAGAGTCAAAATTTTTCTGAGACCCTCTCCCGTCGTATATTGCTCGAGAGTTGGAATGTTTCTAAGTCCCCCTCCTATCATATATTGCTCGTGAGTTGGAATGTTTCCAAGTCCCCCTCCTATCATATATAGCTCGAGAGTCGAAATTTTTCTAAGTTTTTCACTAAACGGCGCACGGAAAATTTCTCAAATAACCAACCATAAAACAGGTTCCCTGTTAATACCATATAGTCGTCAATCCATATTAAAGGGAAAACTAGCACTCCCAGCCGACCATAAAAGTGATAATAACAATCATGCTCTTCACTTAGATTACCGAAAAAGATCGTAAGAAAAATCTCGACCTAGACTAGCTTGCGCACTGCATATAACGGTGACCATTGGCTTCAACAACGACGTATGGTGTAGCAAATAGGCTAACATGAGGGCAGAAAGGATGGGATGCCAGAAAAGTACTCAGGAAACACATTGATTTAGTGATAAAAAGATTCAGTTTGATAACCGAGACAAAAACCAGCAATGGTGAAGAAGATCAGAAATGACTAGTCACAGTCTTTTGCTGACTTCAGTTTATCCAGCCCCCAATCCGGGAACACATTTGATCAGTTAGTTGGAGAAGCACTTTGAATAATTATTATATCAGAATTTTTTCACGATTCTCAACATTATTTCTTATAAATGACCTACACTCGAACTTGAAAACTCTGACTAATTTCAATAATACCTTGTGTATACTTTCCTGCGTCCAGTCTTATTTTTCGCCCGAACTCAATTTTACGACTCTATGTATAACAGTAGCTTTAGTTTATAGAGATTTCAAAAAATTACGTGTAGGTATATCTTCAGGCAAATTATTAGACGATGTCTGTAATAAAGATATCCGGTAGTAGCGGAAATTTGCAGGCCTACTCGAACACGAGTGGGTACACAACAGAAGAGTGACATTTTTATGTTGATACGCCGCATCTTCGCGGATTTGTTTACTGAAAATGAAACGCGGGGCGTCGCTGAAACGTGATTCTTTCTATTTTCCGTTTCAAATAAACAGACTGAAGTGTGTACAGACTGCATATAGGAAATAGAAGCTAGGTAATATCATACGCGCGGGAGGAAATCAACTGTCAAATAAGGTCTCAGCGTAAATTTAATGATCATAGCGGAAAATGGAAATAGTTTTTAAAAACAATACGATTTTATCAAATACGAGGATAACCTACAAAATTGTGAAGTTGACTTTATGTACTGATTTAGAAACCACCGAAGTGTCTGTGTATATGTAGGAGATGGTGTAAAAATTTAATGCGAAATTATTGAACCAGCAACGCATCAACAATGACACTTCACAGTTAACATAATTAAAATGAAAATACATTTTACATGGGATAAAACATTCATTGGTTTTGTCGACAACAATAACACTGCATAACCAGAAATGAACTGAGTTCTTCACGAGAAACAAAGAGGGAGCACTTGCATGTTTTTGTTCTCCTTCTTTCTGTCCATTCCTTCAGAGGCGGGGTAAGTCATTCACTTTTCCCTCGTTCCTAAGGCCAGGCTAGGTAACTAAATAATGAATGATAATAAGGGAATAGCGGTAAGGAAGAAGAATTAGTTCAGGTAGGTCCCTCAGAGGTAAGCAAGCATGAAGTATCAAGAAATGACGGCACAGGAGTGATAATTTTGAGGTAGGGTTCTTCAGCCAGCACTCGTAATGAGATGATATCAGCCACTTTCAGTTTACCATAGATATGTAGGTTACCCAGAAGACCTCGTGAGACAACTGACTTTTTGACAAAAGCGTATTATTCTGAAAGAAAATGAGATCATAAAAACGAAAACTTGAGAACTGTAGCCAAATGCCACAAAGCAGAGGAGGATAGTCGCGTACGACGGTCGACTTTCTTGATCACCAAACCGTTCAAGCTCCGGATCCCTGAGCTAAATAGTCTGTCTTTTCGTGCTCATAGTTCTGAACTAGTCAGCAACCCATAGCTAGCCCATAATCAGTATTTCACTTGACACTTACTGGTCTTTTGATCTCCTATCTGTGGTCAAAATCAATGCATTTCCGTCCTCGCGATAATTTCATAACATTGATGAGAATTACTCACTCGTTCATTTTTACCTAGCTAATGTTTCCCTACCAATATCGACATTATTCAACTTAGCGGATGAGGTAGCTACTCATCATCTTCTCGTTATCGTTTTGTCGATCTACAGCAAATATTTGCATTCTCGTCCTTCGTCGTGGACATCAGAGTAATATTCAAATTATCGTACATTTTATTTAGGAAAAAAGTTACCGCTGCGTGCGTTAAATAAAATAATCCTAAATAAAGTCGTATCGAATTACTTTTCTCGTATTTTTTATCCCTGCATAATGTGAATCGTATTATACGTACCCTGTAGTATATCGTGAAACTATGTGAGCATGATATATACGAAATAAAGACTACCGAGAGACGTAGGTGGCTTTAGGACAGATCCAGCTGAGAACTGTATTCTGCATAGCGGGTTGGCGACATTAGTGTCGCGATATTTAATACGGACGACTTTCGAGGTAACCATCCTTTGAAAATAATGTCCTCAAAATGGGTAATAAATTTCCCGAGTCGAATTCGTAATACCATTCGGAGCTCTCTAATAGCGGATCGTAAAAAGATTCGCGCAGGATCTTCCATATAAATTTAACTTCTGTTTTTACGCAATTAAAACTATTCTACCTTGAAAACATCACCCGCAGATCCGAGCGGCTACATATTTTAGAAAACATCACGTACTCGTGCCCTCTCTCCTCGTTAATTCTCTAAATCTTACCTAATCCGGTGATAAGCTCGTTCGTGTACAAATTTCGGCATCTTTTTTATATACGGAAACTCGTTCATAAATCAGTATTTCAGCGTATCACCACGTACGTGAAATACTTTCTGGAACTTTAATGTGTCATGACCGAAAAAGTCCTAGAAAAAATGAGATCGTATCGCGGATACTGATGCGAATTGAAACAGTGATTAGAAACGCTCTAGAAAATCTTCGGACTCTACAGAGGAGAGTCGCAGGAGATCAGAGATGCGATCACTTTCGAATTCGAAAACGCTCATAGTATGACAAGAATGAGATTATGTGACAGGCTTTCTCCTTTTTATTGATGCTTGCAAAATGGAGAATTCACATTCGAATAGCGTTCTAGACATAACAATATCTCCTAGCGAGGCGAGGGAGAAAGGAGGGAAAGGCGAGGAGAGATTCGTGCGGGAAAGTTTTCAACAACCTAATGACGTCATAGGGTTAAATATGACCAAGGGATTGGATTATTTCAGAGCTTTTCAACTTGGTACAGTTCGTTTGATGACGTTATAAGATGGGCATATTCTGAATCTTCTGAGTTTCCTGGCCTTTTGAAGAGCATTAGGACTTATTAGATTGTAGGATTAGTTTTTGACATTCAAGTTTCATACATGGTGGTGCGGAGGTGTGACTTTGAAGATTTTAATGTTTCAACTACATGAGACTACAAAAAATGCAACTAAAGGTGCTTGTGACACCATAGATTAAGGATTCAAAGACTATGTTTCCTCATAATTACTTCTTATGTGAGTGGCTCGTTGAGTATTTACACCTCCAGCTCGCCCACTTGCCATTACCTCTAACGGAGGAATCAGGCAAAACCGAATTATCCCCTGGAATCTCCATATTTGGGAGGGGATCAAGCTGGACCGAGTCCTACCTAAAATGTAATCGAGTCAGACCGAATCCTACAATAAAATATACAAGTTCCTCGGGACAGATCCTCCGATAGCACGTACAAGTTCCCTGAAGGGATTGGGCTAGATCGAATTCTCCCATAGAATAAGCAAATCTCTTGTTTGAATCGAACCAAACCGAGCCCTTCAATAGTTTCTTGGAGGAGTTGGGTTAGACCGAGTCCCGAGAACCTATCAAGCGTCACCTTCACAGAAGAAGAAAGAAGACTGCTGGACAAAGGTATCAAGTACGTGCAGCCAGAGAGGTTGAACCAGTGTAAGCTTGAAAGTGTGGCCATTAGCTGCGAACAAGTAATCCAAACCATGGAACACGACGTGAGACCAGAAGCCCGGACCAAAATTGGGAAAGTGCTGTTAGACATCAAAGAGAATATGTGCCGAACATATGACAAAACGCAAGTAATGCAGAGGAAGGTCACAAATCTACAAAAGAAGATCCGACAGAACAACCTGATTTTGACAAAGGCGGACAAGGGCAGCACGGTAGTGGTAATGGAGAAGGAGGACTCCCATGGATACCAAGAGCTGGCAAGGGACTCAACACAGAAATACCAAGATGACCTGAAAGCTGTGTTGAAACAGAAGAATGTACCTGGCAATGGAAGGACGCTTGAGATGAACCCGGTTGCACCGAAACTCAAAGGGTTTGTAAAACTCCACAAAGCCAAACGTCCGATGAGACCCCTGGTCAACAGCATTCAATCACCAGGCTACAAGATAGCGAAAATCGTAGCCCCATTCCTGAAAGAAAACTACTAGCTTGTACCCAGACGAAATATCAGAAACAAGGGAGAGTTGATTAAGCAACTGGACAAGTTGGAAATCAAGAGTGACACCAAACTGATATCCTTTGATGTGGCAAACATGTTTCGTACCATACCGAAGGAGGAACTTCTCAATCTGCTCAAAAACAACGGATACCATGGGAACCCCGATGGACCGAAGTACGCTAACATGGCGGAAGAGATCTTGAGCCAGAACTATTGCCGCTCCAATAACAGGTTCTACAGTCAGGAAAAGGGACTTGTGATGGGATCACCGCTGTCACCAATACTGGCGGAGATATTCATGAATGATATGGAAAACAAGATTTTGAAGGGCAACAAGTTCAGAAACTCGATCAAACACTGGGCCAGATTTGTGGATGATATCCTAATTGTGTGGTCAACCACAGATAGACAGGTGGACATCTATTTCTTTCAGAAATCAACGCGATGAATGAGAGCATCAGATTCACAGTGGAAAAAGGCACGGAGACCATCGACTATTTGGACCTTACACTCACACTGGAAAACAATAGGATAGATTACGAAATCTACAGGAAGCCGACGCAAACTGACACCGTCATCCCAAATGACTCCTACCACGACCCCAGGCACAAGTTCGCGGCAATCCTGAACTACTGCTATCAAGCAATGTCTGTCCTCAAGAACAACGAAGAGAAGAGGAAAGAGATCGAGATAGTAAAGCAGATCGCAGAAGCCAATGGCTACCGCAGACGCGTGGTGGAGGGAGTCTTTGGGAAAATGGAGACAAAGAAAGGAACCCATGATAGCATAGTGAGAAAGTACTCCGGATCGATACCATATATAGGAAAGTACACAAGCAAGGTGATAAAGGCGTTCGATGGCTACGATGTGAATGTGGGTATCCAGAATAACCAACCCATGGTGAAGAGAATCAGCAATGACCAGACGGAACAAAAGGACAAGGAAAGCTTAAGCGGAGTGTTCAAGCTCAGTTGTGAACAGTGCGAGGGGATCTATATTGGTGAGACTGGGAGAAAGTTTGAGATCAGGAGAAAGGAACACAAAACGTCGAGGGAGAAAGAAGATAGCATGTCACTGTTTGGGAAACACTGTAACGAGGAAAACCACTATGGAGAGGGAATATTTGAAGTCATACACGTAGAGAATCGCACAAAGAGAAGAAAACTCTGGGAACAAATGGAGATTGCAAAAGCCAAGAGGAAGAAAGCCTGCCTCTTGAGCAATGTAATCACATTTGACGGCGAAAAATTATTCGGCCTGGTGATTGGACGAGAGAAGAAGAACGGAACCAACCAATGAGACGGCAGGAATCCAGGTAGCCAATAGAAACGCAGCATTTAAGACAATAGATTGAACCAATCACGAAGCAGTATGTTTAAGCCAATAAGAACACAATGTCATATTATTGTAAGGATAAGTTTCTAAGAAGTGAACCAATCACAACACAGCATTGTTATAGCCAATAAGATCACAGTGTTATACTATAAAAATTCATGATTAAGGCCTTGTTCTCCAGTTGCGACACAACTGATGGTGGTATAACACCCGAAAGTACTCTTGTAAAAGCAACTAATAAAGTAGATTTGTACAATTGAAAAACCCTTTTTCAGCACTTCTTTCACCAAAGTTGACTATCGTTTGAAAAACGTTAATATTCGCGTACGAAATATTCGAGTTCTCTTTTCATAGAAAATATTTTTTTTTCTAAAGAAAAAGAAATGAGAATTTAATATAACTTCCTTTTTTTGATTTAATTCGATTAAATATTGCGGAATTTATTTCGCTTGAAAAATCACGTGTCAGCCCGTAACGCCGATAGATACGGACTAACCTCCCAACTATGCATTCGGTCCGTCTGCGGTAAAGAGAGATAGGATTATCTGGAAAATCCCAGAATGCAATGTAACTCCTATACAAAAGCATAAGGAAAGCTTGAGCGGAGTGCACAAGCTCAGTTGGCATCTAGATCGGTGAGACTGGGAGAAAGTTTGAGATCAGGAAAAAGGAGCACAAAAAGTCGATGGAGAAAGAAGATGGCAAGTCACTGTTTGGTAAACACTGTAACAAAGAACACCACAATGGAGAGGGAATATTTGAAGTCATACACGTAGAGAATCGCACAAAGAGAAGAAAACTCTGGGAACAAATGGAGATTGCAAAAGCCAAGAGGAAGAAAGCCTGCCTCTTGAGCAATGTAATCACATTTGACGGCGAAAAATTATTCGGCCTGGTGATTGGACGAGAGAAGAAGAACGGAACCAACCAATGAGACGGCAGGAATCCAGGTAGCCAATAGAAACGCAGCATTTAAGACAATAGATTGAACCAATCAAGAAGCAGTATGTTTAAGCCAATAAGAACACAATGTCATATTATTGTAAGGATAAGTTTCTAAGAAGTGAACCAATCACAACACAGCATTGTTATAGCCAATAAGATCACAGTGTTATACTATAAAAATTCATGATTAAGGCCTTGTTCTCCAGTTGCGACACAACTGATGGTGGTATAACACCCGAAAGTACTCTTGTAAAAGCAACTAATAAAGTAGATTTGTACAATTGAAAAACCCTTTTTCAGCACTTCTTTCACCAAAGTTGACTATCGTTTGAAAAACGTTAATATTCGCGTACGAAATATTCGAGTTCTCTTTTCATAGAAAATATTTTTTTTTCTAAAGAAAAAGAAATGAGAATTTAATATAACTTCCTTTTTTTGATTTAATTCGATTAAATATTGCGGAATTTATTTCGCTTGAAAAATCACGTGTCAGCCCGTAACGCCGATAGATACGGACTAACCTCCCAACTATGCATTCGGTCCGTCTGCGGTAAAGAGAGATAGGATTATCTGGAAAATCCCAGAATGCAATGTAACTCCTATACAAAAGCATAAGGAAAGCTTGAGCGGAGTGCACAAGCTCAGTTGGCATCTAGATCGGTGAGACTGGGAGAAAGTTTGAGATCAGGAAAAAGGAGCACAAAAAGTCGATGGAGAAAGAAGATGGCAAGTCACTGTTTGGTAAACACTGTAACAAAGAACACCACAATGGAGAGGGAATATTTGAAGTCATACATGTCGAGAATCGCACATAGAGAAGAAAACGCTGGGAACAAATGCAGATCGCAAAAGCAGAGAGGAAGAAAGCCTACCTCTTGAACGATGTAATTAATAGGGCTGCCAAAAATATGCGCCAATATTTAGAAAATATGCATTTATTGTCCTCAAAATATGTAAATATATGCATTTATTTTCCGGGCTACAAAATCGTATTGTCAAATTTTTATATTCATTTTTCGATATCTACTTCCCCCTTCCCCCCCTTCTCACCATTTATATTTAATTATTGCAGGCTATAAAGATATAATTTGTTTTTTTTTTAATTTTTTAAATCAAAACTCCTTCTGTTGTCTCTATAAAACATTTGTGCATTACTGAAACTTCTTTCCACGTCGCAGGAGGTCAGTGGAGCGTATTTGTAGTTGGACAATTCACCTGGATCCAAATTTCCCACCACATTGTCTTCTGATTCTCAAGATTTTTCTTGTCATAGCGATTTTTCAACACACTGGTATTGTCGCGCAGCTCGTTTTTCCTCTGTCCTCATACTTACAGTTTAAATATGCGTTTATAGACCAAATATGCATTTATTCCAGGATATGTACAAATAGGCTCTTATAAATGTTATACCCTACCTCGCCTAGAGCTGAAACGCAAAAGCATTGAGTCGGTTGTACGATACAATGTTCCCGAAAATACATGTAAATGCATAAGTTTGGCAGCCCTAGTAATCACGTTTGACAAGCGAAAAATCATTCGGCCTGGTGATTGGACGAGAGAAGAAGAACAGAACCAACCAATGAGACGGTAGTTAAAACCAGGTAGCCAATAGAAATGCAGTATTTAGGACAATAGATTGAACCAATCACTAAGCAGTATGTTTAAGCCAATCAGAACACAATGTCATATTATTGTAAGAATGAGTTTTTAAGAAGTGAACCAATCACAACACAGCATTTTTATAGCCAATAAGATCACAGTGTTATGCTATAAAAACTTATCGTTAAGGCCTTGTTCTTCAGTTGCGACACAACTGATGATGGGATAACACCCGAAAGTACTCTATTAAAAGCAACTAATAAAGTAGATTTGTTCATTTGGAAAACTCTTTTTCAATATTAGTGCTCTACTTACACCTTACTCACTCATTATGGGTTCCAATAACTCCTTTACAATGTTCAAGTCTTATGGAGGAATCGGTCAAGATCAAGACCGAGTTCACCCATTTCCAACAGTCTTCAACAGAATGAAGTCAATCTAATTCGACTCCATATCAACTTTTTACCGTCATCATCTAGTCTTAGTTTAATGGAGGATATTGTGAGGTCCATTATTGCTTACGTTAGACCTACTACAATGAAGGCTAAGGATACAGGTCCCAAAATCGCAAAGGTAGACATTTTCTCAAGTTCTGATGACGTCATCAGCTTGTGACGTAAATTTCAGAATGGTCTCCAGCCTTAATACAGCATAATTGGTACTACTTGTGACCAATGTTTTGAGTTTGAACGATCGGATTGTTTTCTTATGTACAAAGTGTCGTTGGATAATTCGTCTCTCCCGATGAAGATATTCGGCTAGTTTTTTCTATTTATAAAAGTGGGGATATGCCTGAGCACTTGAATCAAGAGCTTACTTGTCATTCCGTAAAGATTTGCTCTAGATCGTAAGCTGCGACAGCAATTTATGAGCCTATTGAAAATTGTTTTCCATCATTTCAAGGGTTACGTCCTACGTCTCGAAGATATTACAAATGGAAAATTATTCGTTGCATAAGTAAGCAGAGACCATTTTACCTGTGCAATCGTTCACCTATTTGTATACTTGTACTCTTATTTTCTTCGGCTACTTGATTCATAATTATAACCCGCAATCGACGTCGGCAATTATCAAGTTTGTGAGCGTAGTTCGTTTAACGATTCAAATTAACGAAGTCATCCGCCTAACCCTGGGAAGAATGTTTTAATGTAGGTAATTAATAAAGATTCGACATAATGTACAGTACAGACGACGTAATGCGATCTGCCATTTGAAAAGAAAATTGTGTGTACGAAGATATAATTGCGCGACGGAAAAATGAAGAAAGCGAGGAGAAAAAATGTTAATTTCTTTCATTAAGATGGCCGCACGTAATATAGAGTTCTTTTTAATTTGCTTTCAAATACAAACGTGAGTGAGCATTTAGCGTATACGTATAAAAGGAAAGATTGAAAAGTTATAATAAGGGGAAAAAAGTACGTGCGACTATAAATCTATGTCCTCGATGTCTTTACAAATTCCTGCGTAAAAATTATTTCTTACCATTTTTGATAAATGCACGCAACGTGAACGAATATAATACGTCTATATTACGTACTCTATAGGCCAATGCTGACTGACTGGGTGCTTTTTTTGATGCGTCGCGACTCTCAATGTTCTGTGCAGGCCCGAAGGTTGTGTGTACCGGCCGTTGATATATTGGGAGCCATTAATTAACGGCATTTGAGCTGTATACAGGGCATAAAGTGCGCGGAATTTCATGTTCGAGATAAGTGAACCTAGACGATAAGTAATGTCCACGATCGTTATGATAATTATTGTTTTTTTTCTCCTTTTTGAGAGAAAAAAAAAGAACTCGTGTCGCCCCGTCAGCGAAACCGTAATTAAGTTTTCATTCATGAAGACTGTCTGAAAATGGAGATGGAAACACGGACAACGAAGATGTTCTTTGCCGAAGCTTATAAATTAAGTATTCTTTTGCTCCCCTCCCTTCTCAGCTTCCGTAGCGAAGAGATTTAACAGGTTCAAAGCTCGGGTGCTCGTATAAATTTTATACATCAAAAATCTTTGCAAATCGCTGCCGTAGTGCGACCAGACAGAGTAAGATTCTCTGCATGCGGAGAGATCCTATGTGTATAAAATATTTAGATATACATTAGCGCTACCGGTTTCTGTAAATATTATCGACTATAATATATTATTATAAAACGGGAAAACGATGCGAAGATGCGTAAAATGCATCGTGCATCGTCTACACACGAGCTCGCATTTATTTGTACCTAATAAATGTATAGTTGGGTGCTGATAAATAAATAAAATGCTTACCTTATACTTCGTGTATATAATGTCGGAGAATGTACGAAATATGTCGATATTTACACCGAGCGCGAGAGTCTCAAGTGTTTCGTGACTGTCGGTGTTTCCTTTCAATAATTAAGGGAATTTTGTATGAAGAATTACCGTCATAATCAGCGATCAATATATCAACTCTGGGAGAATATAAACTAGTTTTTTTCAAACCGTTAATCCGACTACTCAAATTATAGTCTCTCTTCATCTCGTATAGTAATTCTGCCTTTTTTTGTTTATTCTGGCACTTCTTCCGCTCTGTAACTCTAAGAAGATGATTGAAGACGATTGGTGATGAGTGCTACAGATTCTAGCGAAAGAATTATTGAAAATTTATATCTTTATCGATTTTTTTTCTCTTGGAGATTTTCTTTCTAGAAAATTATAATTAATTCTACTCATTAATAATCAATTACATGGAGTGGTGCCACGATACTACTTCCTTGAAGATGGTTTTTCTCCATTTGTTTTGAAGGAAAGGCACCTTTCGTCGTTGCACTTACTATCGTAGTGAATGTATATACGGCAAATAAACTTTAAAATTATACATGTACCTGTGGGTGTGGCTACTGTAAACCATTTGCTCGAAGAAAATACATTCCTTATCATTATAGGCTTCTGTCTCCTCTACGGATGTTCTTACGGTCTTTCAGAGTTACAAAAGAGATTGTCGCATTCAAGTTGCCCTTCAATTCATAAATTTCTAGTGATGCGTGGTCGAAAGGGAGGAAGAGGAGTTGTTTTTTTCCTTTACTGTAGCATCTGAAACACTATAACTTTTTGAGCATGGGAAATGTTTGTCTGTACAAGCTATCAGCACTATCATGTAATGTACCAGCGCTGCCATTCAGTCGATCTGCACTTGTGACATGCGATGATAAAAGGATGCTCATTGCCCACTGACAGGAACACCATTTCTCTCTGATTAGATATTCAATCAGGGAGAAATGGTGTTCTTGCGCCAATGGGCAATGAGTATCCTTTTCTCATCGCAGGTCACACTTGCATCTAATCTACAAACGCTGCCACCTATCAACCGGCCCTTCCACCTAGTCTATCCGTGGTACCAATCTAATCATTTTACCATCAGCACTTTTAATCTACCAGCGCTACCATCTAGTCTAACCTTGCTATCCTTAATCTACAAACGCAATCATTTAGGGGCAGTTGTACCAATTTTTTTAAACTGAGTTTATCTGTACTTTTGAGACCCAGTTCAAAATCCGTGACGCCATTACGTCAGTTGGTACAACTGGCTCTCAGTCTACCGACACACGATACCGACTCTACCACTTGATTTACTATAGTGCAACCAACGAGAGTATTGCAACCGATCGAAAGCCGAATTTTAACTGATAAGAACAAGGTTAAAAGCCAGCTTTATTCAAACCGTCGGAAACCAGAAGCCGAATTTTTTCAGTTTTTTTAGATTTCCCAATTTTTTGCAAAATAAGAAAGACAGATCGACAGTAATAGGTATCCCATATAAAACATACCTCTTAAATACAGTACTACAGACCACTTGATAAATTGAATATGAAATCAAAAATCGAAATTATTATTAATTAATTGATTGAATAATTCATTAACCAATCTTAGAAATTGAAAATTGCGCAGGCTCTACTGCTCTCGTGTTCAAACTTCATTAGAGATTTGGAGATGGTTCTGTAATCTGCATTTCAGCCGTTCAGCATGGAAGCCTGTAGTGCAATCATGCAATGAAGATGAACACAAACTGGAGAATAGATATCTTCCTCAAGCATGACAAAACCCCAATTCTCCTAATTGTTTCCTTTGAGCTCACATTCTCAATCAGTTTGAAATCAGCCAAGAATCAGTTGAATTAAGCCGACAGCCAGCTGAATTTTTCCAAAAGCTGATATCCGAAAGCCAAATTTTTCAAGGTCATGAGTTTAGCCAAAAGCTTAGCCTGAAATTTCCGGCTGCAATACTCTGCTACCATCTATTCTACCAGCGCTAACATATCTAATCTCTCCAATGCAGTGTATTGCAGTCAAAAATTTCAGCTCTAGCTTCTGACTTGAACTTACAACCTTGAAAAATACAGCTTTTGGCTTTTGACCTCCGATAAAAATTGGCTGACTTGGCGGTTTCTTATCAGGTAGCTTCCTAAGGAGCTACAGGTATTCTCGCTCAATCTAAACAAATGCAATCCGAAAAGTCAAGTGGTGGGCAGGTGGTGGGGGTGTACGTTCTTCATGGCCCCACCACCACCACTTGATTTTCCGGATTGCACACCTATTTACATTGAGCGAGAATACCTCTAGCGTCTTAGGCTTCCATTTGATTAATCAGCAGGGGTGTGAACCGTTATAATTTTTTTTTAGGATTCCGCTTCCATTCGTTCTTCAACTGAATCGCCGGATCCGCTTCCTTCCCGTTCCGCTTCCGAGAAGCAGTCGCCGGATCCGCTTCCTTTTGGTTCCGCTTCCAAGCAGCAATCGCCGGATCCGCTTCCTTTTGGTTCCACTTCCAAAACCCGAAAATTCAGGTCCGGATTCCGGATACCATTTTGGATAGCAATTCCGGTTCACACCCCTGTTAATCAGTATACAGGAACAACCTAGTACAATAAATCGATCAGCAGAATTGGAGCTTTGCTTGATTTATCATGGACGCGTGTTTTTTAGATTGTATCTCTTTTACGTTTCAACCTGCAGCGCTGCGTTTTTACAAATCGCGCATTGCGAATGGAGAAATGGAAGTTCATAATTCATTTTTTGTGAAGACAAATAAGTAAATAATCCATTCTTGATTTCTTCACAAAAGCGTAAAAATTCAGTCAAACAACAAGTGAAACCAGTCAGAGAAATTGACACAGTGTAAGCCTGAAAACATGACCATTATGGAATATGAACTGAAACTACAAGCCTGAACCAGAATTGAGAAGGTACTGTTAGACATCGAGGAGAATATGTGCCGAACCAATGACAGAATCCCAAGTAATATGACCTGTTCTTGACGTAGGCGGGCGAAGGCAACGCGGAAGGAAGACTACACACAAGAAGTGGAGTCGTACATTGCAGAGAGTGGATACCAAGAGCTGAAGGACTCGACCCGGAAGTAACAGAACAGGTTGAAGACTATGTTGAAGAGAACAATGTCCCTGGCAATAAAAACCCGGTAGCACCAAAATTCAAAAGGCTCGTAAAACTTCACAATGCAATGCCAACCGTTCAATGAGACCAGAAAAAACAGGTAGCTGATGGAGCGATTGGATCGGGTGGCAATCGAGAGTAACGATAAACTGATATCCTTTGACGTCACAAACACGTTTGGCACAGTACTAAAGAAGGAACTTCTCACTCAGCTGCCAAACGACACCCTGAAGGGCTAAATTACGCGAAATCGTGGACCAGATCTACTGCTGATTCGATATCAAGTTTTATAGCCACAAAGAAGGACTAGTGATGGGATCACTACCGTCACCGGTGTACCAGTGGGAGATATTCATGAATCACATGCAAAACAAGATATTAAAATCAGCAGGTTCAAAAGCTCGATTGATCTCTGGGCTAGATATACGTGGATGATGTCCTAATTGTATGGTCAGACACTAGTGGACTGGTGAACCAAATGCGATAAATGAAAGTCCCAAATTCCCAGTGAAAAAAAGCAATGAGACTATTAACTATTTGGACCTAATACTTACACCGGTGAACACCTGGATAAAATATAAAATTTACAAGAAACCTGCGCACGTTGACATCGTCATCCCAAACGACTTCTACCAGCAAACCAGGCTAGCCGGGACACAGAACTACTGCTACCGTGCAATTTCTGTCCTGAAGAACGATGAAGAGAAGATGAAAGAAATGGAGCAGATCGCAGCGGCCAACGGCTACTCCAGAGGTGTAGTTGAGGAAGTCCTTGGAAAGATAAAATCAAAGAAAAAAAACCATGACAACCATCGCAGTGAAGTGGCTGAGAATATGACTCCACTCATGAGAACGCGACATAAAGTACTTCGAATTCACTGTCGTTTTTTATCAGGGAGCCCGCTATTTCTTTGGTTGGGTGACATTCTCAGGAAATTTCCGTGAGTGCGTCCGATCGTCAACCATTTGGTTACGGGAAAAAATTCCGACTCTCAAGCTAAATATAATGACTAGAGAGGGATTTGGAAAAATTTGGTACATATAAGTATATGATAGAAGGAGGACTCAGGGGGATACAGAAAATTTCGTCCGTTGTACTTGACACAATAGGAGGGGAACTTCACCCTTAGGTTACATATGATGATGGCACGAGCGCGACCTCGTCTGCGTCCAACTTTTGACCGTGGAGATTTGGAAAATTTCAATTCCAAAGCCATCCGACTTTTGTGACGTCATCATCTTCGGGGAAATTACCAGAGACTTGAAATATTTTCGACTAACGAGCTGTACTTATATATGAGGAGGAAATGGAGAACAGGACTTTGAGGTGACGTCATCAATCTAAGTTGAAAAAATTTGATTAGATATTGTGGGAATGTGTAGGCATTTTTTTAGGCGAGACCAAGTTCAAAGAGAGAGTCTTCAGGAGATATTTACTGTTTCTTATCGTGCAACATGGTAAATATTTCATCGTATTTACTGAGGTATAGTGCGGATAATATACGTAGATTGCTAAGCATATCAATTTTCACTCTCACACGGCTGAAACCTCCCTTACAGCAATTTTCTTTTTGGGAGGACAGACTCGCTTTTTTTAAGCCTTGTAATTCTCTTTCCACCAAGACTTTCCGAAACAATTTCAATCGGCTTGGTACATCTCAGAGACGTAGTTCGATTCCCGTGTGGACATAAAGAAAATAAGACAAGTTGCTTTCCACCAAATTGTGGGTGCACCATCTCTAAATTTTTCTCTACCTTAGGAGGCAGTAATGGAAGATCGACAAATCGCTAGGGCCATCCATACCCGCCACCATTCCTGTACTCAAGTCCAATTCCACAGCCTTCACGCGGCGGCCCTGTGAGCCAAGCGCCCTAGTCGGGTGGCGACTAATATGCATGGACGTAGGAGAAGGAAACTCCGAGATTAAAATTATCACAGGAGAAGGAAAACTTCGATTAAAAAACCCGGCCAAAGTCGTTATCAGGAAAAGTTCCTCTTTTCCCTCGCTTGCAAGTGCATGTACCTATGAAGCGCAAGAGCGGAAGTATAGTAATGGAGAAAAAAATTACGGCTTCCTTAACGAAGTTAAACGAGGAACGCAGGGAACCTGTTTTATGATTGGAATGAGATTTGGTATTGAAAATTCAAGGAAACTTATATCTGGAGGAAGGTAGTGAAAAGAAGGTTTAGACCAATATAATATAGTTGGATAAATCAGGTTTCTTGTTAAAATTTTCACTCTTGAGCTATACATGATAGGAGGGGGATTTGGAAAAATTTCGACCTTCGAGCTATATTTGGATTAGTTGGTCTGTCTCTCTCCTATTATATAGCTCGAGAGTCGAAATTTTTCTAAGTCCCTCTCCTATCATATATGGCTCGAGGATCGAAATTTTTCTAAGTCCCCCTTCTATCATATATAGCTCGAGAGTCAAAATTTTTCTAAGTCCCTCTCCTATCATATATGGCTCGAGGATCGAAATTTTTCCAAGTCCCCCTTCTATCATATATGGCTCGAGGATCGAAATTTTTCTAAGTCCCCCTTCTATCATCTATAGCTCGGGAGTCGAAATTTTTCTAAGTCCCTCTCCTATCATATATGGCTCGAGGATCGAAATTTTTCTAAGTCCCTCTCCTATCATATATGGCTCGAGGATCGAAATTTTTCCAAGTCCCCCTTCTATCATCTATAGCTCGGGAGTCGAAATTTTTCTAAGTCCCTCTCCTATCATATATGGCTCGAGGATCGAAATTTTTCTAAGTCCCCCTTCTATCATCTATAGCTCGGGAGTCGAAATTTTTCTAAGTCCCTCTCCTATCATATATGGCTCGAGGATCGAAATTTTTCCAAGTCCCCCTTCTATCATCTATAGCTCGAGAGTCGAAATTTTTCTAAGTCCCCCTCCTATCACATATGGCTCGAGAGTCGAAATTTTTCTAAGTCCCTCTCCTATCATATATGGCTCGAGGATCGAAATTTTTCTAAGTCCCCCTTCTATCATATATAGCTCGAGAGTCAAAATTTTTCTAAGTCCCTCTCCTATCATATATGGCTCGAGGATCGAAATTTTTCTAAGTCCCCCTTCTATCATCTATAGCTCGAGAGTCGAAATTTTTCTAAGTCCCTCTCCTATCATATATGGCTCGAGGATCGAAATTTTTCTAAGTCCCCCTTCTATCATCTATAGCTCGAGAGTCGAAATTTTTCTAAGTCCCCCTCCTATCATATATAGCTCGAGAGTCGAAATTTTTTCTAAGTCCCCCTCCTATCATATATAGTTCGAGAGTCGAAATTTTTCCAAGTCCCCCTTCTATCATATATAGCTCGAGAGTCGAAATTCTTCCAAGTCCCCCTCTTATCATATATAGCTCGAGAGTCGAAATTTTTCTAAGTCCGCCTTCTATCATATATAGCTCGAGAGTCGAAATTTTTCTAAGTCCCTCTCCTATCATATATGGCTCGAGGATCGAAATTTTTTCTAAGTCCCCCTTCTATCATATATAGCTGGAGAATCGAAATTTTTCTAAGTCCCTCTCCTATTATATATGGCTCGAGAGTCGAAATTTTTCTAAGTTCCCCTCCTATCATCTATAGCTCGAGAGTCGAAATTTTTTCAAGTCCCCCTCCTATCATATAAGGCTCGAAAGTCGATATTTTTCTAAGTCCCCCTCCTATCATATATAGCTCGAGAGTCGAAATTTTTCTAAGTCCCTCTCCTATCATATATGGCTCGAGGGTCGAAATTTTTCTAAGTTTTTCGCTGGACGGCGCACGGCGGACGGCCGATTTCTCAAATAGCCCCCCATAAAACAGGTTCCCTGTTAACAGGTTCCCTGTTAATAGGTCAAACCGCTGCCTTGCATTCTAGGGAAGGCTAACCCCAAGGGCTAAAGGAAGGAACTTTGACAGAAAACCATGGCTGGCTTGGAAGCATGGATGGCAGCCCCATCCCAAGCTATATATTTCCTGTAGCTGGTAACATACTTCAGATGAAAAAACATTACTCGCAACAACAATAACAGTCTCGGATCGGATGATAATAACGTCCAGTTCATCCGAAGCGGCAACCCCAACGACAGGCCACTAGGCCTACCGTATTTTGGCGACGACGATGACCTTAACTCAAGAGGAAGAGAAATAGTAGTGTCGAACATTTCTATTATGGATCGTCCTCGCAATATCAATGTCGAGATGTAGAATTTAGAAAGATATTCTAAGGTCTTCGCCTCTTTTATGAAATACGAAAGACCCATGAGGTGGGTTCCTAGTTGAAATTTCGATTTTTGAGTGGGGACCTAGACAGATTTCGATCAGACTATACACATAATAGGAGGAAACCTTGGAATAATTTGACCTTCGAGCAAGAAAATGTTGACGTTCAAGCTCTGGACATCGGGTAGAGGACTCAATGGTCTATAATTATTTTGTTGAGAGGGGAAGGTGGTAGACCTCCAGAGATAGCTGATCTGTTTGGTGCGGTGTCGCGGAACAAATTAAATAAATCGCACAAAACTGAGCTCACTTATTCGAAAAAGTCGATTATCTCCGTTTTTCGCAAATCCGATTTGATATGTAGTGCAATTTTTGTGAACTACCCTCGACACGAAAAAGATTATCCCGAGCCATGAATATTGTAGATACACAAATAAGTATAATATACACATCATCTATATGTGGTAGCATTTCAATACCTACCTATCTCGTGTTCTTTCTCGCGATGAAACACCTGTTAGGTAGTTTCGTTATCGCAGTATAGTATTGTGAGTTTGTGACGAACACATGTAAACAAGACCATCTCATGTTAGAAAAGTCGGCGTCGAAGCTGCCAAGTATGCGCAGATTGTAAGGTCTTTTGTGATACATTTCTCTATCATATTGTTCGATCCATACGTACCACCGCGGACACAATAGGCGCCTAATTCTCGCTATAATACGGAATTTTAGAGGCATCATTTCAATCCTGTATTGGAACGATATTTTTTGAGATGGTATCATACCGTACGCACACATCCACGGAGAAATGGGTACATCTGGCGAGTTGCCACTAAGGACAGGAAGTTCGCATCGCGTTCGACATTTGGCTACTCGATTAAGACACAAGTACCGCCGTAAATTTGCTTTCGTATAAATGGACGGACGAATTATCTTTAAAAAAAAAATTGTAACACTATAAATTTCAAATGTTATAGAATACGGCGGACAGTATTACGAGTCACTCTTACATAAATTATTCCTAAGAAACGATTTGCAAAAATTATATGTAATACATATAGGTAAATATGTTGAGCTAACAGAATCCTGCGCGGCGTTCTACTGTAAACCCAATTGAAGTAATGAACATCGCGCACGCTAAAATTAAACAATAAAATAAAATATACGACTTTTTTTGCAAATAATTACTGGCAATAAATCTCGGATTAAGGATCTTCCAAACGTTGCGACGTCTTCAGACGAACAAAATTATACAACTATATTAGGTATCGAATATGATTGTGGAAAATACCAAAAATGAAAGGTTAATACGGTTTTATTTTGCGGCGAATAAAGAATTAGTGTAAGTTTGCCTCAACACGGATTTTCAGAGCTTTGTCTGTAGTCAATGTCGCGAGTTACTTATTTCTTAGTGTAGGTTAACTTACATTTAAAATGAAGACTGAATTATATAGTCCAGTCAATAAAGAATTTTCATGGGCCATAAATGTGACGGAAGGTTTTCTTTTAATGTAGTGAGGATAATCTCCTGATTAAAATACCGATGAGTCTTACGCAAAATCTCCCTATGGCACCTTTTACCACAAAAATGCAGTTTTTCGCAATTTTCTCGAAAACTCGGCCTTTTAGAGAAAAAAGTTTCAAACAAAAGTTGTTCCTCGTAAAATTTCCTGTAAAATTCACTATTTATTTGTTACCCTACATTCATTGGTTGGTCTGAAAATTGCCATTTAAATACCTCATTTTGTTCTTACAAGCTACCTATTTTTCGCGTTATATCGGATTAAATTGATAATTTAGTAGTCTAGTCAAATTAGACACAAAATGAGCTCAAAAAAGAATTTTTTGGTAGAGAACGGGTGTTTGCTGAAATGTGTAGAGGAAGGTATCGAAAAGTACCTAAAAAAAAAAACCCACTCCCTAAAGGCTGAGGAAAATTTTTTGTGGCACGTTTTGGCCCCCCAATTTCTGTTTTTGGACTATTTCTCAAGAACTAAGCGTTTTACAAGAAAATGTTTCGAACAAAAGATGTTCCTCTTGAAATTTCAATTAAAATGATGTATAGGAAGTCCAGTTTAGACCGAATAGTCAGCTCAAAAATTCCCTCGAAGTAATATAGTTTTCAAAATTTAGACGAAATTTATCAAATTTTTGCTGATATCTCGGAAAAATCAACTTCTAAAAGAAAATGTATAGAAAGGAAAAATTTTCTTTATAGTATTTCTTATAAATAAAGTTTATTCTACACACATTTTGTTTGCTTCTTCATCTTCTGTGGCTGTAAAATGTGACAATAAGGAATTCTTCTCAAAGCCTGCAAAAATCACAATGTCACTTTGGGATTGGAGATATGAATGCTAAGGTTGGAAGAGGTCCAACAGGAACAATTGCCGGACCTTTTGGCTTAGGAGAATAAAATGAACGCGGTGAACGCCTAATCCAATTTTGTCAGGAACAACAACTTATCATTACGAATACGTGGTTTTAGCTCCCAAAAAGAAGGTTGTATACGTGGAAAGCTCCGACTGATTGTGAAGATTTGATAGACAGAAACCAAATAGACTACATAATGGTCAAAAAGCGTTTCAGAAACTCGGTAAAAGCCGCGGAAACGTATCCTAGCGCAGATATAAACTCAGATCATATCCTTCTTGCGGCGAAGGTTAAAACCCGATTTAAGAAAATTAAGAAACCCTCAAAACAGTTTATAAATATAACAACCAGCGGTCAAACGAAAGGTAAGAGAAAATATAAGCCATAAATTACAAGGCATTTCCGAGCAGGAAATGGGAAATAACGATGTCGAAAAAACTAGTACGCGAATGAAGAATGTACCTAATATTGCAATCGGATGAAGAAGTCCTGGGCAAAAGGGAGCGAAAAAAGAAGAACGCATGGATAACAGAAGAAATTCTGGAACTCGTAGACGAAAGAAGGAAACACAAGAACAAGGATGAGCGAAAATATAGAGAGACCCAGAGGAAGGTCAAAAAGGCAGTAAAAAAGGCAAAAGAGGAATTTTATCTTAAGTCTTGTGAAGAAATTGAACAACTAATAGAAAAACACGACGAATATCAGCTACACAAGAAACTGAAGGAAACTGCCGGAATTTACAGACCAAAGAAACCTTATGAGAAACCAAGAGGGAAACATAATTGTGGAGGAAAACAGTCTGGTTGTGGAATGGACCGGGTATATTGAGAAACTGTTTGAAGATGAAAGAGAATCCGTGGAAGTCACTGCAGAAGAAGGACTAGCAATCCTTCAATCCGAAGTAGAAAGCGCAATAAGGAACACTCCAGTAAGAAAAAGGCCCCTGTATCGGACGGAATGATAGCAGAATTACTGAAAGTGTTGGATGAACACAGCATTGGAAAACTGACGAGACTATACAACAGAATCTACATTAGCGGAACAATACCAGAAGAATAGCTTCGATCAAAGTTCATAACAATTCCCAAGAAGCAAAAAACGAAAAGCTGCAACAATTTCAGACTAATCACCTTGATGTCACATCTGCTAAAAATATTGCTGCGTATCACACAAAGAAGAATATCCAAAAAATACGAGTACTACCAGATATGGATGAATAATTCCATCTTTATCCTGTTTTAAGTCTTGATGGCTAAATTTTAATATTCTTATAGCTAAATACAGTATAAAAATTAATTCTACAATAAATTTCCTCTATTTCCGCTTGTTCTACAGAAGATATTAGGTATTACATTTGCTCAATTTTCAACTTATTTTATAAGAAATACTATAAAGAAAATTTTTCCTTTCTATACATTTTCTTCTAGAAGTTGATTTTTCCGAGATATCAGCAAAAATTTGATAAATTTCGTCTAAATTTTGAAAACTATATTACTTCGAGGGAATTTTTGAGCTGACTATTCGGTCTAAACTGGACTTTCTATACATCATTTTATTTGAAATTTCAAGAGGAACATCTTTTGTTCAAAACATTTTCTTGTAAAACGCTTAGATTTTGAGAAATAGTCCAAGAACTGAATTTGGGGGCCCAAAACGTGCAACAAAAAATTTTCCTCAGCCTTTAGGGGGTGGTTTTTTTGGTACTTTTCAATACCTTCCTCTACACACTTCAGCAAACACCCGTTCTCTACCAAAAAATTATTTTTTATTGTCTAGTTTGCCTAAACTATAGAAACAAATCTTTTAAGTAAAATTGTTCATCGTAATTTTTTTTACAATAATCAATCCAAATAATTATTTTTAAAAAATTCGAAATTATCATTCTAGAGCTCTAATTATTCCGCGTTGAGACAGTAATACGCGCGTGAATGTACTAAACAAGGATTCCGAGAAGTGAACTCGAATGTGGGTGAGAATTCGCTAAGAATTAGTGCCTGTCAGTTCTACACCGTACTGCGATCATACGATCCCTAGTATTGGGATATTTGACGATTTAGTGTCACTGATCCCTGATTTGAAGTTACAATTTGGGTAATGAAACTTACTCGACATCAGCCAAACGTCTTAGCTTTCAAGATTACCCTGGGAGCTTATCGTGCTAACTCCAAACTTAGCCTATGCGCAGAGGCCTTCGAACCTCCCCGCTACTTTCAAAAACTCCTCCAACTTTTTATCCTCTGTCTTCCGATTTCCACAACTTCCAACTAACAAACGAATCTTTCTCCTTCACAATAACCAACCACCCACGAAACATATTTGTCTCCGATTCAATCCACTACAATCTTTACATTCAACTTCCCCTCCTTAAACTCCCCCTCAATCTAAAATATGTCTCGACCTCACAGAGAGCCTCGAATCCGACAAAATTGTTTATACTTTACACACCAGGGAACTATTTCAAGAATATCCTCACTACCCACTTTACCTCTCCAGTGGGTCTAAAAAATCCAATAAAGCAGCCTACGTATACTCGGTCGACTGGGTCACAACAAGGTTCCATATTTACAGCCGAACCTAAGAGCCTATTCACCTACCTCACCCACCACCTCCAATTACCCCCAAACGGCAAATTCCTTCTTCTTACCGACTCTTTTTCTCTCTTCACTATACACTCCCTTACAGACTCATACAACTCTAACCGAATCATGCAACGCAACGCATCTCCCTCACACCTAACAATTAAGACTCAATTAACACGCAAATAATTTTCTTATGGATCTCCAGGCTCGTTGACCTTTTCGAACATGACGCTGTTGATCAAGTCGCCAAACAAGCTACCTCCTTCCTCGAATAATTGATGATCCCACTATCCTATCTCTAGACTATAAAAATATTTTTATACAGTAATTATTTGGGGGGGGGGGATGTTTTGTATCCATAGTGATGTATGTAACTATTTTTGACTATATAGGAAATTCCTGAACCAAGAATATAATTTTTTTAAATACTACAAATAGCTTACGTGTACAAAAAATTCGCCATTTTTTAACCAACTAATAGATGTACAAAATCATCTCAAGTTAGTACTGAGAAAGTCTTCCTCAGTGAAATTATTTTCTTAATTCTTGGAAAAATTACAAAAAATGCAAAAATTGAACCAAAACTGTCACTATGATCCGGTATAACGCAAAACGTGGCTCGTAAGAACAAAATGAGGTATTTGAATGGCAATTCCAATGAACGTAAGGTAACAAATGAATAGTGAATCTTATAGGAAATTTTACGAGGAACAACTTTTGTTTGAAACTTTTTACCGACTTTTCTAACTAGAAAAGTGAGGTATTACACCCGTAGCAAGGTCAACAGGGGGAGTGGGCAATGAACTTTCTCGACGTTTTAGGGGTCTTAGATCACAACTAGCATAAAAAAAAATTTCAGGTTTCCTTATATATATAAGATTTTTTTGTCCGCGGAACTCCTCCGAAACTACCCGATGGATTTTCTTGTAACTTGGCCATATTGTAGTAGTATATTTGAAGATGTGCACCTGCAATTTTTTTGAAAATCGGATGAGTAGTTATCGAGAAATTTTCAATTTGTTGAGAAATTTTGCAGTATTTCGAGTACCTTTTTGTCCGCGGAACTCCTCCGAAACTACCCGATGGATTTTTTTGTAACTCGGCCATATTGTGGTAGTATATCTGAAGATGTGCACCTGCAATTTTTTTGAAAATCGGATGAGTAGTTCTCGAGAAATTTTCAATTTGTTGAGAAATTTTGCAGTATTTCGAGTACCTTTTTGTCCGCGGAACTCCTCCGAAACTACCCGATGGATTTTTTTGTAACTCGGCCATATTGTAGTATTATATTTGAAGATGTGCACCTGCATTTTTTTTGAGGATCGGATGAGTAGTTCTCGAGAAATTTTCAATTTGTTGAGAAATTTTGCAGTATTTCGAGTACCTTTTTGTCCGCGGAACTCCTCCGAAACTACCCGATGGATTTTTTTGTAACTCGGCCATATTGTGGTAGTATATCTGAAGATGTGCACCTGCAATTTTTTTGAAAATCGGATGAGTAGTTCTCGAGAAATTTTCAATTTGTTGAGAAATTTTGCAGTATTTCGAGTACCTTTTTGTCCGCGGAACTCCTCCGAAACTACCCGATGGATTTTTTTGTAACTCGGCCATATTGTAGTATTATATTTGAAGATGTGCACCTGCATTTTTTTTGAGGATCGGATGAGTAGTTCTCGAGAAATTTTCAATTTGTTGAGAAATTTTGCAGTATTTCGAGTACCTTTTTGTCCGCGGAACTCCTCCGAAACTACCCGATGGATTTTTTTGTAACTCGGCCATATTGTAGTATTATATTTGAAGATGTGCACCTGCATTTTTTTTGAGGATCGGATGAGTAGTTCTCGAGAAATTTTTACTTTTGTTGAAAAATTTTTCACTATTACGAGTAGCTTCTTACGAATAGCTGCGAGTAGCTGCTTACGTTAGGAGAAGCGGATTTTCCTATACGTTTACCACTTTCGTTATCAGTACGTGTATTGTGAAGAACCTTTCATCATTCGACAGGTTCATTCTTTGTTCATTCTTTACCAAAGGTTCATTGGATTTTATTTCCGATGAAACGTTTTCGTTCAAATTTAGTACACTTGTATCTCGCTTCCCACAGCCCCTAGAGCGTTGAATTTTATTTTGTCAAATTTTATTTGTTTTGTTAGATTTATTTTTGAACGGATAGTGGCAATGGCGAGTTGTTCATTTTTCTAGCTATTTTTCATTATTATTAGTCATACTCGATAGTTTTTTTTTTTTTTTTATTATTATTATTATTTTACGAGCATTATAAACTGCACGAGGGTTATTTGCTCGGCGTTACAATCTTATTTTAGAACATTACTTGAATTAGGTTAAATTAGGTACGTATTGGTGGAATTGAGTGGCGATCGAACGGAATTTGTTGGTGAATTATATGAAGTTGTAGAATTGAGTGGTGCGTAAATAAGTTAGGGTTGAGTCGATGGTTTCGGAGTTGTGTTGTTTAGTGCTGCATTGATATTGGAAGATATATTTAGGGAGGTTCGAGTGGGTTGCAGGACGGGGCATGAGAAAAAATGATCAACTGATAAATTTTCTTGGAGACAGTGAGGGCATGATGGAGGAGCGAGATTAGTGAGAAGATAAGTATGAGTAAGACGAGTGTGGCCTATTCCCAGCCGAGCTAAAATGACCTCCTCTTGCCTTGAATTTCGTTGGGATGAGGACCACAATGTGGGTTCACGTTTTATTTTTCTTAATTTGTTATTCGACTGATTTTAGTGAAAACCTTGAGTTTGAATGATTAAGTACAATTTTTTAATCTTCATCAAGTGTGCTGATGCGAGACTACCTGGGTGATTTCACTCTTAATTAATAATTGATTTATTTGTCATTTTTTCATGTATGGGTACATAATTAATAGTGGTTCATAGTTGATTTGAGGTGTCAAAAGAGATGGAAAGATTATTTTCAATTTGGACTGGCTTTTTTGAGTGAGATTTGAGATTAGACTAACGAGTAAACCGGGCTTGGGTGCTATATATTTTTACCGAATTTTCTAGCTAGAAAAGTGAGGTATTTTGATTAATACGTTTGGAATGGTTGAAGCGTGAGGGAAGGAATGAGGGGTTGACTATTGGGTGATTGGTTGCTTCTTTCGTTTCGACATCGATTTTTTTAGTTTTTCGGGATCTCGTTGTAGTTGGATTCCCAGATGAAGAATTTTGGGGTGGAGTGTGCATAGAAAATGGTGATATGATAGCGTGAAGGCAATTTATGAGTGCACGAGAGGAATAGCAGCTCGAGATAGCTTTAAGAGATGCCAGAAATCGAAAGTGATAAAGAATTGAACCACTCATCCTAATATACAGTATACTAGACTAATAATATGCTAAGAATAAGGTATGGGAAAAAATGATTGTAGAGCTCTTTTTTATTAGAAACAACTGTTATAGCCTCGTAGCAGTTTGGACAGGGGGAGGGGGAGTGGTTTTTCTGGAGACGTTTTGTAGGTTTTAGATGACTCTTAGCCTAAATTATAACAAAATTCAGGTTTCCTTATTGGATTATAGGTATTTTTACTCTGTTATCTGTTGATGTGACATCGTAGTGATAGAATTTATAAACTGAGTTTTATTGTTTATTCTACAAATGTTTGACATGATTGACAGGTCATTGGTATTTAATTTAAAGAAAGGGAGTGACTCTCTCAATGTTTTTTGTATTGTGGGAAGAAAAGTCGTGTACTACTCACGCGACTGCGTGAGTGTTTTTCTCTAAAATTCTTAGTTTTCGAGAAAATTGAATTTTGGGGATAAAGAGGGCCGCCGGCCGCGGAAGGACTTTGCGGATGGCAAAGCGCGTAGGACTCATCGGTATTTTAATCAGGGGGTTATCTTGAGCACATTACAGAATCCGTCATATTTATGGTCCATAATTGTCATTTTTCCATATTTATTGACTGGACTAATAATTACGCGAGTACCTACGATTGTGCCACAAATATGAATTCCCTCAAGAGATGTGAAGTTGTTTGGAAATCGCCCTGCAGATCACTTAGAGAGAACTTAAATTGAGAAGTCTTGTTCATGTCTCATTTCTTGTAGTGTTCAAAAATTAAGATTTTTCAGGAATTTTTCGTCTCCCCGTCATCAGTTGATGAGAGAGAGCATCTATGTAGATATAAGCTTCAGTTTGAAATGCACGTCTCATTTCGAAAATGTATTTATAATCTGTTGAACGTTTCCTCCCTGCATAATCTCATTTTTCTGTAAGACCTCCGTATCCATTATTTGTATTACGCTGTCGGCTTATGTCAAGGCATCTTTTTCGGTTCTTACAAGCAGTTGTCATTCAGGTGCGTTTTTTTTTCCCTCATCCTATTTACTACCGATTATACTTCTGTTATCAATATTTTACCTGACAAATATAAACTACGAGCAGGATTTAGGCGAATGTTTCGAATCAATATTTTTTATAATATTATAAAAGGAGGATAAAATGTAATTTGATCGAAATTTGAGTCGTCAAGAGTAGTGTAATGACAGCGTGCTTAAGAACTTCATGGTTCTTCTAATACTTTAGTTAGTGTCTGAACATGGATACGTATTCCTAATCTAATTTCTACGTGTTGCACGAAGAAAAGTGTTGATGATTAACTGTGTTTAACGTATAGGACCTAGAGACGGACCGACTAAATTGTACGTGTTAAGAATGAATCACACCATCGTCTATATAGGTTTGGTGAACATCATTTTTCGTAGCACGGTTGCGTTTAATTCTTCCTCCAGAAAAGACAGAAGAGGCAGACAGATACTTGGACAGAACAAGCGGCGGACAGAAAAAATCATACATCTAGAACATTATCATTAAATGTAATCAAGGTACACAACGAGAAAGAGCCTTTGGTTCGACGCCTTCACCTCGTTATTGTAATTACATCTTTCGACTTAATAACTTTATTTTCTTCTGCTCGAAAATACGAGCGCGTATAACGCTCCATTAAACATTGTATATTATTCTCAGAAAGATTTTCACTCTCATAATTTACAAGTACCAATTCAACACCTGTACGAATGCTCTATCTAAAGTGCTTAAACTGCGTCGATCTCGTCTAAGTATTCGTTATTTTTCATAGGACGAATGTAATATTTATGAGCTTGAATTATATTTTCTTTAGTCCGACCTTCTGACGTAGCCCTAATTTTGCCTTTATAATATGATATCAACATTAGGTGAGGAAGAAGAATGATAATGGAGTAGATACATTCGTTTAAAGATTAAATTACATTTCGCTTATACCTTATGAAACAGTCGATAATCGCTAATCCAGAAGACTCGTCGAATTTTACGATTTCCCCGTGGCTCAAAATTGTAAATATCGGGACGTCAACATATTTCCTTTATAGGCTCATGTAAATTATGCAACTTCGTTCAAGTCCCTTCCTCCTGTGACTCACAGCAAAAGACTAAAAATTGTCCTAGCTCCTAAGGTAGGTCTATATTATTTGGACTGTTGCAATTTTTTTACCAAAAATCTGACGACGCTCATTCAAATTCTCTCCTTCTCCTTTGCTAGTAGGCATTTCCATGTTAAAGGTGGACTATTGTTAGTGCTAGTAGATTGGATGATAATGCAGATAGATTAGATGGTAGAAGGCATAGACTTGTCTAATTACTTATTTTTCTTCTTTTCTCAACATGAAACCTAGTATACCTTGGCTTAGGACAGTGTTTCTGAACCGGTGTGCCGCAAAATTTTGATCAAAAACATAAATCAACATGAACTAAAAAAAGAATTGCCAATTTTTTTATTTACTCGAAAAAGCAATCATATACTTAAGCACTTTCTGACCTATATGTTCCAATTTTTGAATGATGTCAGTTCCAGTTATAATTACTTGAACTTGAGTCCAAACATGCACTCAGTCACAGAAAAATCAAGAACTTTCAGCGACTTGGCGAAAAATGCAGATTATATTTTATTTTTCCTCATAAATTTTGGAAGTAGAAGAGCTCAGAGGGTTTTCAATAAATGCAAGAAAGATCCAGACACTTCCGTGTATATTGGTGGCAAAATTTTCTTGAGTCCCGACGGAAGATCAAAGCTCTTGTTTCCCGAAACCGCAGTACGGAGAAAGAGGCGTGAGCCCTCATAATATAGTCATCTTGTAGGCCAAAAATTTTGAAATTAGGAGGAAATCAGGAGAGACACGAAAATTTCAAAACGTACAAAAATTTTCGATATCATTTGGAGTTCTGGAAATGCTGTACCGCAGTAATATCGTCTCATGGACGCGATGTGAGAAAGGTTGAGAAACATTGGCCTAGGACCTTGAAGAAGATTTTCTGTTGAGCATTCGATGTCCCCATGGCAGAAAAACCGGTCTTATGTCCCTATTATGTACGTAAAATATCCCATATGACTTCAATATGTCTCCGATAGGCACATTCCAGGGGCATTTTGGGAATTCGAATGTTCAACGGATCCTCGAGAAAGGAAGGAGTGGAGGCGTACTTTTGAGGCTAATATAGTGAACTAGATTAAGTGGAATTCTTGGAGGCCATGGATCAATACATTAGTATGGTATACTCGTATAAGGTTATTGGCAGAAGAACGAAGCGATCGAGGCGGGATGACTTCTTCTTATTATTATTCTCCCAACGTATAACCTTGAACACCGGCCTCGCGTCTCTTTCATCTTCCGATGATCTCGCGAGAACGACGCCGGAGTTTTGTAAGAGCATTTCTACCCCAAAAAGTGGTAGGATATATGAAAGAAGACCATTATTTTTTCTACATAAACAGAAGGCGTTTTTTAGTGGGGAACACCATATCTGTGTTGTTTAGAGAGAAGACATCATGAGAATACATCGATGTCTGACTTTGATGACGTCATCAACCAAAGTTAGGTTAGATTATCTTGCACGGAATAGGGGTATCCTCAGACAACGCCTTTGTCCAACTTGATGACGTCATCAACTCGTGAAGTCGTGACATCATCAACCTAAGTTGGGTTATGTTATATTTCATACCAACTCCCGGGTCTGTCTTGATGATGTCATTAATCGAAGTCAAGTTGAATTGTTTTACATAAAAGAGGCGCGGGCATCCTCAGAAGAAACTTTCGTTTGAATTAATGACGTCATCAACTTGTGACATCACCAACCTAAGTTAGGTTATTAGGTCATATTTCGAACAACGCTCGCGTCCGCCTTCATGACGTCATTAATCTAAATTAGGTTAAATTATTTTGGAAAGAAGAGGAGCATCCTCAGACGACGTCTTTGTACGACTTGATGACGTCATTAACCTAAGTTGGATTGAATTATTTTGCATAGAAGAGGGACGGGCATCCTCAGAAGACATAAATGTCCGATATGATGGCATCAACAACTTGTGACGTCATCGACCTAAGTTAGGTTAAGTTATATATTTCTTACAACGCCCGCGTCCGCTTTGATGATGTCGTTAATTCAAGTTGGAAAATTATCATGCATGAAAGAGCAAGGTTGCAAAAAATTAGGTTTTTTTTGTTTAAAACATGTTGGAAACTGGTATTTTTCAGGGGTGCTTAGCCAATCGCATTGGCTAAAAACTTAGCTAAAAACTAACCCTCCAAATTAATTGGCTTCGGCTATCAGCTAACGGCTAACCCAGTCTCATTGGCTAGCTACCAGCTAGCTAATTTTGGACCAAAATAGATTGGCTAATGGCTAAGAGCTAGAAGCTAACGGCTGAAAGTAGGGGTGGGGATCACTTCATTGTGGAGGGGTGAGGTGTGGGGAAGAGAAAATATTAGCCGTTAGCAATTCCAATTTGAATGGCTAACGGCTAGCTAATTTTTGATGAAAATTGCTCGGCTAACAGTTAATGGATTTGGCTTAGCTGAGTACCCTGGTATTTTCTCTTCAGAGTTTAAAACAGTGTTTTGAACATGTGTGACCTGCGATGAGAAAAGGATGCTCACTGCCCATTGGCGTAAGAACACATTTCTCTCTGATTAGACATTTAATCAGAGAGAAATGGTGTTCTGGTTAGTGGGCAATGAGCATCCTTTTCTCATCGCGGGTCACATGTTTAAAGTATATTTTGTTGTTTTAAACATAATGACCTAGCGCTTATTGCGGGATTTCTCCAGGTTTTTCTCCTAGACACTCACGCTTTCTTGTGCGTGAGTCAAGGGTAGTAAACGATTTGATTGATTTTAGGGCTTAAGCTTAAAGCTTAAATAGAATTTCTTTTCGCTTAAGCTTAAGGCTTAAACTTAGAATAGGATTTCTTTTCGCTTAAGCTCAAGGCTTAAGCTTAAAGTAGGATTTCTTTTTGCTTAAGGCTTAATTAAGATTTAGAAGTTTTAGCTTAAAACTTAATTAGTTTGAGCTGAATCGCTTAAAACTTAAGCTTAAAACTTGATGTTGAAAGAAGAAAACATGTTTTCGTTGGGGAAAATATGTTTTTCCTAAAAACAACCATGTTTTTGTCAGGAAAAATATGTTTTTGCCTTTTTTAAGTTTTAAGCTTTTGTTTTGCTTATTAAGTCGCTTAATTAAGCGAATGAAAAACTGTTTTACTTTAGCTTATTTACGGCTTAAAACTTAAATAAAACTTGAGCTTACCACCCTTGGCGTGAGTACGCGTGACTTGATATTCATGACGTGCCGTCCATGTTTGAAACGTTTTTTTCTCGAATTATAATGTTTAAAACATGTTTGAAACACCGTTTAAAACAATTTCGTTTAAAATATCGCAACTCTGAATGGAAGAGGCGTTGATGACGTTATCAATTTGTATTATCATCTACCTAAGTTAATTTTATGTTTCATACAACACCCGCGTCTGACTTGATAATGTCATTAAATGTGACCCCTCTACAAAAACCCGGCTCAGCGTTGAATATCGATCAGGAGAAAAGGATTTTTTACAGAGGAAGAAAGATTCCTTTTCTCCTGATTGTAATTAAACGCTAAGCCGGGTTTCTGTAGACGGGGTCACAAATCAAGTTTTGTTAAATTATTTTGTACTGAAGAGGGGCATTATCAGAAGATATTTTTGTTCCACTTGATAACATCATGACATCAGCTTCGACCAGGTTAGGTAACATTTCATATAATGCCCGCATCCGTCTTGACCACATCATCAACCTAATAAAATGAAAATTTTTTGCAAATGAGAAACATACTTATTATTCTTATTGAATAAAACTTTTTATTCCTTATGTTTGCTAAGAAATGAAACAAAGAATTAATGTCATTAACCTAAGCTAGATTAAATTACCTGCATAGAACAAGGGGTGTCCTCAAGTCCTTCTGGTGTTCCCCAGGGATCTAATCTAGGACCATACCTGTTCCTCCTATACGTGTCTGATATCCATAACAAATTAAACTCTGACAGCCTATTATACGCCGACGATATGAAAATATACAGAGAAATAAAAAACACCAATGATGCAGTCGCATTGCAGAGTGATTTGAACACGTTAGTGGAATGGGGTGAGGAAAACCAACTGATGCAAAATGTCAAGAAATGTGCCTTCATCAGAATAACCAAAAAAAAAAAACGAATTTCATTGACACAAATTATAAAATTAAGGGGGAGGTACTTCAGCATGTTGATTACGTTAGGGACCTGGGCATACAAGTTGAACATAATCTTGTCTTTAATAAGCAATTGAACAACTCAGTAAACAATGCCAAACGAAATCTAGGGTTAATAATGAGACACTCCAAAATATTCAACAACACGTCTACATTAAAAGTATTATATTTCACTCTGGTGAGGGCACATCTTGACTTCGCGGGTATAATATGGGGACCAACAGCCAAAGGCCAACTAAAAGCTATCGAGCGAATTCAAAAAAGATTTTTAAGGTACCTGTATTTCAAAGACTTTCAGCATTACGACCTTGACGTGCCATACGGGGAATTAGTTTTGGGATATGAACTCACCACTCTAGAGGTGCGGAGGGAAGTGTCACTGATTCTATTTATTAGGGACCTACTAATGTCAAAAACAGAAGCCCCATTCCTATTGAGTCAGATTGGTCTCTATGCTCCAGTTAGGCGCAGCAGAAGTCAAAACCTATTTTACATCACACACTGCCGCACAAATCACTTCAATCTTACGCCCATCAATCGTGCGCTGCGTCTTTACAACCAAATAGTCACAATAGATGATACAATTGATATTTTTTTTGATAAGAGGAAAGCTTTCGCTGAAAAAGTAGCCAGAGCTGTGGATATTGTGTGCAGTGGGACTGGGTAGCGTCGTTACTCTGTTAGCAGTCCTCAATATCATGAGGGGGATGAGGGAGCAGTTGGCAACTAATTCTCAATGTTATTATTACTAATTATAATCTTATTATTATTTTTATTTGTTTATTTATTTATTTATTCATCTTTTTTTATTTTTTATTTTTATTTATTTTTATTTATTTTTTTATTATTATAATTTTTTTTTTTTTTTTCTAATATTATTATCACTATTACTATTACTGGCATTATTATTATAATCAAGATTATTATTATTATTAATATTATTATTATTTTTACTTATTACTGTTAGGCCTACTATTATCTTTATAATTATTATGTAATTTCAAAAGTGGTGTCACCTGTAATTGGTCCGTGGACTGTAGGTGGCACCACTATAAAATAAAATAAATAATAAAATAATAATATATATTTTTGTTTGACTTGATCACGTCATCAACCTAGTAAAATAAAAAACAGTTTCATTAAAAAAAAAATCATCAGTAAGTTACTTACTTGCAAAAATTATTGTGCACATAAGTAACGTCTGCTTATTGTTTTTGAAACTTTTTATTCTGTAATTAAAATTTAAACTTAGAAGTCACTGCTATATCAGATATAATTACTAAAATTCAGTTTGGTTTTCTCTTTAACCTAATGAAGGATTATGTTGACTCCGAAACGTCGGTAATAAATTTTAGTAATTATATCTGATGGCAGTGCCTTTCAAGTTTAAATTTTAATTATATTATATTTCCATCAGGACAAGTTTATTCTTTTACTTTTATTCTGTATGTTTGCAACGAAGTGGAACAAAGAATTAATGTCATTAACTTAAGTTAGGTTAAATTATCTTCCATAAAACAGGGGGTATCCCCAAAAGACATTTTTGTTTTACTTCATGACGACACCTAGTTGTGATATCGTCGACCCAAGTTAATTTTATATTTCGAACAACATCCGCGTCCTATTTTAATGACGTTAACAATTTATGACGTCAATAATCTGAGTTAGACAATGCTCATAAAAGAATTTGTCTATTCTAGGTTCTAGAAAATTTAGGTTTTCCAAAAAATGTGAACTATTTCACCTCTTGGAGTATTTCGTGGGGCTAAGGAGAGATCAGAAACAAGGGAAAGATGAAGTGGATCTAGAGCTGGAAAAAAAAAAATGTTTCCTCTAGCCAAAAGAAGGTGTTGAAATCATTGTGTCCTCAAAAAGTGTAGTGCATTTCAGGATTTTAAAAACGTGCGTAATTTATGACTAGCCTAGCTGTTTCTCAGAGAGCAGCGGAGTTTGCGAATTCCCCTTTGCAAGTGCAAAATTTGCATATGAAAAGGCCTATAATTTTGTTTGTTTTGTTACATGGAAAGGTCCGTCGTAACCTCTACAAACTGGAGAACACCCGCATCAGTACAACGTACAGTCATCGCTTGTAAGAAAATTGGGAAAGAGAGACCCGTCTTGAATTTCCTAACAATCGTATCAACTTATGGAATACCTAGGTAAATTTAGCACATCCATATTTAAAGGTGTAGTAACGCCTTTGGCATAGTCTTCGAACGACAGGTTGTTATTATTTGGGACCCATTTATCGGCCCAGGAAAAATAATAGGAATCACGAGATAATGCAAGTGACATATAGCAGAATTTCAAAATGATGACCATGAAAATAAATTTTCCACAGGAAAAAAATATTGAAAACGAGAAGAAAAAAACTTTTGGCGACATAATATTATAATCCACGAGAAATTAATTGGCACACGTCATTACAATATGTATACACATGAAACAATATCATTCCTCACGAGATGAGCGTACACAGGAAAAAAATTGAAGTACATGAAATTGTCGTAAAAATGTGCGAATAAAAAATAATATGTATACATAAAACATTCTCAGCAGTATTTCTCTTGAAATGCACATTGAAAAAACTAGAATAGAAATTGAAATTAAAATGCAAGAACTAAGTACATACCTACTGCACAATCAAGGCTTTCTTAGCGAATCGATACGTTGTTCTAATTTATGGTTATTCATATTGTGACGTTCTACCAGTCACCGAATATCTCTTGACGCCAATAATAAAGAACAATTACGAAAACCGAGCTTTATTACTGGTACCGCAAGTACAACACTTCTAAACACCGTTAAACTGCAACACAATCGCGTTAAAGAACGAGAACACGTTAACTATCGCTTTAAGATTACAACTGAATCGCTTTATCGGGTTGCTGCCGGCTATTTATAGTCTCACCCTTATTTCCGGAATTCTCGAGATTTCTTCTAGAACGGCAAACAGGTTATGCAAGAGCCCTTACAATCAATCGAGCACGTGCTAGGTTGTTCAAGCGTATTTGGCGAAGTAGTTAAGCGATAAGTACGCTTCCTTGCGGTTTCTGCTACGTTTTCGGTTAAACAACCATCATCGGGTAAACGAAAGCGACTGAATCCAACATCAACAAAGACAGAGGGAGTTAACCAGAAGATCATGATTTAACCAGCGAGTCATCGAAGTTTGAATCATTCTCATATACTAGCTCAATCAGACCCTCTTCAGGAATGAACCTGTTTAAAACCGTGAAGTCTTCGTTATTCCGGTGTCGTATGATTTCTATATTTTCTAAAGCCGACCGTTTAAAATACGAGTTCTCCCTATGGAGGAGGATACCAGAGCCTTCCTTGAATTTATGGCCATTCTCGAGTAGATGATCAGCAAAAGCCGAATCACCCAAATTACCCTTCTCCCACGCTTTTTTATGCTCCTCAATTCTTATTTGGAGCTGACGCCCAGTCATCCCTATATAAATACCTGGGCAATCGTTGCAGGCTATACTGTATACCCCACTTCGCTCGACTGGAGGAATCGGGTCCTTCAATTTCACAAATAAACTTTTTACAGTATTGACATTATAAAACGCCGGCCGGAACCCAAAAGGACCGAGTAGCCTATGCCCAACTTCAACGAAAACCTGCCCAAGTAAGGGAGTCTAATCTAACGTTTTCTACTGTTATGCAAATCCCTAGGGAGGGAGGTGGTAGAATCCAGGCATTTTCTCGTAAGCCTCCTTCGGACCATTAAATCAATGTCCACTCGAACTTGCTTCACTCTGGCCAGGTACTTAATCGTCCCTAGTTCCTTCTGGAAAGCATCCTGACTCAAGGGAATACTAGTCAGTCGATGTATCAAACTATTAAAGGTAGCGATCTTGTGTGCAGCGGGGTGACCCATGGATTGTTATATCAGTCGAAGTTTCTTTTCTATAAATACCAAATTCATGGACGCCATCTCTAATAAATATGTACAAATCCAAGAAATTTATTAATAATCCGCCAACTTTCAGAGTGAATTTTATGGAGGGATATCGGCCATTTAAGTGAGAAAGGAACTCACTAAGGAGTTCCACTGGGCCAGTCCTTGCGCACAATATATCGTCTACATACCTATGCCAGTAAAAAACATTATTTAGAACTACCTGGCCCGAAGAAAACAATTCGACTTCAAATCTGGACATGAAAACCTCCGATATTAATGAGCCCAGAGGGGACCCAATAGGGATCCCCACTTCTTCCGGGAATTCGAAAAATTTTCCCTCAAATTTACAAAAATTGGGAGTTCAGCAAACTCTTAGAAGGTCGAAGAATTCTACCAATTCCTCATGGGGGATACCAGTTTTTACGAGGGAGGAGGGCTTAATCCTTACTAAGGCGGATAAAAGCAACGCCGTAGTGATTATGGATAAGTCCTCTTATGTATCTGGGGTTCATGAAGTGCTGGAACAATGTGGCGCTAAGGAGAATAGCCTCTTCTGTTTCCCCAGTTTCGTCAAAGAGGTGAGGAACACTATTAATAATTGTAGTGTGATTATTAAGAGTCCTCGGACAAAGAAAGCTCTCTTGGAGCCTAACCCGGTTCCTCCCCTCCTATATGGATTACCCAAAGTACATAAAAAAGATGTACCAATGCGGCCGGTCGTGTCATTTGTCTCGTCGCCAACTTATTTGTTAGCTAAATTTATTGATAGATGGTTCAAATCGCGAGTAGATTATACCTTCCCTCACTCAGTATTAAACTCAGGTTCGTTAACGGAGAGGTTGAAGGACATAAGGCTCCCTGAGGAAACGATTTTATGTTCCTTTGATGTGGTGGGATTATTTCCTCATATCCCGAAGGCGGTCGCAATCCAACATATGGGCGAATTGCTCGTAAAAACTGGTATCCCCCTTGAGGAATTGGTAGAATTCTTCGACCTTCTAAGAGTTTGCTGAACTCCCAATTTTTGTAAATTTGAGGGAAAATTTTTCGAATTCCCGGAAGAAGTGGGGACCCCTATTGGGTCCCCTCTGGGCTCATTAATATCGGAGGTTTTCATGTCCAGATTTGAAGTCGAATTGTTTTCTTCGGGCCAGGTAGTTCTAAATAATGTTTTTTACTGGCATAGGTATGTAGACGATATATTGTGCGCAAGGACTGGCCCAGTGGAACTCCTTAGTGAGTTCCTTTCTCACTTAAATGGCCGATATCCTTCCATAAAATTCACATAAATTTCTTGGATTTGTATATATTTATTAGAGATGGCGTCCATGAATTTGGTATTTATAGAAAAGAAACTTCGACTAATATAACAATCCATGGGTCACCCCGCTGCACACAAGATCGCTACCTTTAATAGTTTGATACATCGACTGACTAGTATTCCCTTGAGTCAGGATGCTTTCCAGAAGGAACTAGGGACGATTAAGTACCTGGCCAGAGTGAAGCAAGTTCGAGTGGACATTGATTTAATGGTCCGAAGGAGGCTTACGAGAAAATGCCTGGATTCTACCACCTCCCTCCCTAGGGATTTGCATAACAGTAGAAAACGTTGGATTAGACTCCCTTACTTGGGCAGGTTTTCGTTGAAGTTGGGCAGGGTACTCGGTCCTTTTGGATTCCGGCCGGCGTTTTATAATATTAATACTGTAAAAAGTTTATTTGTGAAATTGAAGGACCCAAGTCCTCCAGTCGAGTGAAGTGGGGTATACAGTATAGCCTGCAACGATTGCCCAGGTATTTATATAGGGATGACCGGGCGTCAGCTCCAAATAAGAATTGAGGAGCATAAAATGCGTGGGAGAAGGGTAATTTGGGTGAGTCGGCTTTTGCTGATCATCTACTCGAGAATGGCCATAAATTCAAGGAAGGCTCTGGTATCCTCCTCTATAGGGAGAACTCGTATTTTAAACGGCTGGCTTTAGAAGATATAGAAATCATACGACACCGGAATAACGAGGACTTCATGGTTTTAAACAGGTTCATTCCTGAAGAGGGTCTGATTGAGCTAGTCTACGAGAATGATTCAAACTTCGATGACTCGCTGGTTAAATCATGATCTTCTGGTTAACTCCTCTGTCTTTGTTGATGTTAGATTCAGTCGCTTTCGTTTACCCGATGATGGTTGTTTAACCGAAAACGTTTAGCGGCTGATTTTCTTGTGGTTCAATATAATTTGCTACACCTTCGGGTGTACACTCCTCTTGTGTGCTTTTTTAGCCTTCGCAGTGCGCCCTCTCTTCCTCTTTTGTCCCAGAGGGATATTTTTCGCCTCCGCTGGAACAGTTACCTCCTTGCGGCGGATTTGAACACCGAGCAAATATTTGCATTGGCGCCTCTTGAGAAACTCAGGACATGAGCATTCCACTACAGAAGATGAAACACTAATGGTTCAAATCTCCGTGCGCCAAGGATACGAGTTTCTTTCTTCTTTTGCCATTTTTTCAAAAAAAGTGAAAGTAGTTCTACATTATACTTTTCCCGGGAAAATCTGTTAATGTCTCGTGTATGAGCAATCCTTGTCAATCACTTTTAAAACTAGGTCATTTATTTTGTTTTCCTGTTCTTCATTTCTCGTGCAACCTTTTTTATTTTTCCTGTGCTTTTTTATATTCCCCTTATTATTTTGAGCCTCTCGTCCTCCCAACACTTTTCAAACCTGCAAAAACACCAATTGCTGCATCTACTTTGCTCCGCGCGAATTTACCGCACGTTTCCTAGAATTTGCGGTATTTCATTGAGATCCGAATCACTAATTCGTAGCGATAATTTTCTTTTTCAGGGAATCTCTTGTTACATGCTACTAACTGAATTTACACAACAATAAGTAATGCTAATCAGCGAACAAATAAAACTTGTATATTTTACTTTTGCATTCTCCGCTTGTAGTATGAAGACCCTAACAATACAAATTCATTTGCCCTCTTCTGCATACCATCGAGGCGAATTAATTCCTAGTATTTAATATACAAGTAATCGAACTACACAGACATACGTGTTTGCGTTTCTTTTTTAGTACCAAAGTGGAACCGAAGAAAAACATGTTGGATAGGGAAAACAGTTGCCTATATGTTGATGATTATTTTTGTAATATCGTCTTTCAACTTTCGTATATACGGACTAGTATACACGAGATTCGTGTAAATTGTATAAAGTAAAGAAAACAGCGTACCATGTAGAACAACTTTTTCAAATTACTTGGTGCGGCTAGTAATGTACCTACTGCGTTTTTTCCACCGGAATAAATTCACCGAACTGATATGAATAAATAAATAGAAATACACGTATTATATTGCTGGATGATTCGGATTCTACTTAGATGAAAAATTAATGTCCTCCCGCCGTCGAATTATTTAAACGACAACGATTCCAGACACAAAAAAATATACATACGCACACGCGTACGCAAAGAAAAGAAAGAATCACGAATTAAAAAAATCAGATAAAAAGTGGTTTGGTAATGGGAAAAAGATCAGATTTTGATGAAGATGTTACCAGCACGCGAACTAGTACCTATTTCAAAAAATTTCGGTAGGTAGATTAAACAAGCAAGATGTTACAATAGGTCGTGAGTTGAGGTAGGTTCCCGCTGCGTTTTCCAATAATTTCGTATTATAACGAAAGTCGAAAACTATTCCGGTATAATATAGAGGTGAGTACAGCATCTGAAACAGGAGAGAGAAAAAGGCACCCTGACCGCTGCAGCTCGCGTATTCTCCGAATTATTTCTGTCTGTTCGCGCCGGTGATGTATCTATTTTCTCTTTTCTTGAGCCAAAAAGAAGAACGTATACTGTAGTATAACCCCTTGTGAATTATTATTTCGGCCATTTCGAGTGGGTAACGGCGGAGTTGTAGAGTATTATAGCGGTGTGTGCCCTGCGCCGATCATATCGCGCCCTCCCTATCGATGTCTTGTCGGTGATCTCGATATCGTCGGGTTACCGCGCGCCGTATTTTACACACTTGTCCTTTCTTGTCAGGTCGCTTTGCTAGCCGAGACTTTTTACTCGTAAACATCTTTCGACTCTCCGTGGTCGTGTTTGTCGTCGTCGTCGTCTGTTATTTCAATTTTTGTGCGAACATTCGGTGGTGAGCCTACGTGCAATGCGGTGCAGTGGTGCGAACGCGTTCATTACAAAGTGCATCTGTTCGCACGTAATATGTACATACATAAGTGTTTTGCGATGTCGTAACTACTTTAGTGCACCAGTTTAGCGGTAATGTTAGTCGCGGTTGCACCGATTACACGACAGAAAGCTGTGATAACCTGTTATTTAGGTAAATTTATGCAAAACGTATCGTGTTAACTCGTTGATAAATTGCGCAGGCCACTCGCTTACGGATTGCGAATTTGTGATTAATATGAATGTGCGCCTAGGTCTGCTTAATGCCCGCCAAATGACGCAGAATAACAAGTTACCCTGACAGAATAGGCTTAGTTCGAAATCTGTACTCGTAATTTGAGTGTAGGACACTTCTTACACGACGAGGCAAAGGTTAATGTGCCTCTGAATGCTGGAGTAAGAATGTTTGAATAAGTAATGTACATCTGAATATAATGTAAGGAAAATTTGGAACTGTATTATTGGCTCTCTCCTAATTTCGACGCTTTTGTGAATCGTCGGAGGGTGGATTTAATTACGATGTTCTGTGAAAAATCAACCGGTTTCGGAGAGGACGAGCTTCCCGTCAATACAGTGGTAACGAAGTTTCAAAATTGAACTCTTTTCACCGTTCGTCGTCTGTCCTCAATTTTCCCTGATCCGCCGCGTCAATCTAGTATATCGAAATTAAAAGAAAAGACTCTGCCTGCACAATTATTTGATTTAATTTCAACGCTTACATATACGTCCGGATCTCATGAAGATCTGCATCAGTAAACTAAAGTGAAAAATTAGATGGGGAAATCCGCTGTCAAGTAATTATTTTGTTTTATCTAGCCTAGATAAATTTAAACAGGGAACCTGTTTTGTGGGGGGTTATTTGAAAAATTTGCCCGAATATCGTCCGGCGAAAAACTTATAACAATTTTGACTCCTGTTGTACATAGCTTCGAGGATTAAATTCTTCTGAACTTAAAAATATTTCGAATCCTATTGTATGTAGCTTGGAGGTCGAAATTTTATTAAGTCCCTCTCTTATCATATATGTACATAGCTTAGACGTTGAAATTATTTGAAGTCTCCTTCCTATCAGGTATAGCTCGAGAGTTCGAATTTTTCTAAGTCCCTTTCCTATTATATGTAACTCGAGAGTGAAGAAAAATTGAGACTCTGGAACTATATTATACTAGGCTTATAGTAGATCTAAACCTTCTTTATACTATCTCTGAGTCCCCCTCCTATCAGACTTGGAGGTCCGAATTTTTTTTTCAAGTCCCTTCCCTATATCATACAAATATGTCCACCGTGTGCCATCCGGCGAAAAACATGGAAAACTTTTGACTGCTATTGTATAGTTTGGATGATGAAATTTTTCTAAACGGAAAAATATCCAATCCTATTGTATACAGGGTGGACCAGAAAGATGTTACCAGTTAAATGGGAGTTTGCGTTAAATCTGTCGTAGCGCGAAAACGCAAAACGTTAGATGTATAGAAATGTACAAATTTTGTATCTCAATTTTATCTTTAATTTGAATCCCATCCGGAGTTTCTACGATTTTTCTGAGCCGAGTTATGGACCAAAATGTGCCGAAAATTCACCAAATCGCCAGGGTTCCCAAAATAGGGCTTGAAAATTAATTAATTTACAGTATTTAGCTGAATTTCGAAAATTTTAATAATCAAATTATTGTTTTTCGAGTGAATTTGGACGGGGAGAACGAAAAAAATAGCAACAAAACCCTAAGAAGCACCAAAATGGGTTAATGGGGCCAAAAAGGGTCTAAATTTCCCCAAGTTGGAAAATCGTTCAAAATTTTGAATTGTAATTCGATTTTTAGTGTAATTTCGCGCTGAGTCCGAAAAAAATGTTTAAAAAATTCTTCAAAGTATCGAAATGGATTAATGGGCCCAAAAAGTGTCAAAATTTCCCCAAATTGGAAAATTGTTCAAACCTTCAAATTTTGATTCAATTTTCAAGTGGAATTTTGCGCTCAGTCCGGAAAAAATGCTTCAAAAATACTTCGGAGCATCAAAATGGGTTGATGGGCTCAAAGACAATCAAAATTCCTCCAAGACGAAAAATTTGCGTGATCTTCAAAAGTTGTTTCCAATTCTGAAGTAAAATTTAGCGCCGAGTCCGAGAAAAATACTGAAATGACCCTAAGGCCTAAAGGATCTCCAAAATGAAAAATAGAAAATTTTTCTCATTCTGCAGTAAAATTGTTGATTCAGGGGAATGTCGACAAGTTCGTCTGCCGTTGAGTAGATCGAATAGCGTCGGATGACAGATCCGAAAGAGGAAATCGCGGAAATTCTCCTCATTTAGGGATTAACAAATTCATCTTCCGTTGAAGGCTCGCGGTGAGAGATCGACTAGGGCTCTGCGTATAATCAAAGCGGGAAAAAGTGCGAAAACTCTTGTTGTTTCATAGAACGCAATGTTGGTCTTCTGTTGCGTGCTTGCAATGAGAGATCAACTGACGCCCCGCCTATGAACAAAGCGAGCCAAAGTGCAAAAACTCCTCGAGTCAGGCAATGGGCGGATATCGCAAATTCGATCTTGCTCGGGATGAGCGATCAGCTACAGCTCAGTCTTTGATTGAGGCAGACGAACGCCCGGGATTTCTCGGGGTTTCACCCGGAGGAGGAAATGATACCGTCAAGCTCAACTTTTGTCATGAGCTCGCGGTAAGAGAACGATTAAGACCCGTGTATGACAAAGGCAGGCGAATGATCCCTGGGTTCAACATAGATAGACTGAGGCCCCGTGTATAATCGAGGCGGGTGCTTCCGCAAAAACTCCCGTTGTTTCTTGCCAAGGAGAGAATGATACTGGCGACTTCTTTTTCCATTACATGCTCGCGGTAAGAGATTGACTGAGGCCCCGTGGGCAAAAAAGAGAACGATACCGGCAACTTTGTTTCCCATTTGGCCCTTTTCGGGCCCATTAACCCATTTCGATGCTTTGCAGAATTTTTTAAGAATTTTATTCAGATTCAGCGCTAAATTTTATCTCAGAATTGGAAAAAACTTTGAGGATTAGGCGGTTTTTACATTTTGGGAAAATTTTGACCCTTTTTGGGCCCACTGACCCATTTTGGTGCTTCGCAGAATTTTTGAACAATTTTATTCAGATTCAGCTCTAAATTTTTTCTCAGAATCAAGGAAAACTTTGAAGGTTGGGCAAATAAACATTTTGGGGAAATTTTGACCCTTTTTGGGCTCATAAACCTATTTTGGTGCTTCGCAGAATTTTTCAACTATTTTATTCAGATTCAGCGCTAAATTTTATTTCAGAATCGAGAAAAAGCTTCGAAGATGAGGCGGTTTCATCATTTTGGGAAAATTTTGACCATTTTTGGGCCCATTAATCCATTTTGGTGCTTCGCAGAATTTTTTAACAATCTTATTCGGATTCAGCGCTAAATTTTACTGCAGGATCGGGGGACACTTTGAAGATTACGCGATTCTTTCAATCATGGAAAATTGTTTTTCGATAATTCACAGCTTTGGGAACCCCTGCTCTGAAATTTCGGCACGTTTTGCTCTATAACTCGGCTCAGGACAGTCGTAGAAACTTCGGATGTGGCTCAAATTAAAGATAAAATTGAGATACAAAATTCGTACATTTGAACTATACGTCTAACGTTTTGCTGTTTTGCGCTATAACAGATTTAGCGCAAACTCCTATTTAACTGGTAACATCTTTCTGGTCCACCCTGTACAGCTCAGAGGATGACATTTTTTCAAGTCCCTCCTCTATCATAGTATAGCTCGAGAGTCAAGAAAAATTTAGACTCTCGAACTATATTATGCTAGGCTTATAGTAGGTCTAGGCCTTCTTTGTACTAGGTCTAGGCTCCCTTGAATTCTCAATACCAAATCTAATTTGACTCATAAAACAGGTTCCCTGCGTTCCTCGTTTAACTTCGTTAAGGAAGCCGTCGTTTTTTCATGCAAGGTAACATAACAATCAAGGTCGAACGCAGCTGAAGAAAATTCTAGGCCCTAGACAATTCCCCAAAAAGGTTGACGTTACAAATGAACGGACGCGGACGTTTTCTGAAAATGACCCCCCAATAAAAGGAAAGTTTCAATTACTAGACATAAATTTATTGCTATTATCTAGCCTAGACAAATTGTTCCATACAGCGTAACCTAAGATAACGATTGATGACATATTCGATTGCAAAAATCCCGATCCCTCGACATTTCCTCGAAAATGATAACTTCACAGACACAGACGTTTACTGAGAATGACCCCCAACAAAATATATAACGGGTTCCAATAGTTTATCTAACCGAGATGAATTTTTCTATGCAAGGTAACATTAAAATCAAAGTTGAACGCAGATTAAGAAAGTTCTTTGCCACTAACGATCCTCCTCTAAATGCCAACTTTCCAATATCACAAAGACTTGTCGCAGACGACTACAGTCTTTCACTTTGCTCTTCAAGCCCTGAAAGGGCCCACAGACTCCTATAAATACATTTGGACAAAATTTTCACTTGGTCATCTGATCGTGGCTTCCAATTTTACCCTATCAAGATAGCCTTAATCATCTTCCACAAAAAGAAGAAATCATCTCTATCAATTCCCCCTCTTTATCTTCAGGATTTTCAAATTAAAACCAATGATTCAATAAAATTTCTGGGCCTCTTATTTGATCAAAAATTAACTTGGACTCCACATATCGAATTACTAAAAGCTAAATGTCTGAGAACAACAAACATTCTAAAATATCTTCCCACCCTAAAACAGGATGCAACCGAAAACGTCTCTTCCAATTACACAAAAGCTTGGTTCGTTCTCAGCTCGATTACGGTTCACCGATTTATAATTTAGCTACCAACCTGCCCTAACATTATTGGACCCACTTCAATCTGCATCTCTGAGACTAGTTTTAGGAGCATTTAGAACCAATCCAAAACTGAGCCTTTGTGCAGAGGCGGTCGAACCACCCCTCTACTTTCGCCGATTCATTCTCTCATCAAATTTTCTTGTTTCCTTATCCCAATTTCCCCAACTTTCCTTATATCAGTGCATAATTTCTCACATTAATCCGATCTTCCTACGTCAACCTACGAAACATATTCTCTCACAGCTAGAAAACTTCCTCAACCGAAAAATTAAGTTAAGCTCGCTATTACACATATTCACAACTACACCCCTTGGGTATTTCCAGAACTGGACATTCGCTTGGACCTGACCGAAACTCCCAAAACAAACAACAAAATCATTAGACTTCATATCACCAATCTACTTGACGAATTCCCGAGTCATACTCTATGTTTAACAGATGGGTCAAAATACAGAGGAAAGTCAGCATATGCATACTCCACTAACGATCAAATAACTGTTCACTGAACTAGAAATTCCGCTTCAGTTTTTACAGCTGAATTGAACGCCACTGGAACCTCAAAAAATTACATTCTCTTAACCGATTTCCAAGCTCTTTCTGATCCGTTCTCAACCAATTCAATTATTCAACGTATTCATTTAGCTCATCTTACTATCCATTCAATAAAGTCTCACCTCACATTTATTTGGATCCCGGGTCACATCAACTTCCCACCTCACGATGTAGTAGATGAAGCCGCCAAAAAAGCAACCTCCCTTTCTAAAATAACAGACCGTATAGCATCACCCTCCCAAGATTTGAAAATTTTTCATTCAACAAAAATCTCGAAACTTTGGCTACAAAATTGGCAAGATATAGACAACAACAAATTACGTAAGAAAGATCCGACTCCCTGGTCTTCATCTCACAGAGAATCTAGACGGGAAGATGTAATCCTCTCCCGTCTGAGAATAGGACATACCCGTCTCACTCACTCTTACCTCCTATTAAACCTTGTTCCCCCTTCCTGTCCACACAGTCCAGATGATAACCTATCGGTAGAACATTTTTTCACTTGCCCCGCACTAAAAACTAGAAGGTTTGTCTTCAAAATTCCTGCAACCATCGATTCGGCACTAAGTAACAACTCCAATAATATTACAGCTACTCTTTCTTGCTTACGATCAACTCAATTCTATGAACACATAATATAACCATAACTCACTCAACTTACAATAATTAAGATACTTAATACATTTTTGTTTGTAGAAGACTAACTTATATAATAATCAAGTATAAGCATGTATAAAATAATTATTCGTCGAGCTCATGACCCGTTCGTACTGTCGCAATGCTCGTTAAATAAATAAATAGATTTAAATAAATGAATAAATAAATAAATAAATAAATGAAATAAATGAAAAAATAAAAAGTTCTGGGCCCTAGACAATTCCCCGAAACTGATGACGTCACAAATGAGCGGACGCGGCTCCTTGGTTACCAATTCCACTTCTTTCAGCTGCGGAAATAAAATGGGCAAACAGACGGTTCTGAAACTAAGACTTTGACCTAGTTTAAGAACTCGGAAAAATTTTCAAAGGTTACTAGCTTCTCGAAATAAAGAAGGCTACAAACTTGTCTAGGGACTTATGATGATTTTGATTTTCGAACAATATAATATCCGAAAAGGGAAACTTGGAAAATTTTCAACTTCTGTAATCGTCCGTCCGAGGAGGGTGTGGATGGTTCTGACCTCGTGTGAGGACTTTGGTAACTATCAAGGATGACCGTAGGTATCCTGGGGGAAACGAATTCGAATCTAGTCGAGGGTAGGAAAGTTCCGCAGTTCGATGATTCAAAATTCGTCGCTGATAAGACAAAAAATAACCGTATTTTCAACTTTCTCACTTCCAATTGAAAGAGTAAAAAGTAAAACGTCGAAAATTTTCTACTTTCGAGCTAAATACCAACGATAAAATTTAAAAAACTTTGGTAGGCAATCTAAGCATGATGAAGCATCAATGGTAACAATAAGACCACAAAAATTATCGTATTTTGTCTTAAGGACCCTTCCAAATGTTGATCTAAATCGACTGTAGAAACCCGAGTCGAATAATTCTTCATAAAACGGGTCCTTTGTTTACTTTTAATGAAGAGAGACCCGCGAGCCGCAACGAAGTAAGTTGCGAACTTTTGATCATGGCTTAAGCTTAAAATTTATTTTCTCCGTGTTTCTTAAGGATTGAACCTACGAAATAATTTCGAAGCCTTCGTCTGGTACCTGTAAATGTTGAGTAGTCTTATACGTATGCGTTTGCTCTCAACTCTAAATAATTTTATAAGTTCAGTTTCTCGAACCAAAGCTTTCACTAAAAAGATTTATTAGTCGCGTACCTTCTTCTTTGAATCGGACATAATCTTGGGACTTGTAAATTTCTTTAATTCGATCTCAAAGTTACCTACGTCAGTAGAGAATTGTTAGAGAAGATGGCAGAAATTTCGTTCGTCTCGGAATAAATTACGGAAAAATTTATCGATAGTTGTCGTATTTTTTTCTTCAATCTAGATCCATACACAAAAATCGAAATATTTTGCCTTCCTCCCCTAGTTATACCTCGAGATTTTTTCAAATTCTACGCCAACTTGAAAATTTATCACGATCTCAAGATCAGAGAAGGGCATCGCGGAGGAATACTTGCGAGTACAGTCGTTCAAAATATATTTACCCCCGATCAACAAAAACAGTTGATTTTTTTTTTCTTTTACGAGAAACTAGTCGGACAAATTGATTTATTATGGGCTTGAGCAGTTTTGGAAATTATCACAATAATGAATATGGATGAGAAATAACTCGGAGGAAATATTCTAGCGCGGTAGCATCCATTGATGTTTCCAAAGGAGGCGTGAACGAGTAGTTCTGAAAAATTGTACAGAATCACGAAATACGAGTCTATAAAAGCAATATCGCGAGATTTTCGAACACCTGTACTATGGAGGACAATTTCTTCTCCCTAAATTTATACGGAAGGAGTGAACCCTCTGACCTATCGACTCGCAATTTTTTCAAACAATTTCATGTCATTTGAGTTGGGTTTTCGAGTAAATTTGAGGTTCTGGCTCCCTCAGGGTGAAGTACTGGGGCGAAAAAGATGAGAATTATTGAATTTGTCAATCTATTTCGTACTGTACTTGTTGTTCCTTAAATGTTGAGCAATTATTTTGTATTTTTCTACCATACATAAAACTGTATTCAGAGTACTCGTAATCGTTTTTTTTTTTGAAAAATGCAGAGAACAAAAATTGTACTTAGCTCTCTTTTGATATTTTTTTGAGTAAATTCATTCCAGATTTTTTGGTTGACTTTTTTCGTTTTTTGACAAGTTTCTACAAATGACCGTCACAAAATAATGAAAAGAGCGCCTCTTTTTTAAAAATAGAAATCTTGCTCTTGTCAAAAGCTTATGAACAAGATTCAAAAATTTACATTTCTTAATTTGAGGCGCAGTCCGGGTCGGAAGAATTTTTTGGAGGGTCATTAGCGAGATTTTTAGAAGAGGTCGAAAGCTATTTACTCTACGACAAAACTTCGTTTCTGTACAACAATATGGAGATGGACACAATCCTTCTCTGCAAAATTTGAATTAGCTTGAGAAAAACGCATTAGTCAGTCTCACACTATGCAACATTCAACTTTTAAAGGCCCTTTTGACAAGTTAGGGACGCTTTTACGCTTTGAGAGTAAGCTCATTGGAAAGCTCATGGAAAATACTATTACAATACCTAATAAAGAAAAAAACGTTTTTTTAATATTTTTTTCATTTCTTGCTCGTACTGCAAAAATCAATTTACCAACTCACGGTTGGATTTGTCTGACTGCGACTCATTTATCTTAGGGAGCCAGAATCTCGAAATATATTTAAAAACCTTGGCCAAAGAAGGAGATATTTTTTGAAAAAAATTTCAAGTTGACAGGTGAAAGAAATCAAAAGTTATGGGTGTTCAAACAAATATAGTATACTTGGGTTTTTATAACTGATGACCGAAAGGAAAAAAATGTTTGTTGATCGATTGACCGATAACCGTTTAAAAGGAAACTACTACATTGACCGTAACCGTTCGACCTATAGATGTTTCGGTCAAAACGGTCATAACAGTTATGTTGACAATTATATTTTCAATGATAAAAAAAACATGTTTTTCTTCTACAAAATGTTTTTTTCTTCTAAAAAAATGTTTTGACCATTATGAACCATTATGACCGAATCATCTTTCAATAATGGTCGTGACCGTTATGACCATTTGAGCGTTCCAGAAAAATCCCCTATGCGACCGATAACCGTTAACCGTTTTAATTTTAAAGCTGACGGGACGATAACCGTTATCCACTTATAATTGTGTCGATCGAAAACCCTAAAGTATACAGTTGAAGAGTTATCTGTCAAAAGGGCACCCGTTCCATAAGAATTACATTGATCGGATGCCCTTTTGACAGACAACTCCTCAGTTTTATTTTATACGAGTATATGAGATTAGAGATAAAATTCCAATTAACTGAGTCCTTATCACTTTGAACAAGAACGGGTTGACAACTGGCGGGACAAGAGAATGAAATAAAGCACTCCTATGGTTGCATTCAACTTTCAACTATTTTATTGATAGCTTACGTTACTAAACTCCATTTGCCAAAAAACGGGAGTGACGTCACAACCTAATTTAGACCTTTACAGTACGGCCGCACAAACTTGGTATTGACGTATATCCAAATTGACAATCGGGAAGAAGTTCTATTTTCTTAAAATAAGATTATTACGGTTAATTGAGATCGGGGTTGCAATGTTTTAAACAAACGATGTTTGAAACGTGTTTAAAACACACAAAAAAAATCAAAATTGTATTTTACACGGAAATATGTTTAAAACGTGTTCTTTTTTTTGTTTTAAACTTGTTTTTTTCAATAGATTAATAAACATTTAAAACCTTGTTTTTTTTCATATTTTCATTATTATTCTTCAATAAAAATGAATATTTGACAATTTTTCCAGGTTTGAAAAGGTAAAAAAAAAAAAAAAACTATCAGAATGTTGTTTTAAACTATGTTCAAAACCGATGTTTAAAACATTCAAAATGTGTTTAAAACAATAGTTAAAACTCCAAAAAAGTGTCCCAAACAATAATTGAAAGATTTAAAATGGTTTTAAACAATGTTTAAAACATTTAAAATGTGTTTTAAACAAGGAATTGAAAACCTTAATTTAAAACATGTTTTAAACTAAAAAAAAAACATTTTTTTTTTTTTTGAAAAAAACCGTTTTATTTTTTGAAAAAAACCGTTTTATTTTTGCAACCTCGATAGACTATAATCAGATGACGTCATTTGTGTCAGGAAATTGTAAACGGCTTATGAAATCGTGGGAAATGCAGACCACAGAGATCAGTGATTTCAGTTGGGCTGATTTTTACACGTGATTTCCCGGCTAGTGGGGTTTAAATCTTCACTAGAGAGCGCTACTGAAAGGGTGAACAAGGGAACTTGTGTATGTTTGTATGTTCATTTCCAAACAGCCATTATTTTTTCAGTATCTTATTTTTATCCAAAGTTGATGATATGGATTACAAAATTTATGCTTGTATTTGCTTTGAAAAATGATATCCGATTAATTATGGCGATTGAAATTTCTCCATTTAAAAAGCATGGAACGAAAAGGTGAAATTTGTCAAGGCTACCGACTC